>JAOTQM010000060.1:1200000-1800000 GCA_026939265.1 Oreonectes daqikongensis
TTTCATTGTAAAAATAATAAATAGTTAGTACAAAATGTTGCAAATATTATCTTTGACAAATGTTGTAAAAATTAGGCCATGCTTTTCCTTAAGGAAGAACTCGATCATTTTACTGCTTACAGTTGCTTACAGCTTAGAATATTTGGAGTTCTCAGTTGCATCCCATAAAAGATGTTCTTGTCACGTGTTGAGTATGGTTAGCAGGAACAAAACTAAACTGTGGCAGTTCTCAGATGCTTCCCCATAGGAGAAATTTAAATAGAAACAAATGAGAAAATTGGTAAAATACATTAAGTATGAAGACACTAAGAGTATGGAGCTGAAAAATGAATATAAATGAGGTAAAATAATCTGAACCTGGATAAAATTTCTGAGTTCATAATAAAAATTTTTTATGATATTGACTTAATGATGTAAGACTTGGCAGAGCTCAGAAGCGGCATCTAGTGGTGAGGTTGCGACCAACCGCGAACTTGCCCCTCCCTTTCGAAGCACTACGGTGCCTGACACAGGACTAAGATGCGCTCACATTTCCGCTTCTTTGCCGAAGGAGATAACATATTTACAAAACGTGTTCTGTAGAGTAGTTTGTACACCCTCGGTGTATGTAGATAGAAATAGCTCATCCCAGAGTAAAAACATCATTTTGTGTTTGAATCCTTAGTCATGAATCAACCTTTAACTTTTGACTCACTCTCTTCATCTCAGCCTCAGTCCAACCTTGTGCCCAAAGGCTCCTGTTGGACCATGATGCTGAGCAGCTCAGTGGACGTCCCCAGCCCAGGGGGGATGAGCGCGGTGGCGGCCCGGAATGTGGTTCGCAGTTCCAGCATCAGCGGGGCCATGTACAGTCTGGAGAAAAGTCCCAGCAGCACAGGTCCCGACTCCACAGGCTTGACCGGAAACAAGAAGCGCCGCTCCAGTCTGGGAGCCAAGATGGTGGCTATTGTGGGTCTGTCACAGTGGAGCAAGAGCACACTCCAGCTCAACCAGCAAGGTAGGAAGCTTTGACAATTTCTGTCTTGTTACTTTACATACAGTACCTGTTGGGTGTTATATTATTGTTTACTTTGCCTCAGTTCCCTCTCGCTGAAGCAGCCAGAACAATTTATGTAGTATTTCTACTTCAATGCTTCTTATTTTTCCTTCACCTCATCTCAGCTTTCTTTGCTAGTTCTTGTTAGTTGACTTTGCTGTTTCACATCTACACTCTCACAAGGTTAGCAAGTCCTGTCGCTGTCAATATCACAGTTCTAAATATAACCATCTGCCAATTTCTGTCTGTTTTCTACTTCATAACTTTCTCTCTGGTTCTGGTCTTTGTGAATTCAATTGCTTTTGTTAATTTACAGACTTTGTGTCTATAAAACATTTTTATAACCATTGTGCAACATTAAGCAGGCATCTGTCTCTGATATTTTAACAGTACAACTAATTAATAGTAATACAATTCAATATAAAAATTCAATATAATTGCACCTGTACAGTATGATATTTATTATTTAAAATGATACAGTAGGGGGGCATGAAAATTGATGGGCAATGCTGGCCATTAATGTCATTAAATCCCAAAGGTATGCAAAGCATGCAAAGAAATCAAAGTACAGAACCCAGAAGCTTTCTTCCAAGAACAGGTTCAAAAGACTTATCGATTTCCTAAGTAGAGAACACACTATATTAAGATCCAAAGGTTATAAAAACAACAACATTTTTATGACTGCTCATATGATAAATAATAAACATCTTGCAGACTGCTTTGGAAATGTTTTATGATGTAAACTTGGCATTCAGTCATACAGTTTGAGGTGCCTAAATAATCAATGAATGCCATAATAAGTGCAGATACACTTTTATCATTTTTGCCATGACCGGTCTTGTTTATTTGTGGCCGCAAGATATAAAGGCTGTGTATTACTCAGAAGAGCATGTGAAGATTGTGCCCTGCTCATAGTCGAGCCCTGGAACAGGCTCCTGATCACCCTTCATGACTCATGAATGACTGGATGCGTGGCTGAGTAATACAACATAACCTTGGTTTCTCCCAGGAAAAAACCTGCCTTTAAATTCCAATTGTTCAGATTTAGCTGGTGTGCGCGTGAGAGAGCGCGAAAGTCACGCTGTGGATTTCACCAACCTTGATTAAAATGTAGTTTCTTCTTGTTCTTTTTTTTGCTTCCTTTCTTTTTATACCGTCTTATTTTTACTCTCCTCCAGTGTAATTGTGCTCCTGTGGGGTAATTGCAGCCTCAGTGCCCAGGAGGAAGGGTTGTGTAAATCTCTCTCTCTCTCTCTCTCTCTCTCTCTCTCTTTCCCAAACTCGCCCTAGAACCCCCCCACCCCCGTGAGGGCAAACTTCAACCCGCAAGCGTCAACACAGTTAAACACACAAACATTGTGGTTTGGCCCTGTGAGTGGTCTTTGCTAACAGGGAAGAACCTGTCAGACAAATCAAACCAGTAAAATACTTCAAGTACTACTAAATAACTATAGTAAATATAAAAGTATACTACAGTTTTTTTCTTGTGTGTTTTTGCTTCATGCCATCGATTGGTCTTGCTCTTTTCATATAGTTAGTTATTCATTCTCATTAATAAAGTATTCAAAATTCGGACTGTTTTCATCTACATCTGTGTGTTTAGGAAACTTTGGTTTATTTTGTAAAATTGAATTATAAATCATCACAACACAGTATCGTGATACATGGTATCATGACAACCATGCTAGTAAACATCTGTGTTTATGCCCATATGTCAATGGGTAATACAAATTGAGAAATGATCAAAAGCTTCTTTTTAATTCACTTTTAATTCTCCATTCTTTACAGAATGTCCCATTAGAATGAAGCCGATTTTGTTAACAGTTTTCAGTATCTATGAAGTATACAGTAACATTTATATAAATTTAATATACATTTTAAAGGGGTGAAATGATGTGACACTGTAAAGCAGTAAAGGAGCAGTTATGTGACTGTAATGTTTAAAAACTGTAAACTGTTACAACTGATAACATTGAAGTGTAAGTGGGCAGAACTGGTTCATACTCACTGTTAGGTCTTTTGTTGTAGTCGCCTCTACTATAACCAATACATACTTATAATAATGCTTAAAATAACAATATTAATCAACTAATAATTTATTCTGGAACAAATATAGGTGTCAGGTAGATGTAAGAAATTATTTTTCTTTGGGAATGACGACTGACACAGTTAAGCTAGTACATGCCCTTCTCGAGATTTATTTCAGGTTTAGAAAAGGGGAAAAATACACATGTGTCTTCTGGATACCTTGTGTTGCTATAATGAGTGTATTTTGACAAATGTATGTGAACTTTTATTATAAAACAACTCAAACACATGCACCTATTAGAAAGCAATAGCTTGTCTGATAATATGGTGGACCGGAACAGCTGTTAGGTGGAATTGGTCTGTATGATATTAAGGCATCATAGCGAACAGTCAGTTTTCTTTCTCAGTTTCAGTTTCTTTTTTTGTCTCAGTAACTTGTGTTTTTATGTCGTGTGTGTTCTATAAAGCATGACCTTTTCATCGTGTTGTCATGTCTCTGGTTCTCCCAGCAGGGGTGATGAGAATGCAGTCTGGGTTAGTGTACGATTTGGGAGAGAAGTGGTTTGGCTCCATGGTTCACCTGTCTGGGGCATCAGGGCAGCACCTCCATCTGCCCTTATCCAAAAGAACTGCTTTGCTTTACTTGGCTTTGTCTCTTTGACTTTGACATGGACCCCAGCTAACAGATTTTAATCTCTTTTAGCTCAGTCAGTGATACAGAATTCAGTATTCTGTATTCATTTCGCAGCTATATTGCAATGTGGATCATTTACATTCAGTATGATCTGCTTCCGTTCCAGTCTCTGTTCCAGTGATTTAAGTTTCCTTTAGGGATGGTATGTCATTGTATGATTCACATCATACAGTTCGAATTCATACAGAACCAGTTTTCTTGTGACACCAGGTTAAGTATTCAGATCAAATCCAGATAAGACCACTTATTGGACTAAACAAGTCAGACTTAAAAATAGGTACCCAAACTGATCACTTTTAGAAGCCTCAGTATACAGTGGTGTATAAAAAGCTGCTCTGTTTCAACGATGGGATACAGTAGGTCAGACTGAATAGATTTAAAATAAAACTCATTTTTCTCTGCTATATTTGCTAACTTTGCACTTGGACCATATGGGTGACTTGCTGCCATGGCACAACACTGCACTTTTACATTCCAGCAGCACTGAATCGGTCTGGCAGAAGGACATCACTGGCACCCGCTCCATCTCCATGGCGACAGCGAGGCAGCATCACGCAACTCAGTTTTTATTAAAACACAGCTGACAACACTTCTTTCAAAATGACCTGTCAATCTCTTTCTCTGCGGGTACTGAGGGTCATGCTAATAAAGGAGTGGTTCTATATTTAGATTTATCTGAATCTGACATTGAGTGATAGAGGAGCAACAAAATCTCACACACCTCCTTGTCTGTAGGCCATTTTGAGCCACAGTCATTGAGCGAGATGTAAACCCCAATATCCCGGTTAGTGGTTCACCACCAATATGTGTTTTCCAATGGTTAATTCTTTAATTGTTACATTTAGTCCGGCCAGTCCTGAAGACTGTAGTAACATTCTTTCTGGTCCTTCTGGTTGACCAAGGTGGTCATGTTGGTTAAAGTGATAGTTTAAGTAATTGTGTCATCATTTACTCACCCTCTTGTCATTTCAAACCTGTATGACTTTCTTTCTTCCGCAAAACCCAAAATAGCTATTTTAAAGAAAGTTGATAACCAAACAGCAGCGACACCCATTCACTTCTATTGTATGGACACAAAACCAACGCAGATGAATGGGTGCCAGTTCTTCAAAATCTCTGTTTTTGTGTGTTCTGCGGAAGAAAGAAAGTCATACAGGTTTGAAATGATGATTTTTTGGGGGGGTCAGCTATCACTTTTTGATACTATGCGTGTCTTTTTGAAAGGGTTGTAATGAGAGTCTAAACTAAACATGTTTCCACATCTGCCAATGGTATTTCCTACAGACTACAAAACTTTATTTTGCATTATTTATTACTATCACAGTTTTGTACATCCTATAATTTACTTGACATTTTGCTTATTCATACAGTAAATAGATGGTTCACCAACACAGAGGACACAAGACAATAATTTGTTCTTATGTCAGCGGGTGCACCGTTGTCCATTTTATATAATCAATATTATATATAAATAAAATTTGAAAATTACACATTTTGTTCAGATTGGCTTTTTGGAAATAAAGCTCCCACTCAGTTCTGCTTGGTTTCGCAGCCTTCGGCCAAGATGTGTCATTAAAATCAATTTGGACTGCGTTTACATGCTTCAGATGACACCCTGATCAATTTATTGATCACGAGGGTCAAAACAGGTGTCGTTGTCCCCATAGTGTTCCTCTGATAGACATCTCTCTCACAATGAGCCCTGCAGGCTGCATCTTCCCAGTGGTGAAAAGAATCTATTCCCACCAACTGAGATGACATTAGGAAAATGGCATTAAACAACTGATGGTTTTGTAACTGTGTTTGAGCTGCTTTCATTAGATTCATGAATTGAAGGTTTTGGTCTCGTAAAACATTCATCTGGAAAAAATCCATTGGTTTATAATCTCACTCTGCGTGTATTCATATACGGTGCCGTGGTGTCAGTAATCCAAACAACATTGGTTCTCAACCTCCAGGCGCATGGAAAGACTGTAGTGGAAGGGAAGACTTCATATATTAATTTTCGTATACTTTAATTCTACATTTCACACTCTTAAACCATAAAATAATCCTTTTTGGCTACATGATTCCATAAAGAACAATTATTTCAATTTTGTACAATTTAGAAAACTGAGTTGCATACTTTTTTCTTGCTTGACAACATCTCATAAAGATTTTTTGAGGAGAAGTGCTTTTTCACACTTTTTTCCTAACACAATCTTTTGTGTTCCATGGAAAAAAAGAAAATCATATTTGGAGCGACTTGAGGGTGAGCAATGATGACAGATTTCTTATTTTTGGATGAACATATTTCTGTGCACTTGTATTGCTTCCAGCTGAGTTACATGTACCTTGATGCCAGGTCGCATAATTTCCTTTTTGGAGCTCGCCTTTATTCAGCGCTATTCTTAGCCAGTATAAGAAGGTGCTAGTGATCACAGTAAGCTGTAAAGGGCGTCTCTGACCATGTGAGCTCTGAGTCATTTTTCTACCCTGCTCTCATGGTGAGCCCTTCACTCCCAAAAACAGCTCCGGTACTCATTGAAAAGCACCATCGCCCTTGCAATGAATGTGTGCGTTACCAAAGCTCCCTTTCCACAAACATCTGCAAAAACAACAAATTCACATTTCAGAAACACCAAAACAATGACAGTGACACATTCTGCGGTCACACATGACCGGATGAGGGTGTGAAATTTGTTGGGCCTCTGATTTATTATTGTAGTTGAGGAGATTTTCCTTTTTTGATTTCAGAGGAAGGCTCTTCTACTCTTTGCTTTTGCATATCTCTTGCCAAATCGTATCTTCAACCAAACTGTATCTGCGTGGAAAAAACACTCGGTTCCCTGTTAAACTGACACAGAGCTCAGCACATTGTTAAAATGTTTACCATCTAAAGAGCTCAATTTCAGTCTCATTATGTGTGTCATCGGCATCATGACAGTTATTGGTTAGCAGCCAGTAACATTTTCTTAGACGTCATCTCAATGAGCTGAACTGTCTTTGTGAGGCCCGACTCTCTGGCTTGACTTTCTGTCTGGGTTGCTGTGATGTTCTTGGAAGCTGTTCTGGAGCATTTATTCCATGTGCTCCTCTTTTAGCCCTCCATATTCTCCTGTTCCCTTTATACGTTGACAAAGTTATGAGCTTCTGACACATAATCTGTGGCTCTATAATATATAGTCTTTTTAAACGTGATGTGGACTGTGCTGTTTTGCTCTCTTGCTTCCTGTGTCCTCCACTTTCTCATCCTCTCTTATGTATCATTGCTTTATCTTTCTTATCTTTTCTTTTCTTTGCCTTTCCTGTGTAGTTGAGCCTTCATTTTCCAGAAGCCCAGCTCTTTCTTTTTGTCCTGTCATGCTTTAAATGTTTCATCTCTTTCTGCATTCTTTATTGTCTTTCTCCACAGTCTATTATTGGAAAGGTGCGTTTCACGGGCAGCAGCGCCCTCAGGGATCAGATTAGCTGGAGGAAGTGAATTTGAGGTGTCAGTCAAATTCATATTGACAAACGACAGAGAGACTTTATACATTAATGCAGACCACACAAACACACACAGGCACTTTGATCTAAAAGAAGCATTTGTTCACAAACTCTGAGAATGCTTTGGCAGTTTGTAGGTGTATTTCCAGACATTTTTGTTTGCAGTTTTGCTGCATCCACTCACAAAAATAAAGTTTTGATATATCTGCGGTAGGAAAATTACAAAATATCTTCATGGAACACAATCTTAATATCCCAATGATTTTTACCCATACCATGTATTGTTAACAATCGCTACAAATTTACCCATGCAGGCTTGTGCATTTGATGAAACATTCTAGACTGGCTCTGCATGGGGTGTCAAACTATTTTAAACAGAACCAAAGTCCAGACATGTGTGAAGTGTTTACATGTGCAGAGGAAACAATACCTCTGTATAATTCAAGGTCAGCAAGAAGGTAAAAAAATCAACATGAAAAATGAAACACATTCGTAAGCACAGGCAGAGTTAGAGAAAGCGGTTGGTTGAGTCTCTAACGCAGTGGAGCTGAGATCTGGGAATGGACTCAGGAACAATGGTACATTCGTACACAAAAGCACACACAGGTGCTAAATATAGTGCGCCAAGTGACAACGAGCAAGAGATTCGCCAAACAGAGTGAATCACTGCAAAGCAGCAGTCTGTCTGGCGGGTAAGAACAGCTCCATAAAACTATGATCACATTAACAGACCTGCCTATGACAACTGAGGCCACAGTGGCCGCTGACTAACACAGCATCATAAGCATCATTTTTCTCTGTAATGATGTGAAATTGAAACTATAGCTGGAAAATAGCGCGTTGCCGCCAGCCCGAAAAATAAGCTTTTATAAAGGATTTGATAAATATTTGATCGGTTTTCTTGAAAACACACCAGAGTCAGCAGACAAAATGAGCAACTTTTGTGTGCCACGTGAGCAAATTTAGAACGATTTTAAAATATTGTAGTCTTGACAGTTGACTATGTGTATTTGTGCTAAAGTTTCTATTTTTAGAGGCTCTTTTTATAGGTTTTACAATAATAACAATTCTTACCTGTTTTGCTGTGATTTTGGTGCTTATGTGAACCATATGAGCAGTAATGTAAGGAAATGACAACGACCAAGTTGGCAGGGATGTCCAACACATCTGCCACTTTCTTCAGTTTTTTCAATACGTATTTCTCACTCATCCATCTGGTTTTCCATTCTCTTTGTCCTCAAATGTAATTGTGTAAAATAATTGATGAATAGAATTGTAGACTAAGGGAGGAGTTCACTAAAGAATGAATTGTGGCCCCTGATAGCAATGTTTGTTTACATAAACTCTATTAACACAAAAAAAAAACTTCACTAAAGAAATGATTAATATCAGTTGAATACAGTTAGCATGATCCAATCTTGCAGGCTGTTCAGACTACCACAATCTCCCATACAGAGACTGCACAGCGATGTTTCTTTACTGTAATCCAGGAACACTGTTTTTTATAATACCAATGTGTTCTTAACTTTAACATGATATACGACTGGTTAAACTGCTCATTGTTTAATAATTTAATGAATTACTGCTTCCATGATCATTAGAAAATAAACACATTTTTAAACAGCGTTACAATTGCGCTCTGCTGTGATAGATCAACAGTAATTGGTCCAGACAAATAGCTCTTTTGTAAAATTACTGTAGATCAAATCTATAATAACAATAACTTTTTAATCATAATAATCTATAAAGAGAAGGCTTTACTGTGGTACTGTTTACTACATTTATATTTGTCCTTGTTTTCTGTAGTACACTGTTTCCTCAATGTTTGTTCTTCTTTACTGAATCTCTAAAAACTAACCATGCAAAATGCTCACACTTTAGACACTCTAACTGCTTATAAGGTAGTTGTTAGGTTTAGGTATTGGGTAGGATTAAGGGATGTAGAATAGGGTCAAGACACATAGAATACGTCATTCATTTGTGCTTCATGCATAATAATAAACAGTTAATAACATGTTAATAAGCAACTTATATTAAGTTAGGAGATCACACTCTTTGTAAGCATCTATACTCACTGATAATGAATCATGTATCTTGGCATGTACTCTCGAGTATCCATTTCATGTGTGTTTCTTATTGGTCATTGATCTATTGTGATGTACATGGATCCCACAGTTGTTGGTTAGGCAATGCATTAAGTCTGATTTCTAAAGGCTTGTGAACAATTGCACTCACTACAGATTGTGTGTATGCTGGGGCTGTATAACATCTGATTTAAACTGTGCCAATAGTGTCAGTTCTCACAATCCCATGACAACAGGAGTTATAATACGCTATTGATTTCAGAGTTATAAACAGATACACAATCATCATCTCATTGATGATTAATTGTAAATATTCTGGAAATCGACTTAGAAACATTGGATGTTATTTTTGAAATGGGGTCAATGTTTTTAGGCATAAGAAATGAGTGACTTAGACAGTGCTGAATCATTTTTGACATTTCCTGACAATACCTAATTTCCTTTGAAAGCACATTTAGCCTGTATTACAGCCTTTGAGTTCCCAAAAGTGATTTTTCATCAATTCTTTAGACCAGAGGCTTTTAAGTATTATATAAAAAAGTAATTTTATTAGTCACATTTATGATAATAAAATATGCCACGTTAAAGCTACACTCTGTGACTTTTTTTGTTAAAATCAAACAAAAGTAAGTTATGGACAATCAGTGTTAAAAATGGTGTCTTTAACTCACAACATTTCACAACAGTAGTGGTTGTTTTTTAATACATAGAGATATGTATGTACAGTCAAGTAACCTGCAATGTTATGTTTCAAACATTTTGAAACCTCTCCAACTCAAAAATGTCTGTAAATGTAAATAAACAGACTGTTGCCACAATTAAGAATTGATAGTTGTGGCAATTGAAAAATGTAGGTCCATTTAGGGCAATTGAAAATATTTTGAGCTGGAGAGGTTTCAACGTGTTTTTACTTTGTAATTTAGTTATTTTTACAGTTTTTTCCTGTATCACAATTTCATTGTACTTTGTTTACAGAACAGGCAAATCTGTAAATAGGAATTTTTTTTACACTCACTTTCTACTGTATCTTTTGCAATATTTCAAATACACTTCACAAATGTGTAACTTCATACTGTTGAAATTGAAAAGGTGCAGCTTTTCACAAAATTGCGTCATATGACCCCTTTAACAATCGAACATTGTTGTGGTGCTACATTTGAGATTTTATTATAGATTATAAACTATATTGTTAACTACTATTAATGTAACTGATGCTAATTCAATGCTATGATTCTGTACATTAATGTTACTGCAATTGTAAAATAGCTGTGTAACTGAGTCATAGTGTGGGCAGTTGTGATGGACATGGTGATGGTGATGTAGTGATGTTAAAGTATGATTTATGTGAAGATCCAATATTTGTGAGTTTTGTGCTGACGCTTGAATTTCTGTGGTGCATGATGTTGTGTTCCCAAACTCTGTGGCTCTGAGTGTATAAAGCAGTTTGCTCTTATTGAAGTCTGTGGTTTTGCATGCTTTGTGTGAAGCGTTCCAAATTAGCAGATCACAGCAGAATGAAACATTAGTGCAGTGCTGCATTGGTAATCTCTCCTGTGCTGCATGCTGAAGAACAAAATAGTGTTGTGGCTCTTATTGTGCTGCTTTGTGTCAAACTCTGACAGTGTCTCTGACAGATGTGATCTTTATTATAGAGAATACAATGTAGTGCTGTTAAACAAGGACTGGAATGAGTCCCATTCCATTTTTCTATTTTTCTTCCATGTAATGCAGCTTTACAGCCGCAGTTAACTTTGCTGTTGTCATGACAATCAGCGCGTATCTTGCGTTAGAAGGTACATCAATGCACACGATTCCTTCATATATCCATTCAACCATTGCTCTTTATGCAAAATGCAATCATGTGCAGCTGCCGTTTCACATGGGGCACATGCTTTGTTAAATGTGGAAAAGACAATGCTATTTTTAATATATGAGTTTTTTATTTTGTTTTGTGTATGTTCAGGAGGCAACTGGAATTTCAGCGTTATGGATGTGACATGAGAGAATGTATTTGTTACATCTGTTTACATTTTAATAAACTCCTGTTGATTGAGTCTATACATGAAAAATGTCAGTCTATGCACAAGCTTTCTATTTTGAAGAGGGGAATGAACATTATGGATGTTATGGATTTGACAAAAAGGTTGTTTTTGAGAGACTACATTGTAGGATTTCTGTGAATTAAATTACCCAGAAACAATCAAACCAAACAAATAGAGAAGGGGTTACTATATTTACATTTTTTATATATTCAATATTTTTCATATATGGACCGTTATGTATGTGACAATTCAGAAACTGCACTTAACTGACCATGGAAAATCATGCCTTAAAACTTTAAGACAGACCTTACAAAGGCATTTAAACCACCAAATTCATCTGTGACATCTGTGCTATCATACAAACTTTAAGTAAATAATCGATTGTTTTGCATGGAATTGCCCATATGTATATGCTACACACTGCACAGGTGAAATATACGCACCCGCTACAATGAAACATCCTCCTGGACCATGTACAAAAACAAAGACACCCAGCACAAACACACTGGCTGTGATTGGATTATGACTGGCTCCCTATAATCTTACTCCCTTTATCACCATCCTGCCCTTTATATTATTGTGTGTGTATCACCTTTCATGTGCATAAATCATTCGAGGTAAATTTATACACCAGATTATCAGTCTTTATAGCGAATTGTGATCTCATTAATGTGATTACACACATCGGAAGGGGACGTTGCTTGGGTGTGTAGCTTAGACACATGACTGTGCTTTTAACCCCGTAGATTGAATCAGCCGCAGCAGTAATGACTAGCAGCGCATTAACGGTTCCTACAGCACACACAGATGTGCTCTCCCCCTTCTGTAATTAACCCCAAAGAAATGATCCTTCATTTCTCACTCATATCTTGTGAAATCCCTATCTCCACCCTTTCCCACCCACAGCCTGCAGAGCATGGTGTACACCCGAAACGTTACCCAAACATCAGGTGACATTTAGTTACTGATCGCTGCCGCGTTTTATATCACGACAACAAGATTTACACCGTTCAAATGCTAGCTGAGCTGTTGTTCTTAATGGGGAGCATATCTTATGGTTGAATAAAACTAGAATTTGAAGATAACTTCCCTTCAGACGCTGCGATTCATCCATATATGGACCAGGCAGATTGACTGTGTCCGATTAGTCAATTACACTGTATGAGATGAGTATTTTCCTTGTGTTAGATTCAAAATACTGTAAATAAATGTCAATATTTTGTTTGCAATTTTGTGTTTGATCTGCCTTATTTGCAATCATTAAGGTTGTATGTTTATAGTTGTTTTATTTTATTAAATTAATTTAAAGGTTTGGCAATTTTACTTTTTTTATGTTTTTCTGTTGCTTTCTCCTGTAAAGCTGCTTTGCAACAATACTCATTGTGAAAAGCGCTATATAAACAAAAACAAAAAAATTGAATTGAATTGAATGTGTGTTGTTGGACCAGTGCAGTAAGGTTGGGGTTTGAATTTGTTTTTCTTTAAGACACATTTTCTCAGTGCAGTTCAGAGGAAGCATCTTTGTTTCAGCCCCAGATGGACAGGAGGTGTTGAGTGGGTGGACCGGCCAGTGCCAAGCTGGTGGGCATCAATACACAGTATTTGGTCCAGAGGACAAACACAGAAACCGGACATACGTTCACAGGTTAAAAACAGAGCATAGTGTTAATACTCACAAAGAGAGTATTTTCCCCTGTGTTTATCTTCAGTTGTTTATCCTGTGTTTGTGTACACAATTACTTGACACCAAACGCACATGTTCCCAAATGCCTACCGATGAACAACCTGTTTTATTGTGCACTTATATGTAGATTAGTTTTGTGTACCGGAGCATGAGTATTGGCCAAAAGATCATCTTTTGTATCATATATGATTGATAGATGGACAGACAGACAGACAGATACAATACATAGAAAAATACAATGGTTGTCGTTATGGTTACATTGTTGACTACATTTACATTTACATTTACATTTATTCATTTGGCAGACGCTTTTATCCAAAGCGACTTACAATTGAGGAAAACAGCAAGCGATTCGTCTAAGTAAGCAATATTCACGAGAGGTGCTAGTAATACAAGGTTTCAAATACAACGTCAAGATAGTATAAGCAAGTATATAGAGAACATTAGAAAAGGAAAAATAGGGGTAAAAATGTTTTTTTTTTAATTTTTTTATTTTTTATTTTTTTTTTATTTATTTTTTTTATTTTTTTTTATTTTTTTTATTTTTTATGAGACAGTTAAGTGCTCATGGAAGAGGTGGGTCTTCAGCTGTTTTTTGAATTGTGAAATTGATCCAGCAGTCCTGATGGATCAATGACTAGTTTAAGAGTTCCTTCTGCAAAACACGAAAGATGATTTTTTTTGAAGAATGGTAACCAAAAACCTTTGGTCCCCATTCAGTTCTATTGTACGAACACAAAACCAATGCAAGTCAATGGGGACCAACATTCTTTAAAATATCTTCTTTTGTGTTTTGCTGGAGAAAGAAAGTCATACAGGTTTAAAATGACGAGAGGGTGAGTAAATGATGACAGAATTTTCATTTTTGGATCATCTACCCCTTTAACAGAAAAAAAACTATAAAATAACAGCCTTTCATGCATTTTCATGATCAACCATAGCATGTTTTTCCAAGCGCTCGAGTGCTCACGCACATGCCTATGTCAGAACATAGAGCAGGTGAATTTTAAGAGGTCTTTGTATAAGGTCATAGAACATCAAACCGTCCAAAGGCAAACCTTCACTGCATCTCTATCTTTGATGATGAAAAGCTCAGTAGGGATAAATCAATACGAATGCTTATCCACAGAACATACAAACACTCACAAATACACAAACATTCACAGCCGCATTCCACTCAGACCAGCCATCACTAACTAATGGTCTCTAAGAAGTGACCGTTGTTTTTATTGTTCTCTGAAATCTAATCAGAGCCATGTTCCCCCATCAACAACATCTTGGTTACTGTTGCTATGCACGGTACAATGTTGCGGTTGCAGCTACAGCCAATAAGCGAGTTAGACTCTTAAAACAGCAATCTATATGGCAGCCAACAGGCAGCTGCAGAGACACACTTCTGCAAATGTCAAGCATCCTTATATTTCTGACTTGCATTACATATGCATCATGTCTGTATAGCTATAGCTTCAATTTATGTTGTAAGATTTGTATTTGAAACAGTTTGTTTGCACACAATGTATGACACAGGGGTAGGCAATATGATCATAATCATATTTTTGGGGGAAATATTAAGAAAATAAAAGGACACATTTCTACTGTTGTACAACACATACTGTCATATTATAATCCGACAGTTGCATGTAACACTGCTAGTAACATGCTTCTTTAATAAAATTCTGTAAATGTGGCATTGATATGATTTTATCAAACAAATAATCTAGAGGTTAATCAATAGGCGAGGTAGTTGTTATAATGCTGCTTAATCTTGTAAACATTTAGTGACATAAATATATTACTTTTCAGTGTAACGCTATTATGCGCACTATTGAGGCTTTATTTTCATCTTATTCGTTCGCTCTTAACTTCTGAGTATCTGTCTAGAGTCTTCTCTTCTCGTCCCCCTTCCAGATTCTTTATTTTAAGTGGAAAGAATCAGACCTCCTGGAGTCTTATGTAACCAGCCAACAGCGCGGGTGCCTGAAATAACTCCGGCATACCATGACGTACAAATTCCTCAGACACATATACACGCGCAGTGTCATGAAATAAACACAAACAACGCCTGGTATACAGAGACTATTGTACGTCAACACTGCCTTATGTTGCCATTTATAAATATAGCACATATGCTGTTTTAAATATTATTTAATTATATATATTTGGGGCTTTTTGTATTTATGGATTAGCTTCACTTTAACCAAACATCCAGTGGCGGTGTTTATGCTGACCATGCGCATTTATCACACACGAATGAGTAATACTTACACGCACATATGGACAGGCATGCAGTTTTTTTTATAACAGCTTGTATGTCACACTGTGCCGTGATTCAGGGTTGCTTATGGCAGTAAAAGTAAAACACAGAGGAGCTAGTGTCAGCATTGAACATACACACTCCCTATATCTCTTTCCTCAGCCTCGTGGCCGTCCTCCAGGGCTCAGTTTACTCATCAGAGTGCCAGGGAAAGATCGCTTTAATTAACACTCTCTAAATGCCACGGAGAAGCAACCCCTCTCATACCGCATGGTATGGCACCTCTCTCGCGTCCCTGTTACATAACACTGATATTTTACCCACACAACCGCATGACTCTAATAACATGGAGTCAGTAACCCGCTGTGTACGCTTTCTTCAACCGAGAGGGTGTCAGTTGCGTTTTTGTAGACGACACATTAAAATACTATAATCATCACCCAGATGAAAGATTTACAGGTTTGACGCAGTCAACAATTACAATGATGGATTGTTTTGTTATGACGTAAAACCGCTATGCTTTTTTGAACGAGGTGCCCTTTTCTTAAAAACCTACTGAGCTACCTACCTGTTTAAAAGACATTGTATGTGCGTGTCTGATGCATGCATTACGCACATACAGTATTTTTGTGAATAAACCAATCCCAGAATGCATTGCAACTTGAATAAAGACAGTATTCGGGAGAAATTATGCAATAGCTTTGAATTAGTACGGTTTGAGAAATAAATTCAAAGGTAGCCTATTTTACACAATATTTGTAAAACATTAGAACATGTTATTAACTTAGTGACATATGAATGAAATTTCCATAAAGGCACGTGCACCTCGAGCTTTTTCCGCAGAACAGCAGATTACAGAAGGTCTGGTGAATGTCAGGCGTCGGCAGACACTACACCTTCGTTTTGACGTGACAGATTCAAGGGGAACTGAAGTCAAGTTGGGGGACGAAACGCAGATCAACAGAAAAGGGAAACTATGAACAAATGAAAGTCCAAGTTGTCACACTAGCAGGAAGAAAGACAGGTACAGAGAGACTTACAAAAAAGGGTGAGATTAAAGGGTGAGTGTTGTAGAAACGGATGCAAACAAAAGCAAAGGAACAGAGCAAGAGGCCGACACAATGGGTTCTTGCTGCATTGCAGACTGCATTGCCATGGAAACGGGGTGGGGGGAAAGAACGAGTGTGTGAGAGGAAGAGAGCATCAGGGCTGGAGGATTAGACACGAAGGGCTGGGATCACTGCGGGACTCTGTGGCTTCCTGCGTACTGTGTATGGACTGAAGGTGTCGGCGTGTAGAGCAAGTCACTGGGCCATCGTGGGTTAATAAGTATCGAGCTGAAGAAGCTTCCTAGTGGAGATCTGTTGACACCTAACCAGTGAAAGAAAATGACACCTGCTAAAGTGGTTCTGTTTAGCCGTTATACCAAACCACAGACTAAACATTGGGGTTGGGAGATGTCAATGCACTACTGAAAAGTGCCCATGCTCAAATGTATTGCACTGTTCCTTGTATATATGCTATGTTTGTATTAGAAGACAAACAGGAACTCGACATACAATGAATAACAGGTGGATTCAGTGAGTGTACCAGCCTCAGAGAGTATTTTTAAGTTAGAAATGGGCTCAGAGGAGGAAGGAGGGTGGCTTGTTGGCCATCTGTTATGACGGCAGATCTAGAGTTTTTCTTAAGTGTTGTTAGGGCACATGTCCTGACCTTCACTTCTTCTGGAATGATGAAGATGAAATCATGACCCTGTTTTACACCACCTGGACATACTTGTCCATTTATATTTGTTCTCCACTTCATACTGTTTATGCTCCACACATATAAATTCACACCATATGTCAGCAATAGTATTTGCAGGGGTCAGATCATACACTTTTTAGTCATTTTAATAAATGTTTGCTCATTTTCCAGCCTCTCTCTCATAGTTAAAGGATTGAGTCCAGTATATAAGAAAAGATACATTTAGTCATTATTTATTCACCCTCATGTTGTTCAAAACATGTATATGACCCTTTTAAACACAAATCGATTTTTTTGAGAAATGCCACAAACATTTCAAACATCTGATAAATGCAAAAAATGTAGGAAAATATGGACAGTCATGTTGTTTTTGTTTGTGATGTCATAACCATAAGATTTCCTCCTAAGCCATTTTTCAGTATAAATATAGCATTGATAGAGCAAGAAAAGATTTTAGTTGTTTGTTTTTTAGGTTTGAAAATATACAAATAATAGATTAATATTTTGGACCAACATTTTAAATCAAAACTGACGTTTCAAAGCAAACTGAATAAACAACCATTACTGCACATGCAATCTTTTGTGGCCCAAACTTAACTTCCGGTGCACATCCGCAAAGAATAGAGTCCCTGCAGATTATTTCTGATAACAAGAAAAATAAATAATGAGTACATTACATTAGCTAGCAATTTAATTTAATTTTAATTTTAATTTTATTTAGAGTAGAAGAACCGGAATTGGCTGAACTTAAATGTGACAAAGTTACACGACCCATTCAACAATATACAATAATATTTAACAAATTGTTGTGTGTGTTGCATGTGTGTCCAATGAAACTGTCTATAAATTAAATCTGATCTAAACTTTTCAGTATGAGGCACTTCTGAATCAGTTAAACTGATAAACTACATGTAATGGTTGGTCAGACCAGATTCAACTATGGTCCTAATGAAATTATTTTAAGAATATCCACAAGATATCCACAAGAAATTTGATGATGTGGAGGTGTTGAAAGTGTTAAAGTTGTGTATTGTTGTGTAAGAGTTCTTTATAAGGTTATTGTTATCTGAACGTGTTGTCTGCTGTGCCACAATGCTTCCTCACAGCTTTTCTGCCCTCACCAGAGATATTCCTGACTACAGACTTAAAAATAGAAACCCCACCCCACCACTCATCCACTGCACCCCATCTTTCTCTCGCTCTCAATTTGCTGTCTTTCTGTCCCCATCCTCACTGCCATCCACTCCATATCAGTCACTCTCTCATCGGTAATGCTCATCATCATGGAGATGTGGAGAAGAGTATATAATGTGTTACGGGTGTCTCCCGCTGAGATGAGATGTCTAATGAGTCTCTCAGGCAGGCGTGAAGACAACCGACCAGGCAAGAAGCCAGTGGAGGCACGTATATATATTCCGTTCCTGACTCAAGGGCCAACATATCCACATATAGTGCCATATAATAGGCTTAATGAAATACCAGCTGCCAGTTGCAAGAAACCCCTTAAAAAAGAAAACCCTTAGTGACAATACTGTTACAATTAGAATGAAGGGTTTTCTTAACTTAAGAGGTTTCTTGCAACTGGACAAGTAATATCTTGTGCATACTGTATTGTAGCCTACACACTTCATACTGCCTACTATTTTATAGTATATAAAGTATACAGTACGCAATAATAAAGAAAAACAGTAGTTTTAGTAGCAATATCACGTGGCATCCAGCATAGGCTATAGCCTATATACACTATTGTAGTTCTTGTATCTCACATGGTAGAGCAGTATATTAAAGAGTGATTTTGTGATTTTTAAGGGTTTTTTTAAGGTCCTACTTTGGTTTATAGAGTGTCCAACAACACGTTTATGTACATACAAGGTGTAAAAACACTTTAATTTTCTAATAATAGGCAGTTATTATCACCTTACTTCTAGACTGACTCTCAAATGATTCATTCTGTGATTCATCTTTCTAATCCCCTCCCCTTCTGTGAGCCTACTCTGATTTGATTGGTCAGATGGTCTAGTCTGCTGTGATTGGTCTAGCACGTACAACATTTTGCGGGCAGTCCAAGCTAAATGTAGGCGGGCTTTGCACCGAGTGACGCAATTTAGTCACAGAAATTAAATTAGAACGTCCGACAACTCGTTCAAGTGAATCAGAGTCGACTCCTTTTTTTCCAAGCCACTAACTTTGTTATTCGTGCGCTTTACAACTTGGAAGACTGCTTACATACACACAGCAACATTGCACACCGCATTAAATTTAATGATATCAAAATACCGGCCTTTAATATATAGCAGTACCAGCACGTGCATCCAATAAAACCACTACACCTTTGACAGATGTATAAATCAATTGTGAATTCTGCATAATAAACATATTAAATACAGCATAGCTGCAACACTCTTAAACTCTTTATATGCATATGTTTGAGTGTTTTGATTTGATTATGTCATTACCAATATTCCTTGAAATGAGAACATCATTTCCTCAAAAACATTTTGTACCTTTTTTGTTAATTTTTTAAATATTGTAATATAGCTGGACCATTTAGTTAGAATAGCTCCTTATTCAAGGCAAAAAATAAGTAGGAAAAACATCCTGGAAACCAGGCTTCTTAAATGTGGGCAGTCTCAGTTGTGCTCTTATCTGAACGTACCCAACGTGTATCCTAAATTAGCATCCTCCGTATCCTTAAAGCGTAGGCTTCCCAAAAATGATATAAGTAGTCTGTTTTATTGGAAGTTCTCATCGCCTGAGACATTCAAGCGGTTTGATGCTTTGTTTCCGATATCGGTTTCAAATTTAGCCTCTGAATAAACTGTTTATTTTGTGCAAGCCCTCTAATGTGATTCTCCTTCGCATCAACACCATCACAGACCGCCCACGCGCAGATCTTCCTGAAATATCAGCCATTGATTAGTTGTGTCCTGTTGGCCGATAAGGCAGTATTTTTAGCCCTGGGTAATCTGAAATGTCTGTGCCCCATGATATCTGTCTGGGGAGAGTGAGCTGTTGCCACAGAAACCAGACAGAAAGATGCATCTCTGACAGACAAGGCATTTCCCATTTTAGAGATGCGGTAGCCTGCATGAATGTGGTGTTCACCCTATCCACAGGTGGAAACAAGTTTTGTGCTTGCATCTTTCTGTGGGAAACAGATGGGTCGTCTTTAGCTGCCACGTGAGGGGCGTTGTCGTGATGGATATGATGAATCTTTTTAACACCTCTTGTCCTAGCCTGTTCTATCCAACACATCTCTCTCATCCTCTCCGAGATGGACCTTTTAATATTTCATCAAAGTGTCCCAAAGGACAGATTCTCTCCCGCTGTTCTGGTATTTAACATGGATGAGCAGTGAGTTGCTTGTGGGTGAAACAGACTGAGGAGGCGTTTGGGTACAAGGGAAGAGCTGTAGATGACATGTACTGTGAAGAAATACAGATAGAAACGGAGCCGTATATAGAAAGATAAAAAGTGTGTTTTAGAAGCATCTTGCAACCCTGAACATATGTTGCTTGTGATGCAAAGAAAAAACAATGGGCAGAACGATACGCTTATTTCAGTAAGCAATGTGTGCTTGGAAGTGTGTGCGTGTAGACTTTGCTATATTTGGATTTGACTCTTATTGACCAAATTCTGCTTTGATTTAAATCTACTGATGTGTCAGGGATATGAATAAGGGGTATTACATTCGATTTCAATCCTATTGTGCTTTTCGCAATTTTGCAATGTTGCAAAGCATCCTTACACCCATATGGAAATATGTACTTTTAAAAGGTAAATGATATAAAAAAAATAAGATACAAAGTATTGTTTTTGTTTAACAAATTTTAAAAATTGTGTCTATTATGTCATCATTAATGTATATGTCATGTGTAAGCCGCATGTGCAAACTCAGAGATATACCCAAATATCTTAAAACTAATATACTTGAAAACATAAATACTGACTAAATTAAACCAAAACCCACTGGCAATAATAGAAAGCCACAGACTTGTAACATAACATAACACACACTTAGCACAGAATTGCATTGAAAAGTGACACAGGTGGGGCTTATTAGTTACCAACAATAACTCAAATGAACTAATTCATGTTATAATTAACTAAATGACCAGCGAACTTAAACACAGAAACATAATCAAAAATACAAAGACTTTGACATGATGCTAACAGCAGCTGGGCTTCCATTAGAGACTTGCGCAAAATGTAGGCGATATATTCTAAATGTCAATTAAAAAAAATTCTATTAAACAATGTAACTGAAAAGTAATATTTTCTTCTTGCGTTAATTCATTCTTTCCAGACATAGAACCAACTATGTTCGCCACAAACATACCGCTCCATCATAAAAGAATAATCATGTGACTTTTTCGTACATCATGTGACCTGTTAATATGCGAAAACATTGCAGTTTTGCTAAATATTTGCCTGAAAAAAACACCTCATGCATGCGAACGATTTAGGGTTGGAGCTGAAATTTGCAGGACACAATTGGCCTAAAAGAAAAGTGTTTTCATTGCATTTTCATAGCTCAACATCAGACAAGCATCACTATTATTCTTATTATATGTACAGTAACACAATGGTCAGCACATAGCTTGCCATCGCTCGTCCATACGGGTGCAGGATCCAGGCTCATACGCATTTTATCAGATGGTCTAGCTGGTGTTCCTGCCTGGACAAGCTGGTGCTTATGTTTAAAACTCCAGCAAACAAAACCAGCCCAACTACACTGGGAAACCACATAAGAATAGCAAACCAGCCTAGATTTTGAGCAGTTTTTCCTTTATTGATAGCAAACATCTCCATCCGCAGACGTTCTGAGATAAATAAATCTCATGATATGATTCTTCCTCCTTCTAGATCAAGATTCCTTTGAAATGAATGTGAACACGGTGGCCATTGTAAATATAGACACCATAGAGTCACAGATGGCTCGTGTTAAACCCTCCAAGCACACAATCGACTGAATGTGCAGTTCCCACTCACAACCTCTCAGCCTGGCGTTTATTTAATGGACAACATGTACTGGTTCCTTTCCATGAAGCGTCTGTTCTGAAATGTCACCTATTTCATTTCCAAAACATTTCCTGGCTGTAGTCTGTGATGTTCGGCTGTTTCTGCAATAACACACAGTTCATGTTTAATTGAACACCCTGTGAATGGTGTGCATCTGACTTTCACTGTGTTCCTGTATTCCACAAGTGTACGTGTTCTGTCTGTATTTTTAGAACAGTTTTGTCTCTCTGTATTGCATTCACTAGAGACGTATTTTATATTAAAGACCATGAGCTCATGACGGTAAGCAAGAGTCTGCTGTGAACGCAAGTATTGCAGTTCTGCAGTTAGTATGCGTATCATTCTCAGCAGCAACGGCACAGTGGCATTAGTCTATTGCTCTGTTCCATAAACCGTCATCTTTTAATAGTAGATTAATGAATATTTTTTTTGCTGGGGGAGAACTATCCCTGTAATGTATTTTACTGCAATAGGCAGGATACAGTCAACACGGTCACTATCACAAAATGTATAAGAAAACAGGATTCATCACCTGTCTGGAGTTTATTTTACAACTGTGATTACACCCTCAGCTCAGAGTTTTAACTGCTTCTATGAGATCCAGGAGGCTATTATGAAGTCCTGACTTTTTGTCATTGTGCACCTTACGTTACCTTTGAGATCATTTGACTGATACGCAAAACCGTGTTAATCTCTTCCCCAACCTTAGCGGCGTCTGTTACTCTCATCTCTTCTCTTCTCACTTTATATGGTGAGGTCAGCAGCTTGGCCTTCATTGCCAAGCTCAAACAGATTGCCTAGATGCAATGGTCTTATGAATCTTCCAGGTCTGTGAGCCGCCTCCTGCATTACTTTGCAAACTCTTCGAAAGACACTGTAAACACAAAAATGTACCCAAGCTGTCATATAGCCATTTTAACCTGTGGCATAAAGTCTGCTCCATTGCCACTTATTTTGGCCAAGAACTGCTCACTTAGACCAGAAAAGAGCTGAAGTATCCAACTTACATGCATTTAGAGTCAGATTTGTAATAAATCATGACACCAACAGAAACATACACAGGAAAACTTATCACAGACTCTGCAAACATTTTGTTACCTAAAATGTCAAGGAAAATTGAATTTTAAAATGAATTGAAACTAAGTTTGTCCAAAGTTTTAGTTTTGGTCTACATTAAGTCATTTAATGTTTTTACATTACTCATTAAAATAATTGAAGCAATTTCAAGTTATTTTATGTATCTTAGTGGACCCACAATATTAATAAAAAACAAGCCCTAAAAATGAATGTGTCACGGTTTGGATGCGCAGGCAGGTGAGGACGTCACAAAGGAATGGAGTGATGGACAGTTTATTGACACAGGCAAGGTATTCAGATAAGTGTTCCAACAAACAGGTTTTCAGGTAAGTGTTCCAACAAACAGATAATCAGGCAAGTAATCCAATAATCAGGTATTCAGATAAGTCTTCCAATAATCCAATAAACAGATAAGTAACCAAAGCTCAAAATAAAGATGTGAATATAACAACTAGACCGGACCAAGAACAGAACTCAAATGGGAACTTAAATACACTCGGCAAACACAGAACAGGTGCACACACAGATGAGACACAGGTGAGAGTCCAATCAAAATGGCCGGGAGAAGGTGCGGTGAATGCTGGGTAATGAATTCAAGAAACAAACAGAAAACAGGGACAGAACGGGTGTGTTACAGTATGTAAGAATTATGTATTTTATCTAAAATACAAGCAACATAAACAGCATATATGAATAATATCTTTACTTTTTTCTGTTTAATCACATTTATGAAAAGGTGCTTGTTGTGTTCTTTATGGCAGTAGTAGCTGTGCTACTAATTTTCTTTGGGAGGAAATCTATAATGTTGGTAAAAAAACATGTTTGTCTTAAATAAATATCTGAGATTATTTTACAATTATTTGTTATTCTTTGTATATTTCTAAGTTGAAATACACAGCCATGATGCGTTTCAAAGCATCATTTCAGTTCTGAATTTACTATTTGTGGGTAGGTGTTTAGACAAAATTATCGTTCTTGTTTCATTCTGTGAACTACTAACCCTATTTCAAAATAACAGAACAGATGCTCTTTATTTTTTCATACCTCAAATACTGCAAATAAAGCAAGTTCATATACACTTTTAAGCAATACAACAGTAATATTTGTACATGTGTTTAGGGAAAGTTCAAAAAAGATTTTTTTATGTGATAACCTTGATTTTTATCATAGTTTTCAGGTGTCTTGTCATTCTGTCAGTCTTTCACATTGCTGTTGGATTACTTTGTCACTCGTGAGGTTTAATTTGGTTGAAATTCAACAGACATTGGACTTCAATTCCACAATACATCTAGAAATGCTGGTTTGAAATGAAAAGTTGGAGTGGTCTCTTCATTTTTTATTTTTACAGTTGTATTTTAGACAACCAATCTGATTAGAGCTTGCCATTTTCACCAGCACTTTCCAGTTTGTGTACATGACTGTGATTAGGCCTCTGTTTTTGTCATTTTAAAGACTCAACCACAGGAGACTACTGCAGTATATACTTGCTAATGGATGTAGCACTTTATAACTCCCAAGTGTTTTACATGCAGTAACCTCTGAGTGTAAATGGGGGACTGAAGTTTGAAGGTTAAATATAGCATTGTTTATTATCACCTGCTGTATTGTTGATGGTGTTCCACATTTATCCATCATCTTCATATGGTTTGTCCGATTTGGCTTCCATATTTGGACCTTAAGGGTAAAAGCAGAAGCATCTGATTAATCATTACACACGTTTGCTATGTCTGGATTAATTGTTCGGCTGGAAAGTTATTCAGCTAAATGCAGCCGCTGTAAACAGCTGATATTCAGGCTCAGCATGTGTACGGATGAGTTTACATTACAACCTGAGTTAATGGCTCTTGGTATGAAAGATGAGCAGACTATATAAGCTCAGCCATCTTATTCATAAACATTTAAACAGTTTATGCAATGTGCTTTTACATTGCCTAATATTTAGGAGTTTTATGTCAGTGTTAAATGCGTGTGTGCTTGCGTGCAGATGGAGCAACTAAAAAGCTACGTAGCACCATCAGGCGGAGCACGGAGACGGGTATTGCAGTGGAGATGAGGAACCGTGTCACGCGACAGGGCAGCAAGGATTCGACAGACGGCAGCACCAACAGCAACAGCTCTGATGGAACGTGAGTGTGATGAAGAGCCTGTATCATAAAAACAGCATCACCTGTCACCATAGCATAGACATTTAACGTGTAGCTATACACCGTCATTTTACAGAATTTTACTGTTTCATATTAAAGAAATTGTATGTATTTTTAACATGCGGTTATAAGTTTCCACATTTCTGCAAGTTGGGTGTAAATTAACATGAACCCTGGCTGCCAGAATATTACTTTTTTTTAACTAAGTTTCAGCACAAAAAGGAAGTAGCCTACGTAACATTGTTGTGTTCGAAAATAAGGAGGATACAGTGGTCATAAAAAATAAGAAGGCCTTGTTTTCTATAAGCAAAATAACTTAGTATCTCTTTCTTTTCTGGTTAAATGTGACGTGTGTGTCTGTTATATAAAGTGATAAAAAAGTTGGTTTTACGCATCAAATTATTGCATTTGTGAGGGAAAACATACTTTGTATTGACAAATTTGATAAATAACAAAGTATTAAGAATCAAATACATTATCTTGTAAATATAGTCATTTACAATCGCAATAAAATACCGTTTACTTACATTGCAATACTGGTATATTCTAGGTTCATCTTCCCTACAACTAGACTCGGCCCTGAGAGCCAGTTCAGTGACTTCCTGGATGGTCTTGGCCCCGCCCAGATTGTAGGACGGCAGACATTAGCCACACCTCCAATGGGTAGGATTCTTGTTGTTGAATACATATATATGTATATAAGGAAGTGTCCAGTTATCATCCTAAAAACAAAACACTTTAATTCAGTTTTGAAATATAACATTGTATCTCTTTATAACTCTTTATAATATATCTTTATAATAGGCCAGTGGACTATAATCATATTTTACATATCTAATCTTCTCTTTTATCATCTAGTATCAGGGCAGAATCTCCTATGAAAATAACTTGCTATTTGTCTCCACCTGCTGTTGGCCGAGATCATTGCAAGCTGTCTGATTTTCTCTGTGCAGGTGATGTTTATGTAGGTGTGATGGATAGAGGAGGTCAGTTAGAGGTGGATATCACACAAGCCCGAGGTCTGACCCCTAAACCAGGGTCAAAGAACATTCCAGGTTTTTTTGTGTTCCTTTTGTTATGCAGCCTCATAGTATTTCCTGTGCCCATTAACTCATGTTTCATCATCTGATTTGTCTTTCTATAACAGCAACGTATGTAAAGGTTTATGTCCTGGAGAACGGCATGTGTCTCTCTAAGAAGAAAACCAAAGTGGTCAAGAGAACCCTGGATCCCACCTTTCAGCAATCTCTGATGTTTGACGAGAGCCCTCAGGGGAAAGTGTTACAGGTATCGGAAATCAAAATCAGTCCCTCACACTCCTATTAAAACAGACAACCTGCTTGCCCATGCTGATTTGAACTGGTCTGATGCTGTGAATTTGCTCATGTACTGTGAATTCCAATCACATATTTATCCAAAACTATAAATGCTGAGCTTCTTTATTTTCTGTTAGTAGTTCCTATTGTCACTTATAAAGTAAAATGTGTCTTCACACTGATGCTCACATTTCGCACCACTAGGTGATTGTGTGGGGTGACTACGGTCGCATGGACAGCAAGTGTTTCATGGGAATGGCACAGATCCTTCTGGATGACCTAGATCTGTCATCAATGGTGAGCGGCTGGTACAAGCTCTTCCCGACCTCCTCTCTGGCGGACCCCAGCATCGGCCCCCTGACACGCCGTCTCTCACAGTCCTCGCTCGAGAGCGCCACCAGCCCCTCTTGCACCTAGATGCGGCCAAGAGACCCATCTATCCACGTCCCCTAAATATGCCTGTGTTCTATCTCTATGTGTGTATCTTTGTTCAATATACCACGCCACCTACCCTGAAAAGCATGTACACACACTCTGATAGATATAACCAACTCATAACCAAGAGCTGGAAAGCTTCTCTTACCAAGATATTTCAGAGTTGGATACAAATCAGGCATGACACACGGCTCACACGCACCTGGGTGGATGTGTGTGTAACCAGACACGGTTACACGTAGATCCATTCTCCACAGATCACAGCACAAAACAAACAGGGACATTCAATAATGATATCTCGAAATGTTCCTGCCAATGTAGCATTTGTGTTGACTTCTGTGGCCCGTGCCCCTCAGAAGCATTGTGGGTTCTAGACTTGTAGTTGTAGGGTCCGGACCCCCAGGGGTCACTCAGTTCTCTATGCCAAACCCGATAAAAGTTTTATTTTTTAAAAACCAAAGCAATTCTTATTATCTGTGGTGTCATATAATAGAATATGGATATGTAGCAGAGTCTATGACTTAGTTGAGATGCAAAAAAAATGTTTTAAAACTCGTAGACTACATACAGAATTTCACTTTTTAAAGGGCAGGGCTCAATTCCACAGGTCAGGTTATTAGAAATGCACACAGCTGCTGGCGCATAAGGTAGCGTTTTCTTCTTTACTTTTCAGAGCGCTGAGTAAATAAATATATAGATTGATATTTGTGTTCATGTATTGATCGACTGCATTCTGCACGTTTATTCGCAACAAAATATGTAAACTGCTATTTTAAGCTTGCCTTTAAAAATATGTAGAATAATAGACTTTAGGTTATTTATTTTGCTAATGTTCCACCTTTCGTCTGAAAAATGTAATCTGCACTGAGCTGCAGACACAGTGGTCAGTGGAAATCAAACCCTACGTATTTAAAGGAGAACCAGCTGCCCAGTTAAACCAGCAACCCTCATTTTCAGCTACATTGTGGGACTCACAGGATGAAAAAGCAGTAGGGCATCCACTGGAGAACAAGAACTTGTCCTGTAGCACGTATTGATACTAAGCTTTCCTGGCAAACGTAGCCCTGATCTGGTACTGGAACTGCATTTCTTCACGCTTGGAGCCGCACTGGACTTGAAATAGTTTGGGTTTCTTTCTACCAGCATATGGATCCAAGGCCTTTTCCATTTCCCGTTACACTCAGGAGGTCACAGCTGAACAACAACATCACACTCAACACTATGAGGACCGACGATGAGGTCGCACACCCAGCATGATCTCAAAGCCCAAAACAAATCCAAATTTGTATAATCCTGGGCATTTTTGTTGTGGATCTCTTGGCCTCTGTTATTGAGACTATATCTGTCCAATTTGTCTTCTTTAGCTTCCTTTCTGAGGGTGGCTTTCTAGGTGGTTTCTTGCTCGAGATTGTGTATGCCATATTAAGTGTTGAAAGGTAAGCAGCAATGTTGGTAAAGAAATCATTTTTATCCAAAACCAAATTTTTTATTATGAGTTGTTCCCTGTAAGGAGTGCACAACACTAAAGTTGTTTGATTCTCTGATATGAAGTGTCAAGATAGTGTGTAGTTAGTATAGTTCTGCTTTTATTGACTAACTGACACCATCAGCAAAGCTTTTAACAGTTGAAGTCATCTTGGGGTATGGTATCATATTGTACATGGTTTCATGTCTTTTGGTCTTCATGTCTGATGGTGTTTTTCATCTACCAGCGTCAAGATGCAAGATGTACTGCACAGCACAGAATAATCCAACAATTGCCCTACTGGTAATACTTTAACATTTCAGTGCATATATTTATTTAATTCCCTAGACTATAAAGTCTTTCTGTCTGTGCTGTTTACATGCAAACTATTCTCTGCATTGATGTTGTAGAGACTACAACGGTCTATAAAGGAAAACTTCTTTACTGTTTATTACACTGACTGATCTTTATAGAAGTCTTGCATAGAAAGATTTGTAATTTATCTCATCTTTGGTCATCACTTGAACATTGAAAATGTGTCCTCTTCCTCTAGGTGTTGTTGTATTACCATGAATATTCATTTCTAGACATTTTATTTTGACATGATCATTTCAAAATCTCTATATACAAATATATTTACTAGGGTAACGTGCAAAAAAAAAATGTATCTGCAAGGCCAAATATCTATGTTTGACCAAACACACTAGCACTTTCTCATTTTTTATGTAAAACTGCAAAAATAGAACATTTCAGTAAAGAATGAGACAGCTCATATTACATAACCAGTTCCATTCTAGTTGACTATAACTCTCTTGATAGATAGAAGATTTGCCATCAGTCCTTCTCTTGTTGTTGCCTTTAAACGATAAAAAAGGTTTCCTCTGCTAACCGTCGCAATGAACTTTTGTCTTTTTTTATTTGCACAAGGTTTGATTAAGTTTAACCTTCGTGTTGCACCATTACCAGACAAAAGTCTGTAGATTAAAATCAGAACACAATTTAACTAATGATGTATAAAAATTGTATTTGCAGCTTAATGTTTGTCCTTGGTAAACACTATGAAACGACTATTAGTAGATATTGATATTTTTATATGTGATTTTATGTACTCGGGAAACTGGCATTCTGTATGTCCCTTTACAGTACAATGAAGTATTTACAAACTCGTATTGGTCTCACATTTTTGCTAAATGAATCGAGTCTGAATGCATGACTATTTGAATTGTAGCCTATTGCTCTATTTTTTCAGACGTAGTTAATGGGTGTAGTTTGAATCTGTAGCCAGACCAAATGCAACACTAACTAACAAAACATTTAGATTTGCAAAGTTGCTTTGGGTTCTTGCCAGACCATGACAGTTTCAGAAACACTGCAAATGTCTGTTTGGGCATTGTTGGCTCCATTGAGTGTTGTACTGTAAATAACAGAGAAGTCTCCAACCAGCGGGTTAGTTTTAATGCAGTGGTGTTTACACAAAGGATTTATTGTTGCTTTCATATGCTAGAACATTTCTTTCTTGTCATGATGGCATAGATTACATTCATCTGGGACATTTTATGGCATGTGCAGTTTATGTGTGAGTTTAAGACTCCAGTTTGATTGGGGAAGGATCTTTATACATCCAATACAGAAAAAATAACAAAATGAACAACTTATTTGTGTTTGTGGACAATCAAAATGGATACAGTCGTATGGTTTCTCTGAACGTAATGCATACTTGGGTTTTTTTTGGTCAAAATGAATGATATGTATGACTTTTTTATGTGTTTATGAGTGCATCTTTATTTTATAGATTTTTGCTTGACGGGTATTGTTTGATTTATGTAATTGTAAATGTTGAGAGATTGATCTAATAAGAATGTTATCTCCCTTTACATATCTGGACCTGTTTAAAACCCTTGTGATATGAGGTCCGTTTTGTCACATTTGTGATTATAAAGGTAATTTAGCTTATTTTTGTCAAAGTAATTCAGAAATTTGACTTGGTATTATTTTTATTATGGCTTGTTATATGCCTTGTGAATATTATTTAAAGGCAAAGACATGTCATTGAATGCCTTGAGTGCTTTGCTTAAATATTGAAAGTTATAACAGTGATACTAAAGTATCTCAATCCTGAATGTACTTATTAAATATTTTAATGATATTGTAGCTTTATTCTGGGAAAAATGTGTAATACTTAAATGGAAAAAGCCAACAATCTTCAGTTAAATTACATTTGACCTTAGCACTCAATCTTTATTTTTCTGAAAAAATAACATGCCGGTTTTTAGTAATTCTGTAACATTTACTGGATTGAAATGATTTGAAGTTTGCAAAATGATTCTGAGAATGTCAGGATCGTAAGAACATGTATTTCTTAGTAGCATGTCTGTGTTGTTTATTATTCTCTAAGAGCCATATAAGATGCCATGATCTCTTTAAAATGTTGAGTTAAAGAAAAAATATTTCTGTTTATTTAAATATTATGATTACAGAATCTTTATATATTTATTGCACACTTTAGCAAAAAAAACACCCTGGGGTTGGATCTAAAGTACTAACAATCATGGGAAATGTGTTTATTTTACAAATGCTAAGAAGGTCATTTGCAGTCTGTTTTCATGTAGCAGAACTGTTAACAATTGATTGTCTTCATAAATGAGTCATTTACATTATTCATGACATGATTACCAGCACGAAACACTGTTGTGACACGTTCACTATTGCAGAGAGATCTTCAACTTTTGTGAGAAAATGTAGCGCCCTTGAAAACTTTGTGTCATGAATCTGAGTTAGCACTGCGTTTAACTTGTTCCTCAAATCTCTAGTGATTTAATTGAACACTTTCTAAAGCCCTGAAAGACAAAAGCAGTCCAGATCATCAGTGGTGTTCATGGTTGGTTATAACTTTTTCAGTCACTGACATCTTTTGAAAGGTATTTGACAATGTGCTGCTGTTTTGCAGCAATAGAATGATGAAGAGTTGTATGAGGAAGCTGTAATTTTATACTTGTGCTTTGTAATTGTTTTCTATGTGCAGTATTTGATAATGTAAAACTGGTATTTTTGTGGTTTGTACGCTGCCGAACTGATTATTTAAGGTGCACGCAGTTTTGTAAGAAAATAAGGGGAAACTTACAAAAAATAATCATTTGACCCAAGCCTGTATCTGCATGCATATTGACTACTGGAAGCTGGAGATCAATAAATTTGATTTGAATCAACTCTTAATGTCTGAATAGAAATATGTATAAATGTGTGAGTGTTTTTTTTTTTTAACATTTTTGTAAATATTACATAATATAACAGTGTGATGTAAGACTTTAAGCATTACAACACTAGCTTCTACTGCTGAAATGTAATACGCTTTCAATGTTTATGTTCTTCAGTTCTACCCATAACTAATCCTCCATGAATATAAGGCCTAATCTTATCTACAGTATTAAAAAATCTATAATTTGTACCAAAAAGAAAGAGTTTTAACCTAAAGTACACACAAACAAACTCTTTAGAAAAAAATATGGCTTAATTTTATTTGCGAAAGAAACATTTCGGACATATTCAACCACGCACAAGAAATCAGTAAGAAAAAAGAAAAACTGTCTTAAATGTTAAGTGTCTTAATCGATAAATGGCAGTATTATATGTAGGCCCAGGTCACAGGGTTGGAGGGGATTTGCCTTGTGTTGTCAAAAGCTGTGTAGTTATAAGACAGTTCTGAAGCAGTGCATATCCTCTTAAAGGGGGGATTGATAGGACTGCATCTTTGGTCCAGCAAGTAAGATGGGAAAGAAAAGTGTGAATATGATCTTCTGATACTGTCATATTCCATTTGGTCGGTGCAGTCCCGTGTCTTCCTCTTGCAGGTCAACCCGTTGTCTGCACTGTGTGTTCCGGCAGGACATACATCTGTGAAGTTCCTTGGAAAATAGGCAGGACTCGTGGGGGCGCTGCTTTCCCGCTGCAAAATTGACTCTATGGAGAATGAGCTGGTGAACTTCTTCTCGGTGCCACTGCTGTTGCCAATGCAAACTTTTTTTACAGTTGCATTTTTCGTGGAGGAAGTTTCCGGGTTTCCATAAGTGTCGGGAAGAATATCGCGTACACCACTGAAGTGTCGTCGCAACATCTTTGGAGTAATTTTACTGTCATCCACTTTCCAAAAATTGCGTCTTGAGTTGGGGCACTCTGGATTTATGGGCACCTGTAAATTGAAAATGAGAACATAAGTAGTAAAGTCTATAACAATAATAAGAAGTAGAAGAAAAAGAAGAAGAAGAAGAACGTACCTTTACAAAACAGTCGTTTAATGATAAACAGACTCTGACGTTATTTTCAATTCCTTTTCTATCCCCGTCGACAAACTTCCCAATTTCATTCTTTAACTGGTGAAAGAAAGAAAAAAGATTAGTTACAAATCAACAAAACAAGCATCACAATTTAATAAAGCACCATAAACGTCCACCAACGGTCCTAATTGTAAAATGACATTATCAAATGGCAAATGCATAGAGTGCAAGGTCGAAAGTGTGTTTTTCTAGTACTTTTTCACTGTTAATAGTTAAGAACTTACCTCGCAAAACGTTAATCTTTTCTCAGCGGAGTTCTGAATGAGATTGGCGATCAGACCGAGGTAGGTCATTTTCTGTTTGAAGTATCTCTTGTACTTTCTCTTCACAACCATGTCGCTGTGCTGTCTCTGCATCTCTGAAGACCTGCTGAAGTGAGCTCTGAGTGATGAGTGCCTGTCCTGTCTCTTGTCGGCCTATATATGCAGCACATCGTTGATAGTTGATGCATTCCTCATGAATGACACTTTTACATAATTGATGGAGGTGTGAATATGTGGGCGGGCTACAGATGCACAATTTAACTACGTTTCCATAACCAGAAATAAAATAAAGATTTTATCAAAATATGTAGGCTACTTAAAATGTTATAAAATATTGGTGTAAAGATTTTTTAAACTCATTTTAGAAATAAGTAGCCTAACTTATAAAAGCAAGTTTCTTAACTTATTTTAATGGGTTAAATTTGTGTAAAAACATGTTGACACGACTTATTATAGACCTAATTACTGATTAAAAAAATTATAAGTCATTGGGAATTTCAGCAAAAGTTTTTGGAACATTTTGTTTGAGCTACATTTTTAATCTATTGTAAATAAGAAAGAGCAAGAAATGTTTAAAATTAGGAATAAGAACAGGAAGATGAGATGAACAGCATAGTGTAAAAAAAGTTTACTTATGTCTTAAATGAAGCAAAATAATAAAGATTCAGTACTATTTCAGGTTAATCAAAGTTAAGTTTTAAACACTCTAAAGCAATGAGATTACAATGTGTGTATGAAACTTGTGTATGCAAGCTGAAGTGTAACTAAAGCAAAGCAAACGATTTTTATTTCATTCTTATCAATATAATAAGTCTACTATTTGTTAAATGTACTATATAGGTCTATAAAAGTATATGTGAATGAGTCAATAAGTAAATTATATTACAGAAAAGATGCAGGAAGCATTTCACTTCAATTTGATTTTTTCAAACATGCAGTGAGATAAGGAACATAGAGGAACACTGTTAACCAGAATATGTTGACAAATTTAAAAAACGTTTAATATTATACCAAATATTGAATAAGTTAACTCAAACATCTTTTTTCTTATTTCACATAAGTGAAACACTTTGACTAGAAAGCAAGAAGAGTGATCTCAGTAGTCTAAGGTTCATATTGTGTGATGCGTCTCAAATCATGATTCTCCAGCATGAGCACTAAAAAAAATATACCAAATTGTAAAATAAATCTTTACCATAAATGAATGTAAATACTTTCTATTCGCTGAAAAACACACAAAACAACTCGTATTCCATGCTTGAATCTGGAAATTCTTAGTTTAATGCTTTAACACAACAAAAATCATTAATGTAGTCCCAACTCAAGTGGATTCGTGTGTGCTATAGCCTATGTGATTTCAGTGTGTGCTATATGTGTAGCCTATATTATCGTTTTATCGTTTATTTAAGTTTTTCCATAACTTTAAGTTCTAACTAAGCTTTACGTTTAAGCATTCGGTTTTGAAGTGAATGGAGGCTAATATTTGTTTCACGATACATATACAGTAATTGGCTACTAAATATTTGGCAAGTAAAAATTATGTAATGTACTTTTCTAACAAAGAACTGGGCCATTCTGATTCAATGTGAATCAAAACTGTGACATTCCAATGGTTATAGTCATGACAGTACTTCACACACTGAGCTCACATGCAAATGAAATACTTAATAAGTGGTAATGAGTCCATTAAACAGGCGTATTAACAGCTACTTTAAATGATCGCCACATTTAATAAAGTTTACACAAATGGGTAAACACAAATAACCTGTGCTGCCGAAAGGTTATACTTGCTAAAAAGGACAATTTGTAATTTACATTTATGCATATTCTAGTCTACGCTATAGCCTACTTCAGAAACTTCTCATCAAATATGATCAGGTTTTAGTTCATTTAAGGCAATAAATGAAAAACATAGGTAAAAGAATAGCATGTAAAATTATCAACTTTCAATAAAGATTATAGTCTTTAATTTGTTCTTTTAATAATGCAACATTGCGTTAAATAGCTAGTCTAAATCTCGATTATTGAGACTTCACCCGGTAAAATCATTGACATTATTTTAAAAATAAACGGATAAATGTTTGAAAAAGTTTGCTAAACACAGGCTATGGGTTAACAGAACAAATAATTAGAAACCCGCTTCTAGTTTTAACCTGGCTCTATGGTTCTATCGTCATGTGGCGGTCGGTGACGCAGAGTGAGATTGTGGGAGGACCAAATCACAGAGAACGTGCCAGGGATCGAATCATTTAACAGAATCGGTTCATTTGAACAGTTCACATTTAAGAGTCAGTTTAATGAACTCAGCAGGGAAAGGAGATTTCCCACAGCTTGTTTCAGTATTTTGTTGATTACTTAGACATTTTAGTTAATGATAACATATTTGAGTCATTTGTGTATGAAATTATTGTAGCCTATATCCTAACATTTAACAAGTATAAATAGTTTCATTAGTAAAATATATTAAATCATGATCTTTCAATGTCTGGTTTAATAATATAGGCTACTCATATTTGTAGGAATTCATTTATTATTAAAAATAACATTTAATTAGTTGGCTAAGCTTTTTTTGACAATAGTGCATAAAACAACGATATTGTCTTACAAGTCTAGTCTATATTCAGATTTGTCAAGGAATAGGTCAAAGCAATAATAAGTAATGCACTTATTGTAGAAACCGATATTTAAACATTTGTGGCTTTTTACATTTTCGTGACATTCTGTTCACGTAACTTGACTCGTTGTCATCACAGTTTCGGTGAGCTATTGGTCTGAATGATTTGGACGTGAGAATCAATTCGTATGATTCACCGAAAAGAACGATTCCTTGCGACTCGGACATCACTACGATTGTATGGCGAGGCTGAGACAGTGTAGATCATTTGTGGGAACATTTCGGTAAGTAGAAAGAACGCTCATTCTCACTATCAGGTAAATTCATGTTGGTTTGCTAAAACTGATCAAAATACACTTTATGTAGGATCAGAGAACCGTGCGTGATGAACATTTAGTCAGATTTTTGGATTGAGGCTATCTTGCCCAAACCGACTTTCTGTCAGAAAACACGGTTTATCTATGCTGTAGTTTTCGGGTATTTCGATTTGATTTAAATGAGGTGTGAGGTATATTTGAAATAGATGGCTGTCTTTGTTGCTAACGTGTTTAACGTGCCGTTTCGTGGGAGATGTCAAAAGGCAAATGCCCGTAGCGAACTGGTTAAGCTATAGTTAGAAATAATATAAGTAATTTGTACAAAAATAACGTAGTTTTGTTTTGTATGCACATGATGTGATTTCAGCGATTTATTGTATTTTGTTTTGTAATAATGTTGCGCGAATGTCATATCCAGTTTGCACACCAACATCTGGATTAATTGTTCGGCTGGAAAGTTATTCAGCTAAATGCAGCCGCTGTAAACTGCTGATATTCAGGCCCTGCATGTGTACGGATGAGTTTACATTACTACCTGAGTTAATGGCTCTTGGTATGAAAGATGAGCAGACTATATAAGCTCAGCCATCTTATTCATAAACATTTAAACAGTTTATGCAATGTGCTTTTACATTGTCTAATATTTAGGAGTTTTATGTCAGTGTTAAATGCGTGTGTGTGTGCTTGCGTGCAGATTGAGCAACTAAAAAGCTACGTAGCACCATCAGGTGGAGCACGGAGACGGGTATTGCAGTGGAGATGAGGAACCGTGTCACGCGACAGGGCAGCAAGGATTCGACAGACGGATGGAACGTGAGTGTGATGAAGAGCCTGTATCATAAAAACAGCATCACCTGTCACCATAGCATAGACATTTAACAGCTATACACCGTAGAAACCTGTCATTTTACAGAATTTTACTGTTTCATATTAAAGAAATTGTAGCCTATGTATTTTTAAAATGCGGTTATAAGTTTCCACATTTCTGCAAGTTGGGTTTAAAATAACATGAACCCTGGCTGCCAGAATATTACTTTTTTTCCAGCACAAAAAGGAAGTAGCCTACGTAACATTGTTGTGTTCGAAAATAAGGAGGATACAGTGGTCATAAAAAGTCCGAAGGCCTTGTTATCTATAAGCAAAATAACTTAGTTTCTCTTTCTTTTCTGGTTAAATGTGACGTGTGTGTCTGTTATATAAAGTGATAAAAAAAGTTGTTTTTACACATCAAATTATTGCATTTGTGAGGGAAAACATACTTTGTATTGACAAATTTGATAAATAACAAAGTATTAAGAATCAAATACATTATCTTGTAAATATAGTCATTTACAATCCGCAATACTGGTGTATTCTAGGTTCATTTTAGCCCAGATTGTAGGACGGCAGACATTAGCCTAGCTGTTGAATACATATATATGTATATAAGGAAGTGTCCAGTTATCATCCTAAAAACAAAACACTTTAATTCAGTTTTGAATTATAACATTGTATCTCTTTTATAACTCTTTATAATATATCTTTATAATAGGCCAGTGGACTATAATCATACTTTACATATCTAATCTTCTCTTTTATCATCTAGTATCAGGGAAGAATCTCCTAAGAAAATAACTTGCTATTTGTCTCCACCTGCTGTTGGCCGAGATCATTGCAAGCTGTCTGATTTTCTCTGTGCAGGTGATGTTTATGTAGGTGTGATGGATAGAGGAGGTCAGTTAGAGGTGGATATCACACAGGCCCGAGGTCTGACCCCTAAACCAGGGTCAAAGAACATTCCAGGTAATGTTTTTATTTTTCCTTATGTTATTCAGCCTCATAGTATTACCTGTGCCCATTAACTTATGTTTCATCATCTGATTTGTCTTTCTATAACAGCAACATATGTAAAGGTTTATGTCCTGGAGAACGGCATGTGTCTCTCTAAGAAGAAAACCAAAGGGGTCAAGAGAACCCTGGATCCCACCTTTCAGCAATCTCTGATGTTTGACGAGAGCCCTCAGAGGAAAGTGTTACAGGTATCGGAAATCAAAATCAGTCCCTCACACTCCTATTAAAACAGACAACCTGCTTGCCCATGCTGATTTGAACTGGTCTGATGCTGTGAATTTGCTCATGTACTGTGAATTCCAATCACATATTTATCCAAAACTATAAATGCTGAGCTTCTTTATTTTCTGTTAGTAGTTCCTATTGTCACTTATAAATTAAAATGTGTCTTCACACTGATGCTCACATTTCGCACCACTACGTGATTGTGTGGGGTGACTACGGTCGCATGGACAGCAAGTGTTTCATGGGAATGGCACAGATCCTTCTGGATGACCTAGATCTGTCATTAATGGTGAGCGGCTGGTACAAGCTCTTCCCGACCTCCTCTCTGGCGGACCCCAGCATCGGCCCCCTGACACGCCGTCTCTCACAGTCCTCGCTCGAGAGCGCCACCAGCCCCTCTTGCACCTAAATGCGGCCAAGAGACCCATCTATCTACGTCCCCTAAATATGCCTGTGTTCTATCTCTATGTGTGTATCTTTGTTCAATATACCACGCCACCTACCCCGAAAAGCATGTACACACACTCTGATAGATATAACCAACTCATAACCAAGAGCTGGAAAGCTTCTCTTACCAAGATATTTCAGAGTTGGATACAAATCAGGCATGACACACGGCTCACACGCACCTGGGTGGATGTGTGTGTAACCAGACACGGTTACACATAGATCAATTCTCCACAGATCACAGCACAAAACAAACAGGGACATTCAATAATGATATTTGAAAATGTTCCTGCCAATGTTGCATTTGTGTTGACTTCTGTGGCCCGTGCCACTCAGAAGCATTGTGGGTTCTAGACTTGTAGTTGTAGGGTCCGGACCCCCAGGGGTCACTCAGTTCTCTATGCCAAACCCGATAAAAGTTTAGTAATCTGTGGTGTCATATAATAGAATATGGATATGTAGCAGAGTCGATGACTTAGTTGAGATGCAAAAAAAAACATGTTTTAAAACTCATAGACTACATACAGAATTTCACTTTTTAAAGGGCAGGGCTCAATTCCACAGGTCAGGTTATTAGAAATGCACACAGCTGCTGGCGCATAAGGTAGCGTTTTCTTCTTTCCTTTTCAGAGCGCTGAGTAAATAAATATATAGATTGATATTTGTGTTCATGTATTGATTGACTGCATTCTGCACGTTTATTCGCAACCCTTGTTGAACAAAATATGTAAACTGCTATTTTAAGCTTGCCTTTAAAAATATGTAGAATAATAGACTTTAGGTTATTTATTTAGCTAATGTTCCACCTTTCGTCTGAAAAATATCATCTGCACTGAGCTGCAGACACAGTGGTCAGTGGAAATCAAACCCCACGTATGTAAAGGAGAACCAGCTGCCCAGTTAAACCAGCAACCCTCATTTTCAGCTGCATTGTGGGACTCACAGGATGAAAAAGCAGTAGGGCATCCACTGGAGAACAAGAACTTGTCCTGTAGCACGTATTGATACTAAGCTTTCCTGGCAAACGTAGCCCTGATCTGGTACTGGAACTGCATTTCTTCACGCTTGGAGCCACACTGGACTTGAAGTAGTTTGGGTTTCTTTCTACCAGCATATGGATCCAAGGCCTTTTCCATTTCCTGTTACACTCAGGAGGTCACAGCTGAACAACAACATCACACTCAACAATATGAGGACCGACGATGAGGTCGCACACCCAGCACGATCTCAAAGCCCAGAACAAATCCAAATTTGTATAATCCTGGACATTTTTGTTGTGGAGCTCTTGGCCTCTGTTATTGAGACTATATCTGTCCAATCTGTCTTCTTTAGCTTCCTTTCTGAGGGTGGCTTTCTAGGTGGTTTCTTGCTCGAGATTGTGTACGCCATATTAAGTGTTGAAAGGTAAGCAGAAATGTTGGTAAAGAAATCATTTTCATCCAAAACCAAATCTTTTATTATGAGTTGTTCCCTGTAAGGAGTGCACAATACTAAAGTTGTTTGATTCTCTGATATGAAGTGTCAAGATAGTGTGTAGTTAGTATAGTTCTGCTTTTATTGACTAACTGACACCATCAGCAAAGCTTTTAACAGTTGATGTCATCTTGGGGTATGGTATCATTTTGTACATGGTTTCAACGTCTGTCTTTTTCATCTACCAGCGTCAAGATGCAAGATGTACTGCACAGCACAGAATAATCCAACAATTGCCCTACTTTTAATACTTTAACATTTCATTGCATATATTTATTTCATTCCCTAGACTATAAAGTCTTTCTGTCTGTGCTGTTTACATGCACACTATTCTCTGCATTGATGTTGTAGAGACTACAACGGTCTATAAAGGAAAACTTCTTTACTGTTTATTACACTGACTGATCTTTATAGAAGTCTTGCATAGAAAGATTTGTAATTTATCTCATCTTTGGTCATCACTTGAACATTGAAAATGTGTCCTCTTCCTCTAGGTGTTGTTGTATTACCATGAATATTCATTTCTAGACGTTTTATTTTGACATGATCATTTCAAAATCTCTATATACAAATATATTTACTAGGGTAACGTTGTCATGATTTACATGGACAGAACCCAGATGCAGACAGCTCTTTGACAAAAACATTTATTTAACATATGACAAAACTCAACTTAAAATCCCTCAAGGGGGAAACAAGACAAAAATAAGACACCACTGATAAAACTTAACTTGGGGGGACAGCGACAGGAACAAGACAGGACATGGTAGACAAGCGATCCGGCACAGGACAGCAAACACAAGGGCATTAAATAGGAGAGGAACAAAAGAACATAACGAGGGCAACAGGTGAAGGGCGTGAACTGATAACGGGATGATTAATATGGAAACAAGGGGGCGGGGCTAGGACGCACGACAGGAGAGCACATGGCACACAAACAATGACCATGTGCTTCCAAACATAGACACAAGACATGGGTCTGCCATGATCCTGTCATTTCAAACTAAAACAACCATAAGAATGGCAGGATCATGACAAACGTGCACAAAAAATGTATCTGCAAGGCCAAATATCTATGTTTGACCAAACACACTAGCACTTTCTCATTTTTTATGTAAAACTGCAAAAATAGAACATTTCAGTAAAGAATGAGACAGCTCATATTACATAACCAGTTCCAATCTAGTTAAATATATAACTATAACTATAACTCTCTTGATAGATAGAAGATTTGCCATCAGTTCTTCTCTTGTTGTTGCCTTTAAACGATAAAAAAGGTTTCCTCTGCTAACCGTTGCAATGAACTTTTGTCTTTTTTATATTTGCACAAGTTTTGATTAAGTTTAACCTTTGTGTTGCACCATTACCAGACAAAATCTGTAGATTAAAATCAGAACACAATTTAACTAATGATAAATAAAAATTGTATTACTGTACTGAAAACAAAATTGTATTTGCAGCTGAATGTTTGTCCTTGGTAAACACTATGAAACGACTATTAGTAGATATTGATATTTTTATATGTGATTTTATGTACTCGGGAAACTGGCATTCTGTATGTCCCTTTACAGTACAATGAAGTATTTACAAACTCGTATTTTTCTCACATTTTTGCTAAATGAATCGAGTCTGAATGCATGACTATTTGAATTGTAGCCTATATTGCTCTATTTTTTCAGACGTAGTTAATGGGTGTAGTTTGAATCTGTAGCCAGACCAAATGCAACACTAACTAACAAAACATTTAGATTTGCAAAGTTGCTTTGGGTTCTTGCCAGACCATGACAGTTTCAGAAACACAGGAATTGTCTGTTTGGGCATTGTTGGCTCCATTGAGTGTTGTACTGTAAATAACAGAGAAGTCTCCAACCAGCGGGTTAGTTTTAATGCAGTGGTGTTTAAACAAAGGATTTATTGTTGCTTTCATATGCTAGAACATTTCTTTCTTGTCATGATGGCATAGATTACATTCATCTGGGACGTTTTATGGCATGTGCAGTTTATGTGTGAGTTTAAGAGTTGACTACAGTTTGACTGGGGAAGGATCTTTATACATCCAATAAAGAAAAAATAACAAAATGAACAGCTTATTTGTGTTTGTGGACAATCAAAATGGATACAGTCGTATGGTTTCTGTGAACATAATGCATACTTGGGTTTTTTTGTTCAAAAATGAATGATATGTATGAGTGCATCTTAATTTTATAGATTTTTGCTTGACGTGTATTGTTTGATTTATGTAATTGTAAATGTTGAGAGATTGATCTAATAAGAATGTTATCTCCCTTTACACTATCTGGACCTGTTTAAAACCCTTGTGATAAGAGGTCCGTTTTGTCACATTTGTGATTATAAAGGTAATTTAGCTTATTTTTCTAAAAGTTCATTGTTGCTCTATTGGTAAATAGTTAATTCAGGAATTTGACTTGGTATTATTTTTATTATGGCTTGTTATATGCCTTGTGAATATTATTTAAAGGCAAAGACATGTCATTAAATACCTTGAGTGCTTTGCTTAAATATTGAAAGTTATAACAGTGATACTAAAGTATCTCAATCCTGAATGTACTTATTAAATATTTTAATGATATTGTAGCTTAATTCTGGGAAAAATGTGTAATACTTAAATGGAAAAAGCCAACAATCTAAATTACATTTGACCTTAGAACTCAAAGTGATTCTGAGAATGTCAGGATTGTAAGAACATGTATTTCTTAGTAGCATGTCTGTGTTGTTTATTATTATCTGAGAGCCATACAAGATGCCATGATCTATTGAAAATGTTGAGTTAAAGAAAAAAATATTTCTGTTTATTTAAATATTATGATTACAAATAACCTCAGAATCTTTATATATTTATTGCACACTTTAGCAAAAAAAAATTTTTTGGATCTAAAATACTTACAATCATGGGAAATGTGTTTATTTTACAAATGCTAAGAAGGTCATTTGCAGTCTGTTTTCATGTAGCAGAACTGTTAACAATTGATTGTCTTCATAAATGAGTCATTTACATTATTCATGACATGATTACCAGCACGAAACAGTGTTGTGACACGTTCACTATTGCAGAGAGATCTTCAACTTTTGTGAGAAAATGTAGCGCCCTTGAAAACTTTGAGTCATGAATCCGAGTTAGCACTGCGTTTAACTTGTTCCTCAAATCTCTAGTGATTTAATTGAACACTTTCTAAAGCCCTGAAAGACAAAAGCAGTCCAGATCATCAGTGGTGTTCATGGTTGGTTATAACTTTTTCAGTCACTGAAAGCTTTTGAAAGGTATTTGACAATGTGCTGCTGTTTTGCAGCAATACAATGATGAAGATTTGTATGAGGAAGCTGTAATTTTATACTTGTGCTTTGTAAATGTTTTCTATGTGCAGTATTTGATCATGTAAACTGGTATTTTTGTGGTTTGTACGCTGCCGAACTAATTATTTAAGGTGCACGCAGTTTTGTAATAAAATAAGGGGAAACTTACAAAAAAATAATCATTTTGACCCAAGCCTGTATCTGCATTCCTATTGACTACTGGAAGCTGGAGATCAATAAATTTGATTTGAATCAACTCATTCTTCATGTCTGAATAGAAATATGTATAAATGTGTGAGTGTTCTTTTTTAACATTTTTGTAAATATTACATAATATAACAGTGTGATGTAAGACTTTAAGCAATACAACACTAGCTTCTACTGCTGAAATGTAATACGCTTTCAATGTTTATGTTCTTCAGCTACCCATAACTAATCCTCCATGAATACTATAAGGCCTAATCTTATCTACAGTATAAAAAATCTATAATTTGTAACAAGAAAGAAAGAGTTATAACCTAAAGTACACACAAACAAACTCTTTAGAAAAGATATGGCTTCATTTTATTTGCAAACGAAACATTTCGGATATATTCAACCACGCACAAGAAATCAGTAAGAAAAACTGTCTTAAATGTTAAGTGTCTTAATAGATAAATGGCTAAGTGCAGTATTATATGTAGGCCCAGGTCACAGGGTTGGAGGGGATTTGCCTTGTGTTGTCAAAAGCTGTGTAGTTATAAGACAGTTCTGAAGCAGTGCATATCCTCTTAAAGGGGGGATTGATAGGACTGCATATTTGGTCCAGCAAGTAAGATGGGAAAGAAAAGTGTGAATATGATGTTCTGAAACTGTCATATTCCATTTGGTCGGTGCAGTCCCGTGTCTTCCTCTTGCAGGTCAACCCGTTGTCTGCACTGTGTGTTCCGGCAGGACATACATTTGTGAAGTTCCTTGGAAAATAGGCAGGACTCGTGGGGGCACTGCTTTCTCGCTGCAAAATTGACTCTATGGAGAATGAGCTGGTGAACTTCTCGGTGCCACTGCTGTTGTCAATGCAAACTTTTTTTACAGTTGCATTTTTTGTGGAGGAAGTTTCCTGGTTTCCATAAGTGTCGGGAAGAATATCGCGTACACCACTGAAATGTCGTCGCAACATCTTTGGAGTAATTTTACTGTCATCCACTTTCCAAAAATTGCGTCTTGAGTTGGGGCACTCTGGATTTATGGGCACCTGTAAATTGAAAATGAGAACATAAGTACTAAAGTCTATAACAATAATAAAAAGTAGAAGAAAAAGAAGAAGAACGTACTTTTACAAAACAGTCGTTAAACGATAAACAGACTCTGACGTTATTTTCAATTCCTATTCTATCCCCGTCGACAAACTTCCCATTTTCATTCTTTAACTGGTGAAAGAAAGAAAAAAGATTAGTTACAAATCAACAAAACAAGCATCACAATTTAATAAAGCACCATAAACGTCCACCAACGGTCCAATTTGTGAAATGACATTATCAAATGGCAAATGCATAGAGTGCAAGGTCGAAAGTTTGTTTTTCTAGTACTTTTTCACTGTTAATAGTTAAGAACTTACCTCGCAAAACGTTAATCTTTTCTCAGCGGAGTTCTGAATGAGATTGGCGATCAGACCGAGGTAGGTCATTTTCTGTTTGAAGTTTCTCTTGTACTTTCTCTTCACAACCATGTCGCTGTGCTGTCTCTGCATCTCTGAAGACCTGCTGAAGTGAGCTCTGAGTGATGAGTGCCTGTCCTATCTCTTGTCGGCCTATATATGCAGAACATCGTTGATAGTTGATGCATTCCTCATGAATGACACTTTTACATAATTGATGGAGGTGTGAATATGTGGGCGGGGTACAGATGCACAATTTAACTACGTTTCCATAACCAGAAATAAAATAAAGATTTTATCAAAATTATGTAGGCTACTTAAAATGTTATAAAATATTGGTGTAAAGATTTTACTTTTGTCTATTTTTTACTTATTTTAGAAATAAGTAGTCTAACTTATAAAAGCAAGTTTCTTAACTTATTTTGATGGGTTAAATTTGTGTAAAAATATGTTGACACGACTTATTATAGGCCTTTTTACTGATTAAAAAAGATTATAAGTCATTGGGAATTTAGCAAAAGTTTTTGGAACATTTTGTTTGAGCTACATTTTTAATCTATTGTAAATAAGAAAGAGCAAGAAATGTTTAAAATTAGGAATAGGAACAGGTAAAGATGAGATGAACGGCATAGTGTAAAAGAAGTTTACTTATGTCTTAAATGAAGCAAAATAATAAAGATTCAGTACTATTTCAGGTTAATCAAAGTTAAACAACTTGAACAAGTTTTTGTAAACACTCTAAAGCAATGAGATTACAATGTGTGTATGAAATTTGTCAATATAATAAGTATACTATTTGTCAATACAATATAGGTCTATGAAAGTATATGCGAATGAGTCAGTAAGTAAATTATATTTCAGAAAAGATGCAGGAAGCATTTCACTTCAATTTGATTTGTTTAAACATGCAGTGAGATAAGGAACACAGAGGAACACTGTTAACCAGAATATGTTGACACATTTATAAAACGTTTAATATTATACCAAATATTGAATAAGTTAACTCAAACATCTTTTTTCTTATTTCACATATGAAACTCTTTGACTAGAAAGCAAGAAGAGTGATCTCAGTAGTCTAATGTTCATATTGGGTGATGCAACTCAAATCATGATTCTCCAGCATGAGCACTTAAAAATGTAACCATACTGTAAAATAAATCTTTACCATAAATGAAAATAAATACTTTTTATTCGCTGAAAAACACACAAAACAACTCGTATTCCATGCTTGAAACTGGAAATTCTTAGTTTAATGCTTTAACACAACAAAAATCATTAATGTAGTCCCAACCCAAGTGGATCAAGCTATTTACTAAATAACCAAATAACCTTGAAGTTGAATGAACTTTTTTCAGTGTGTGCTATATGTGTAGCCTATATTATCGTTTTATCGTTTATTTAAGTTTTTCCATAACTTTAGGTTCTAACTAAGCTTTACGTTTAAGCATTCGGTTTTGAAGTGAATGGAGGCTAATATTTGTTTCGCGATACATATACAGTAATTGGCTACTAAATATTTGGCAAGTAAAAATTATTCTAACAAAGAACTGGGCCATTCTGATTCAATGTGAATCAAAACTGTGACATTCCAATGGTTATAGTCATGACAGTACTTCACACACTGAGCTCACATGCAAATGAAATACTTAATAAGTGGTAATGAGTCCATTAAACAGGCGTATTAACAGCTACTTTAAATGATCGCCACATTTCATAAAGTTTACACAAATGGGTAAACACAAATAGCCAGTGCTGCCGAAAGGTTATACTTGCTAAATAGCTCAATTTGTAATTTACATTTATGCATATTCTAGTCTACGCTATAGCCTACTTCAGAAACTTCTCATCAAATATGATCAGGTTTTAGTTCATTTAAGGCAATAAATGAAAAACATAGGTAAAAGAATAGCATGTAAAATTATCAACTTTTAATAAAGATTATAGTCTTTAATTTGATCTTTCAAAAATGCAACATTGCGTTGAATAGCTAGTCTAATTCTCGATTATTGAGACTTCACCCGGTAAAATCATTGACATTATTTTAAAAATGAACGCATAAATGTTTGAAAAAGTTTGCTAAACATAGGCCATGGGTTAACATAACTAAGAATTAAAACCCCGCTTCTAGTTTTAACCTGGCTCTATGGCTCCATCGTCATGTGGCGGTCGGTGAAGCAAAGTGAGATTGTGGGAGGACCAAATCACAGAGAACGTGCCAGGGATTTCGAATCATTTAACAAAATCGGTTCATTTGCACAGTTCACATTTAAGAGTCAGTTTAATGAACTCAGGGAAAGGGGATTTTCCACAGCTTGTTTCAGTTTAGTTAATGATAACATGTTTGAGTCATTTGTGTATGAAATTATTGTAGCCTATATCCTAACATTTGACAAGTATAATAGTTTAATTGGTAAAATATATTAAATTATGATCTTTCAATGTCTGGTTTTATAATATAGGCTACTCATATTTGTAGGAATTCATTTATTATTAAAAATAACATTTAATTTGTTGGCTAAGCTTTTTTTTACAATAGTGCATAGAAACAATGATATTGTCTTACAAGTCTAGTCTATATTCAGATTTGTCAAGGAATAGGTCAAAGCAATAATAAGTGATGCACTTATTGTAGAAACCGATATTTAAACCTTCTGTGGCTTTTTACATTTTCGTGACATTCTGTTCATGTAACTTGACTCGTTGTCATCACAGTTTCGGTGAGCTATTGGTCTGAATGATTTGGACGTGAGAATCGATTCGTATGATTCACCGAAAAGAGCGTGGTGGAAAGAACGAATCCCTTGCGACTCGGACATCTCTACGATTGTATGGCGAGGCTGAGACAGGGGAGAATATTTGTGGGAACATTTCGGTAAGTAGAAAGAACGCTCATTCTCACTGTCAGGTTAAATTTATGTTGGATTGCTGAAACTGATGAAAATACACTTTATGTAGGATCAGAGAACCATGCGTCATGAACATTTAGTCAGATTTTTGGATTGAGGGTACCTTGCCCAAACCGGCTTTCTGTCAGAAAACACGGGTTATCTCTGCTGTGCTGTAGTTTTCGGGTATTTCGATTTGATTTAAATGAGGTGTGAGGTATATTTGAAATAGATGGCTGTCTTTGTTGCTAACGTATTTAACGTGCCGTTTTGTGGGAGATGTCAAAAGGCAAATGCCCGTAGCGAACTGGTTAAGCTAAATATTGTAACGTTATGAATGTAGTTAGAATAGATAAGTAATTTGTACAAAATAACGTAGTTTTGTTTTGTATGCACGTGATGTGATTTCAGCGATTTATTGTATTTTGTTTTGTAATAATGTTGCGCGAATGTCATATCCAGTTTGCACACCAACATCTGGTAGCAAATCTGTGTAATTCACACAGCCAAATCACCCATCATGGGTTCATATTTTTTGTCAGGATTTGTGCCATTATATAAGTCTTATTCTTTTTACATGGATGTTGAACAAGCTTATTCTATTTTTTTGTGTGGCATTTTAGTAGACAGTGCCAGAACTGGGTATTTCGGTAAAGCTGGCATAATTAATGGACTAGATTAATAGACTAGACTTGTATTAATCACAGTATTACCGTGATTACATTTCCAGTCACATCCATTGTGACAACAATATATTTTATACAAATTTTATGATTTGTTACATTTTAAAATAAAATAATCTTTAAATAAAATAATGTGAGCTGTTCCTAATAAATTTAAGGCTTCATGTGCTTACACAGAGTTACTTTTAATTAGGTTTATTATTAAATCTCTATAATTGATTCAAGATTTCAAGGAACAAAAAAGGGATTTAATATAGCTTACACAATTAGCAATGTAATCAAATACATATAGTCTACACAACACAATATTGGTAAAATACACTGGACACCTTAAACAGCTCAACAAATCTAGACTTTATATCACAAAAATAGCCATGATGAGTATATATTTAAATATTTCAGTATAAAAATAGGCTACTACATATATTTGAACTTTTTTATATTTAATTAAATAATTAATTAATTATTAATATAGTTTTATAAACATATACATTAAATAATATGTATTTTTTTAATCCTGCACTTTATACAGCGATGCAGATTTAAGTCTTCGGTGAAAAAAAGCTCTGATTTATAGCATTGTTTTACAGTGAAAAGCTATAAGCTTTCTGACCATTTCCATGGTGACTCGTGAAATCTGCGATCCATTGACAATGTCTTCATGTTGTTCCTGTGAGCGCGCGTTAACTCTGGGTAACTTTCGGAAGGTTGATTAAACTTATTCTTCAAATGCATTCTGGAACCCACATACTCCATGTAAGCAAGGTTTTGGTTAACCAACCCAGAGTTCAGGGTTTAGCTGAGGGTAAGTTAACCCTGCTTTCTGGAATACACCCCTGGTTGTTAGGCTTACTTTATAATATTGATGTGAAGTTATGTGGATGTTCATCTTTGCTAAGTACATTTTTAGTGTCTCTGTATTATTTATATAACATACAGTACTGTAATTGATACTCGTGGGGCGTTGAGGAGACATGTGCTGATTTTCAAAATGGTGAACAATCAAACAAGAAAAAAATCCAAAACATTTGAAAGATACTGTAGACCTGTGCCATATTTAAAACAGTAAAAACTTAGACAGATTGATACACTGTTTACTGGGGACCATTGAACATCCACCTTGCCAGCCAAAACCCAGAACACCTTAGCAACACACAGTTTACCACCCTCAAAACCCCAAACACAGTGTTTGTTTGTATTTTTATACAGGTAGGCACCGCTGACTTTTATTCTAAGAAAATGTAGAATTGTATCTGTTTTATTCACATCCACTGCATTTTTATTGGAAAACGTTGTCAACTTTCTGTACCAGTTAAAATGACACATTGTTGGAGGTCCCCTTCATCCATACTGCCCTGTCTCACATGTTTTACCTAATGGCTGCTTAAAGACTGGAGGCAAAGCTGTTCCTACAGAAAAACACGCCTTAGTGGCGAAAATCTCACATTATCACATTTATGCTGCAAGTATATGGGCAAAATAAGGTAATATTTTTGTCTGCTCTGCACATGATGTTTTTCATCCTATAAAACGATAGCATCTCAACAGTGGGTCTCTTCTGTCGTAAGAAAAAGACCAGTGAATTCTCAGGGCCAATAATTCTGCAGAGCTTTCCCCAAGAGGGTCCCAAGCCTCAAATAAATACTTCCACATGACCTTCAGTCCTTGTGCCAGAAAGAGCTGTTTCTGAAATCTCAGTGACGTTCAGGATTCCTTGAGATGTCAGCCGACTGCTATTTTTGCGGTGCGGTTGTAGCTATACGGGACTCCCCTTCGGTTCACTTCCTTGGGAATTGACTTGCCTTAGGCTGTGGTCTATATAATTTGACCTCAAGGTTATGGTGTACTAGGGAAATTCAGATTTAATCTGCAAAACTGGATGACAACAATAACAGGCACTAACTTCTGTGATGAAAATACAGCCACATGGAGCTACTAAAGCACCCAAGGTGGTGTTAGGCAATAGCAGGGTTCACAAACCTCTTTAAGCCTTAAGACTAATCGTATCCGAAAAATCTTTGTATACACTCTCAAGGTTTGAGTCTTGGTGCATAGTTTCCAGTCCCTGCAGAACGAAAATGAATAAACACCCCTGTCTTTGGCTTTGAAGTCTGTGCCATGGTTGATGATATCTGCCACCACTTGACCCATACCAGTTTTGGGTCACGTAATGATCTGTTTTTATAAACAGTTGTTAGCCACACACAGTGTGCCAGGGTCTATGCCTACAGGGTAAATGCCTACTCACCCAGAGCTGTAGGTGATAGAGGCTCATTTTTCTGTCTAGTAAATGCTGATTTGATATGATGTTTTTAGATTTTTGTTCTTCTCATAAATTATGAGAGCTTTTTTACCACAGGATTTTTATAATATTAAGATAACATTTTTGTCTTTTAAATATGCCAGTTGCATCAGTTGATATCTTTTCAGTTGTCTTTTAGAGGATGTTGCTAATTTTCACTTATTCCAATAGCAAACCTTTCAGATTTTATTTCCCATAAACTATGATTCTGTGTAGTCTGGAGATACAGTTTTGATATTTTGAGCCAACTTTAAAGAAAATCTCACAGTGTATGATATCCATTAGTGATTTTTAAGGTCCTACAGTTCTTTGGTTTATAGTGTCCAACAACACATTTATGTACATACAAGGTGTAAAAACACTTAAATTTTCTAATAATAGGCAGTTATTATCACCTTACTTCTAGACTGACTCTCAAATGATTCATTCTGTGATTCATCTTTCTAATCCCCTCCCCTTCTGTGAACCTACTCTGATTTGATTGGTCAGATGGTCTAGTCTGCTGTGATTGGTCTAGCACGTACAATTTTTTGCGGGCAGTCCAAGCTAAATGTAGGCGGGCTTTGCACCGAGTGACGCAAATCAGTCACAGAAATTAAATTAGAACGTCCGACAACTCGTTCAAGTGAATCAGAGTCGACTCCTTTTTTTCCAAGCCAATAACTTTGTTATTTGTGCGCTTTACAACTTGGAAGACTGCTTACATACACACAGCAACATTGCACACCGCATTAAATTTAATGATATCAAAATACCGGCCTTTAATATATAGCAGTATATAGCCCATCCCTCTGATTTTTGATCTAAGTTTTTTTTTTTTTATAAATGTTGGTTTAGGCTAAACAAACTATGTTTACCTAAGAATATCTAAGTTTGAGCATAGTTTTGCATTTTCTATCCAGCTTTGTCTCAGTGTTCTGACATATTACCTTGTCATAGTTAAGTTAAATAAGGCATTAAAAATTATGGTTGAAAGTTCAGTCAATCCAGTTGCTGATTCAGTGGCAACAACATAAACAAACGTTAGGTGGCCCAAACTCTGGTAAATATAAAATTAATTGTTATATTATAACCAAATGCAGGCCAGAAGTTAACTTTGGACCAGCATGTGCATCCAATAACACCGTCTATACTACACCTTTGACAGATGTATAAATCAATTGTGAATTCTGCATAATAAACATATTAAATACAGCATAGTTGCAACACTCTTAAACTCTCATTGGTACTATAGTCCTTGCTGATTTGATTATGTCATTACCAATATTCCTTGAAATGAGTACATCATTTCCTCAAAAACATTTTGTACCTTTTTTAAAAAAAATTTAATATTGTAATATAGCTGGACCATTTAGTTAGAATAGCTTCTTATTCAAGGCAAAAAATAAGTAGGAAAAACATCCTGGAAACCAGGCTTCTTAAAATGTGGGCGGTCTCAGTTGTGCTCTTATCTGAATGTACCCAACGTGTATCCTAAATTAGCATCCTCCGTATCCTTAAAGCGTAGGCTTCCCAAAAATGCTATAAGTAGTCTGTTTTATTGGAAGTTCTCATCGCCTGAGACATTCAAGCAGTTTGATGCTTTGTTTCCGATATCGGTTTCAAATTTAGCCTCTGAATAAACTGTTTATTTTTTGCAAGCCCTCTAATGTGATTCTCCTTCGCATCAACACCATCACAGACCGCCCACGCGCAGATCTTCCTGAAATATCAGCCATTGATTAGTTGTGTCCTGTTGGCCGATAAGGCAGTATTTTTAGCCCTGGGTAATCTGAAATGTCTGTGCCCCATGATATCTGTCTGGGGAGAGTGAGCTGTTGCCACAGAGACCAGACAGAAAGATGCATCTCTGACAGACAAGACATTTCCCATTTTAGAGATGCGGTAGCCTGCATGAATGTGGTGTCCACCCTATCCACAGGTTTAAATATGTTTTGTGCTTGCGTTTTTCTGTGGCAAACAGATGGGTCGTCTTTAGCTGCCACGTGAGGGGCGTTGTCGTGATGGATATGATGAATCTTTTTAACACCTCTTGTCCTAGCCTGTTCTATCCAACACATCTCTCTCATCCTCTCCGAGATGGACCTTTTTATATTTCATCACAGTGTCTCAAAGGACAGACTCTCTCCCGCTGTTCTGGTATTTAACATGGATGAGCAGTGAGTTGCTTGTGGGTGAAACAGACTGAGGAGGCGTTTGGGTACAAGGGAAGAGCTGTAGATGACATGTACTGTGAAGAAATACAGATAGAAACGGAGCCGTATATAGAAAGATAAAAAGTGTGTTTTAGAAGCATCTTGCAACCCTGAACATATGTTGCTTGTGATGCAAAGAAAAAACAATGGGCAGAACGATACGCTTATTTCAGTAAGCAATGTGTGCTTGGAAGTGTGTGCGTGTAGACTTTGCTATATTGGGATTTGACTCTTATTGACCAAATTCTGCTTTGTTTTAAATCTACTGATGTGTCAGGGATATGAATAAGGGGTATTACATTCGATTTCAATCCTATTGTGCTTTTCGCAATTTTGCAATGTTGCAAAGCATCCTTACACGCATTTAAAAATATGTACTTTTAAAAGGAAAATAGATATAAAAAAATAAAATACAAAGTATTGTTTTTGTTTAACAAATTAAAAAAATCGTGTCTATTATGTCATCATTAATGTATATGTCATGTATAAGCCACATGTGCAAACTCAGAGATATACCCAAATATCTTAAAACTAATATACTTGAAAACATAAATACTGACTAAATTAAACCAAAACCCACTGGCAATAATAGAAAGCCACAGACTTGTAACATAACATAACACACACTTAGCACAGAATTGCATTGAAAAGTGACACAGGTGGGGCTTATTAGTTACCAACAATAACTCAACACGAAACCATGACAACGGACAAATGAACCAATTCATGTTATAATTAACTAAATGACCAGCGAACTTAAACACAGAAACATAATCAAAAATACAAAGACTTTGACATGATGCTAACAGCAGCTGGGCTTCCATTAGAGACTTGCGCAAAATGTAGGCGATATATTCTAAATGTCAATTTAAAAAAATTATATTAAACAATGTAACTGAAAAGTAATATTTTCTTCTTGCGTAAATTCATTCTTTCCAGACATAGAACCAACTATGTTCGCCACAAACATACCGCTCCATCATAAAAGAATAATCATGTGACTTTTTCGTACATCATGTTACCTGTTAATATGCCAAAACATTGCAGTTTTGCTAAATATTTGCCTGAAAAAAACACCTCATGCATGCGAACGATTTAGGGTTGGAGCTGAAATTTGCAGGACACAATTGGCCTAAAAGAAAAGTGTTTTCATTGCATTTTCATAGCTCAACATAGAGACAAGCATCACTATTATTCTTATTATATGTACAGTAACACAATGGTCAGCACATAGCTTGCCATCGCTCGTCCATACGGGTGCAGGATCCAGGCTCATACGCATATTATCAGATGGTCTAGCTGGTGTTCCTGCCTGGACAAGCTGGTGCTTATGTTTAAAACTCCAGCAAACAAAACCAGCCCAACTACACTGGGATATGATTCTTCCTCCTTCTAGATCAAGATTCCTTTCAAATGAATGTGAACACGGTGGCCATTGTAAATATAGACACCATAGTCACAGATGGCTCGTGTTAAACCCTCCAAGCACACAATCGACTGAATGTGCAGTTCTCACTCACAACCTCTCAGCCTGGCGTTTATTTAATGGACAACATGTACATGTACATTTACATTTATGCATTTGGCAGACGCTTTTATCCAAAGCGACTTACATTGCATTGTACTATACATTTGTACATTTTGTGTAGTAAGCAAGTGGGGGTTAGGTGCCTTGCTCAAGGGCACCTCAGCCATTACCCGCCAGCCCTGAAAATAGAACCAGCAACCTTCTGGTCATGAGTCCAACTCTCTAACCACTGGGCCACGACTGCCCACTGCCCACATGTACTGGTTCCTTTCCATGAAGCGTCTGTTCTGAAATGTCACCTATTTCATTTCCAAAACATTTCCTGGCTGTAGTCTGTGATGTTCGGCTGTTTCTGCAATAACACACAGTTCATGTTTAATTGAACACCCTGTGAATGGTGTGCATCTGACTTTCACTGTGTTCCTGTATTCCACAAGTGTACGTGTTCTGTCTTTATTTTTAGAACAGTTTTGTCTCTCTGTATTGCATTCACTAGAGATGTATTTTATATTAAAGACCATGAGCTCATGACGGTAAGCAAGAGTCTGCTGTGAACGCAAGTATTGCAGTTCTGCAGTTAGTATGCGTATCATTCTCAGCAGCAACGGCACAGTGGCATTAGTCTATTGCTCTGTGTCCATAAACCGTCATCTTTTAATAATAGATTAATGAATATTTTTTTTGCTGGGGGAGAACTATCCCTGTAATGTATTTTACTGCAATAGGCAGGATACAGTCAACACGGTCACTATCACAAAATGTACAAGAAAACAGGATTGATCACCTGTCTGGAGTTTATTTTACAACTGTGATTACACCCTCAGCTCAGAGTTTTAACTGCTTCTATGAGATCCAGGAGGCTATTATGAAGTCCTGACTTTCTGTCATTGTGATAAATCATGACACCAAAAGAAACATACACAGGAAAACTTATCACAGACTCTGCAAACATTTTTTGTTACCTAAAATGTCAAGGAAAATTGAAATTTAAAATGAATTGAAACTAAGTTTGTCCAAAGTTTTAGTTTTGGTCTAGTTAACACCCCATTTTTAAGTCATGGTAGCATAATGTTTTTACATTACTCATTAAAATATTTTTTTTTTAAAGATTTATTTTTGGCCCTTTTTTTAAAGTAGTGAAGGAGAGGACAGGAAATGAGGTGGGAGAGAGAGAGGGGGATGGGGTCAGGAAAGGACCTCAAGTCGGGACTCGAACCCAGGTCGCCTACCGCGCTATATGCCGGAGCACTGTCCACTACACCATCGGCTCCGGCTCATTAAAATAATTTAAGCAATTTCAAGTTATTTTATGTATCTTAGTGGACCCACAACATTATTAATAAAAAACAATTAAGCCATAAAAATGAATGTAAGAATTCTGTATTTTATCTAAAATACAAGCAACATAAACAGCATATATGAATAATATCTTTACTTTTTTCTGTTTATTCACAGTTATGAAAAGGTGCTTGTTGTGTTCTTTATGGCAGTAGTAGCTGTGCTACTAATTTTCTTTGGGAGGAAATCTATAATGTTGGTAAAAAAAAAAACTGTTTGTCTTAAATAAATATATCTGAGATTATTTTACAATTATTTGTTATTCTTTGTATATTTCTAAGTTGAAATACACAGCCATGATGCGTTTCAAAGCATAATTTTAGTTCTGAATTTACTATTTGTGGGTAGGTGTTTAGATAAAATTATCATTCTTGTTTCATTCTGTGAACTACTAACCTATTTCAAAATAACAGAACAGATGCTCTTTATTTTTTCATACCTCAAATACTGCAAATAAAACAAGTTCATATACACTTTTAAGCAATACAACAGTAATATTTGTTATGTGATAACCTTATGTGACAACCACAGGAGACTACTGCAGTACATACTTGCTAATGGATGTAGCACTTTATAACGCCCAAGTGTTTTACATGCAGTAACCTCTGAGTGTAAATGGGGGACTGAAGTTTGATGGTTAAATATAGCATTGTTTATTATCACCTGCTGTATTGTTGATGGTGTTCCACATTTATCCATCATCTTTATATGGTTTATCCGATTTGGCTTCCATATTTGGACCTGAAGAAGCATCTGATTAATCATTACACACGTTTGCTATGTCTGGATTAATTGTTTGGCTGGAAAGTTATTCAGCTAAATGCAGCCACTGTAAACTGCTGATATTCAGGCTCAGCATGTGTACGGATGAGTTTACATTACTACCTGAGTTAATGGCTCTTGGTATGAAAGATGAGCAGACTATATAAGCTCAGTCATCTTATTCATAAACATTTAAACAGTTTATGCAATGTGCTTTTACATTGCCTAATATTTAGGAGTTTTATGTCAGTGTTAAATGCGTGTGTGTGTGCTTGCGTGCAGATGGAGCAACCAAAAAGCTACGTAGCACCATCAGGCGGAGCACGGAGACGGGTATTGCAGTGGAGATGAGGAACCGTGTCACGCGACAGGGCAGCAAGGATTCGACAGACGGCAGCACCAACAGCAACAGCTCTGATGGAACGTGAGTGTGATGAAGAGCCTGTATCTGTTGAATTTCAACCAAATTAAACCTCACGAGTGACATAAAGTAATCCAGCATCACCTGTCACCATAGCACAGACATTTAACGTGTAGCTATACACCGTAAAAAAAACAGTCATGTTACAGAATTTTACAGTTTCATATTAAAGAAATTGTATGTATTTTTAAAATGCGGTTATAAGTTTCCACATTTCTGCAAGTTGGGTTTAAAATAACATGAACCCCGGCTGCCAGAATATTCCTTTTTTTAACTAAGTTTCAGCACAAAAAGGAAGTAGCCTACGTAACATTGTTGTGTTCGAAAATAAGGAGGATACAGTGGTCATAAAAAGTCAGAAGGCCTCTATAAGCAAAATAACTTAGCATCTCTTTCTTTTCTGGTTAAATGTGACGTGTGTGTCTGTTATATAAAGTGATACAAAAGTTGGTTTTACACATCAAATTATTGCATTTGTGAGGGAAAACATACTTTGTATTGACAAATTTGATAAATAACAAAGTATTAAGAATCAAATACATTATCTTGTAAATATAGTCATTTACAATCGCAATAACATACCGTTTACTTACATTGCAATACTGGTATATTCTAGGTTCATCTTCCCTACAACTAGACTCGGCCCTGAGAGCCAGTTCAGTGACTTCCTGGATGGTCTTGGCCCCGCCCAGATTGTAGGACGGCAGACATTAGCCACACCTCCAATGGGTAGGATTCTTGCTGTTGAATACATATATATGTATATAAGGAAGTGTCCAGTTATCATCCTAAAAACAAAACACTTTAATTCAGTTTGAATAATAACATTGTATCTCTTTATAACTCTTTATTATATATCTTTATAATAGGCCAGTGGACTATAATCATACTTTACATATCTAATCTTCTCTTTTATCATCTAGTATCAGGGCAGAATCTCCTAAGAAAATAACTTGCTATTTGTCTCCACCTGCTGTTGGCCGAGATCATTGTAAGCTGTCTGATTTTCTCTGTGCAGGTGATGTTTATGTAGGTGTGATGGATAGAGGAGGTCAGTTAGAGGTGGATATCACACAGGCCCGAGGTCTGACCCCTAAACCAGGGTCAAAGAACATTCCAGGTTTTTTTGTGTTCCTTATATTATTCAGCCTCATAGTATTCCCTGTGCCCATTAACTCATGTTTCATCATCTGATTTGTCTTTCTATAACAGCATCGTATGTAAAGGTTTATGTCCTGGAGAACAGCATGTGTCTCTCTAAGAAGAAAACCAAAGGGGTCAAGAGAACCCTGGATCCCACCTTTCAGAAATCTCTGATGTTTGACGAGAGCCCTCAGGGGAAAGTGTTACAGGTATCGGAAATCAAAATCAGTCCCTCACACTCCTATTAAAACAGACAACCTGCTTGCCCATGCTGATTTGAACTGGTCTGATGCTGTGAATTTGCTCATGTACTGTGAATTCCAATCACATATTTATCCAAAACTATAAATGCTGAGCTTCTTTATTTTCTGTTAGTAGTTCCTATTGTCACTTATAAAGTAAAATGTGTCTTCACACTGATGCTCACATTTCGCACCACTAGGTGATTGTGTGGGGTGACTACGGTCGCATGGACAGCAAGTGTTTCATGGGAATGGCACAGATCCTTCTGGATGACCTAGATCCAGTGTTGTAGTCTCGAGACTCGGACTCGGTCTTGAACTCGGTCTCGAGACCACATTTTAATGGTCTTGGTCTTGTCATGGACTCGAACATGTTCGGAATTGGACTTATTCCCGAGTCCACTCGAGTCCCATCCTTAATATTTAATGTCATGCATTTTTGACATGTGCAATGATTTTTCTTTTTTTGATATTTTCTTGTGCGCATGACTTGAGCCTATACAAGATATTAATGACATTAAAAGATGTCCCTTTATGTGCCAAAAGTGAAAGTCTTTTTATGATATCTTCTAAATGTCTGATATTGACGTCCAGTGGAACTCTGTACAAAGTAAAAACTGGTTCAAATTTTGAGTTTATCAGACTAGTTTCAGTTTACACATGTAAATAAATTGAGACTTTTTGAAATACATTAAGTTGAATTATTTAAATGCAGTAATATAGCAAAGCAACCATTGAATCAGTGTTAAAAATGTATCAATGTCAATTGCATCACTTTTGTACCTGTAAAAAATCATGTGTTTGCTTTAGTTGAGCTCTTGGCTCTTCTATTTTAATGTTAAATGAGGTTTCCTTCAGCCATAACTGTGTGTTAAAATACATTTGTTGTGTCAAAGGAAGCAAGAAGAGATGATGATTTCTGAACAGTAATATATACATTTTAAAGTTGTTTAGATCACTGATAATAATTGGGTTTGTGTTATTAATGTGTCAGCTCTGTGGATCTGTAGTTTGAGATATACAGTGAATTTTTGTGGGTACAAAACTGATATTGATTTAATGCAATTAACATTGAATGGGTGCTTTGCTATCTTACTGCATTCAAATAATTAAACTTAACTACTATTTATTTCAAAAAGTCTTACTTAATTTATTTCCATGGAAAAACTTAGTCTGATAAACTCCAGATTTGAACCAGTTTTTACTTTGTACAGAGGTCCCCTGTACGGCAATATCAGACATTCAGAAAATGTCATAAAAGACGTAGAAACCCCTTTCACTTTTGGCCCATAAAGGTATATCTTATCAACATCATCAAAGATGTAGAAATAATGTCTTTTGGACATACCTTTGCTCAGGGGGAAGTCATAATTCTAATAAAATTACATAACCTACATAAATGATGTAGCCTTTTTACCCTCAACTAATAATATTTTAAAACTAATATCAGTCTAAATAAATAAAACTCAGTGTACATGCCATGGTATATTTAGGGTGTACGCACATATGGCCCAGTTGCCAAGTGCGATTGTCCCCCACCGGCCTGCACTCACATTGCACTTTACATTCACTCTTACGTCATTATGATGCGACTGTTTTGAAATAATCAGAAAGATAAACGCTCTCGCTTAGCACAATGGAATCAATGTATTTGTTAATTTTGTGGCATATTGAGTCATTTGAGATGCAGTGACACACAAAGTTATAAACCCAATTGTTCTTAATGAATTGAAAAGCTGGTCTCGACTACAACACTGCCTAGATCTGTCATCAATGGTGAGCGGCTGGTACAAGCTCTTCCCGACCTCCTCTCTGGCGGACCCCAGCATCGGCCCCCTGACACGCCGTCTCTCACAGTCCTCGCTCGAGAGCGCCACCAGCCCCTCTTGCACCTAGATGCGGCCAAGAGACCCATCTATCCACATCCCCTTAAATTTGCCTGTGTTCTATCTCTATGTGTGTATCTTTGTTCAATATACCCCGCCAACTACCCCGAAAAGCATGTGCACACTCTGATAGATATAACCAACTCATAACCAAGAGCTGGAAAGCTTCTCTTACCAAGATATTTCAGAGTTGGATACAAATCAGGCATGACACACGGCTCACACGCACCTGGGTGGATGTGTGTGTAACCAGACACGGTTACACATAGATCAATTCTCCACAGATCACAGCACAAAACAAACAGGGACATTTAATAATGATATCTCGAAATGTTCCTGCCAATGTAGCATTTGTGTTGACTTCTGTGGTCCATGCCCCTAGTTTTAAAGAAAAACTTCTTTCTTTATAGACCTCTTTCATAGAAAAATTTGTAATTTATCTCATCTTTGGTCATCACCTCTTCCTCTAAGTGTTGTTTTATTACCATGAATATTCATTTCTAGACAATTTATTTTGACATGATCATTTCAAAATCTCTATATACAAATATATTTACTAGGGTAACGTGCACAAAAAATGTATCTGCAAGGCCAAATATCTATGTTTGACCAAACACACTAGCACTTTCTCATTTTTTATGTAAAACTGCAAAAATAGAACATTTCAGTAAAGAATGAGACAGCTCATATTACATAACCAGTTCCATAGTTGACTATAACTCTCTTGATAGATAGAAGATTTGCCATCAGTCCTTCTCTTGTTGTTGCCTTTAAATGTTAAAAAAGGTTTCCTCTGCTAACCGTCGCAATGAACTTTTGTCTCTTTTATATTTGCACAAGTTTTGATTAAGTTTAACAAAAGTCTGTAGATTAAAATCAGAACACAATTTAACTAATGATAAGGAAAAATTGTATTACTGTACTGAAAACAAAATTGTATTTGCAGCTGAATGTTTGTCCTTGGTAAACACTATGAAACGACTATTAGTAGATATTGATATTTTTATATGTGATTTTATGTACTCGGGAAACTGGGATTCTGTATGTCCCTTTACAGTACAATGAAGTATTTACAAACTCGTATTTTTCTCACATTTTTGCTAAATGAATCGAGTCTGAATGCATGACTATTTGAATTGTAGCCTATTGCTCTATTTTTTCAGACGTAGTTAATGGGTGTAGTTTGAATCTGTAGCCAGACCAAATGCAACACTAACTAACAAAACATTTAGATTTGCAAAGTTGCTTTGGGTTCTTGCCAGACCATGACAGTTTCAGAAACACTGCAAATGTCTGTTTGGGCATTGTTGGCTCCATTGAGTGTTGTACTGTAAATAACAGAGAAGTCTCCAACCAGCGGGTTAGTTTTAATGCAGTGGTGTTTAAACAAAGGATTTATTGTTGCTTTCATATGCTAGAACATTTCTTTCTTGTCATGATGGCATAGATTACATTCATCTGGGACGTTTTATGGCATGTGCAGTTTATGTGTGAGTTTAAGAGGTGACTCCAGTTTGATTGGGGAAGGATCTTTATACATCCAATACAGAAAAAAATAACAAAATGAACAGCTTATTTGTGTTTGTGGACAATCAAAATGGATACAGTCGTATGGTTTCTGTGAACATAATGCATACTTGGGTTTTTTTGGTCAAAAATGAATGATATGTATGACTTTTTTATGTTTTTATGAGTGCATCTTTATTTTATAGATTTTTGCTTGACGTGTATTGTTTGATTTATGTAATTGTAAATGTTGAGAGATTGATCTAATAAGAATGTTATCTCCCTTTATACTATCTGGACCTGTTTAAAACCCTTGTGATATGAGGTCCGTTTTGTCACATTTGTGATTATAAAGGTAATTTAGCTTATTTTTGTAAAAGTTCATTGTTGCTCTATTGGTAAATAGTTAATTCTGAAATTTGACTTGGTATTATTTTTTATTATGGCTTGTTACCTTGTGAATATTATTTAAAGGCAAAGACATGTCATTGAATGCCTTGAGTGCTTTGCTTAAATATTGAAAGTTATAACAGTGATACTAAAGTATCTCAATCCTGAATGTACTTATTAAATATTTTAATGATATTGTAGCTTTATTCTGGGAAAAATGTGTAATACTTAAATGGAAAAAGCCAACAATCTTCAGTTAAATTACATTTGACCTTAGCTGTCATGGTTCTGCCCTTCATGTCTAGTAAATTCCTGGAGCCTTGTGGGCAGGGCCATGACAGTGCCATGTCTCTGTGTTTGTTACTCGTGGAAGCGCGTGGCCTGGGCGTGGTGCGCCCGTGTCACGCGCTCTCCGGTCTTGCGTCATGACCACGCCCCCCGGATACTTCCGCGATCCTGCCCTCCTTGTTTATGTCTAGTTTTCATGATCTAGTGGGCAGGATTGCGTCAGTATCTTGTCTTTGTGTTTACGTTCTGTGGGGAGACACGCGGCTCGGGCGCTTCCGCCTTTTGCCGCGTGTTTTCATGTCGCGCGTCTAAGCCCCGCCCCCTCGTTCTCCGGTAATTTTCCCTGGTAATGTTTCTGATGAATCACACCTGCACCCTGTGTCATTATCCCTTGTTTGTTCCCCTATTTAAACCCTCGTGTTCATTGTCCTGTGCTCGTGCGTTTGTTAAAATTTGTTACTATGTCGTGTCTTGCCATGTCGTGTCAGTTACCGTGTTCAGTTCTTGTCCAGCATATTATTTAGTAGGTTTTTTTTGTCTTGTCACCCTGGTGTTTGTGCTTTACCCTGTTTAGTCTTTTGAGTTCAGTTTTCCCCATTGTGGGTTTTTTGTTTGCCTAGTGCCTGTGAGTTTTGTTATAGTTTTGTTTTTGCCCCCTCGTGGGTCTTTGATTTAATAAAGTCTGTTCTGCTGCCACCTGCTGCCTGCGCCTGGGTTCTGTCCCTGATCACCCATGACATTAGCACTCAATCTTTATTTTTCTGAAAAAATAACATGCCGGTTTTTAGTAATTCTGTAACATTTACTGGATTGAAATGATTTCAAGTTTGCAAAATGATTTTGAGAATGTCAGGATTGTAAGAACATGTATTTCTTAGTAGCATGTCTGTGTTGTTTTTTATTTTCTAAGAGCCATATAAGATGCCATGATCTCTTTAAAATGTTGAGTTAAAGAAAAAAATATTTCTGTTTATTTAAATATTATGATTACAAATAACCTCAGAATCTTTATATATTTATTGCACACTTTAGCAAAAAAAACACCCTGGGGTTGGATCAAAAATACTAAGAATCATGGGAAATGTGTTTATTTTACAAATGCTAAGAAGGTCATTTGCAGTCTGTTTTCATGTAGCAGAACTGTTAACAGTTGATTGTCTTCATAAATGAGTCATTTACATTATTCATGACATGATTACCAGCACGAAACACTGGTGTGACACGTTCACTATTGCAGAGAGATCTTCAACTTTTGTGAGAAAATGTAGAGCCCTTGAAAACTTTGTGTGATGAATCCGAGTTAGCACTGCATTTAACACAAATCTCTAGTGATTTAATTGAACACTTTCTAAAGCCCTGAAAGACAAAAGCAGTCCAGATCATCAGTGGTGTTCATGGTTGGTTATAACTTTTTCAGTCACTGACATCTTTTGAAAGGTATTTGACATTGTGCTGCTGTTTTGCAGCAATAGAATGATGAAGAGTTGTATGAGGAAGCTGTAATTTTATACTTGTGCTTTGTAAATGTTTTCTATGTGCAGTATTTGATCATGTAAAACTGGTATTTTTGTGGTTTGTACGCTGCCGAACTGATTATTTAGGGTGCACGCAGTTTTGTAAGAAAATAAGGGGAAACTTACAAAAAAGTATCATTTTGACCCAAGCCTGTATCTGCATTCATATTGACTACTGGAAGCTGGAGATCAATAAATTTGATTTGAATCAACTCTTTCTTCATGTCTGAATAGAAATATGTATAAATGTGTGAGTGTTCTTTTTTTTTTACATTTTTGTAAATATTACATAATATAACAGTGTGATGTAAGACTTTAAGCATTACAACACTAGCTTCTACTGCTGAAATGTAATATGCTTTCAATGTTTATGTTCTTCAGTTCTACCCATAACTAATCCTCCATGAATATAAGGCATAATCTTATCTACAGTATAAAAAAATATATAACTTGTACCAAGAAAGAAAGAGTTATAACCTAAAGTACACACAAACAAACTCTTTAGGAAAGATATGGCTTCATTTTATTTGCAAACGAAACATTTCGGACATATTCAACCACGCACAAGAAATCAGTAAGAAAAAAAGAAAAACTGTCTTAAATGTTAAGTGTCTTAATCGATAAATGGCTAAGTGCAGTATTATATGTAGGCCCAGGTCACAGGGTTGGAGGGGATTTGCCTTGTGTTGTCAAAAGCTGTGTAGTTATAAGACAGTTCTGAAGCAGTGCATATCCTCTTAAAGGGGGGATTGATAGGACTGCATCTTTGGTCCAGCAAGTAAGATGGGAAAGAAAAGTGTGAATATGATCTTCTGAAACTGTCATATTCCATTTGGTCGGTGCAGTCCCGTGTCTTCCTCTTGCAGGTCAACCCGTTGTCTGCACTGTGTGTTCCGACAGGACATACATCTGTGAAGTTCCTTGGAAAATAGGCAGGACTCGTGGGGGCGCTGCTTTCCCGCTGCAAAATTGACTCTATGGAGAATGAGCTGGTGAACTTCTTCTCGGTGCCACTGCTGTTGTCAATGCAAACTTTTTTAACAGTTGCATTTTTCGTGGGGGAAGTCTCCGGGTTTCCATAAGTGTCGGGAAGAATATCGCGTACACCACTGAAGTGTCGTCGCAACATCTTTGGAGTAATTTTACTGTCATCCACTTTCCAAAAATTGCGTCTTGAGTTGGGGCACTCTGGATTTATGGGCACCTGTAAATTGAAAATGAGAACATAAGTACTAAAGTCTATAACAATAATAAGAAGTAGAAGAAAAAGAAGAAGAACGTACTTTTACAAAACAGTCGTTAAATGATAAACAGACTCTGACGTTATTTTCAATTCCTATTCTATCACCGTCGACAAACTTCCCAATTTCATTCTTTAACTGGTGAAACAAAGAAAAAAGATTAGTTACAAATTAACAAAACAAGCATCACAATTTAATAAAGCACCATAAACGTCCACCAACGGTCCTAATTGTAAAATGACATTATCAAATGGCAAATGCATAGAGTGCAAGGTCGAAAGTGTGTTTTTCTAGTAATTTTTCACTGTTAATAGTTAAGAACTTACCTCGCAAAACGTTAATCTTTTCTCAGCGGAGTTCTGAATGAGATTGGCGATCAGACCGAGGTAGGTCATTTTCTGTTTGAAGTATCTCTTGTACTTTCTCTTCACAACCATGTCGCTGTGCTGTCTCTGCATCTCTGAAGACCTGCTGAAGTGAGCTCTGAGTGATGAGTGCCTGTCCTGTCTCTTGTCGGCCTATATATGCAGCACATCGTTGATAGTTGATGCATTCCTCATGAATGACACTTTTACATAATTGATGGAGGTGTAAATATGTGGGCGGGGTACAGATGCACAATTTAACTACGTTTCCATAACCAGAAATAAAATAAAGATTTTATCAAAATTATGTAGGCTACTACATTTTTTTTATTTGTTTACTTATTTTAGAAATAAGTAGCCTAACTTTTAAAAGCAAGTTTCTTAAATTATTTTTAAATTTGTGTAAAAATATGTTGACACAACTTATTATAGGCCTATTTACTGATTAAAAAAGATTATAAGTCATTGGGAATTTAGCAAAAGATTTTGGAACATTTTCTTTGAGCTACATTTTTAATCTATTGTAAATAAGCAAGAGCAAGAAATGTTTAAAATTAGGAATAGGAACAGGTAAGATTCTAATAGGAATTAGGTAGATGAACAGCATAGTGTAAAATAAGTTTACTCATGTCTTAAATGAAGTAATAAAATAATATATATATATAAATAACAAAATAATAAAGATTCAGTACTATTTCAGGTTAATCAAAGTTAAACAACTTGAACAAGTTTTTTTAAACACTCTAAAGCAATGAGATTACAATTTCTGTATGAAACTGGTGTATGCCAGCTGAAGTGTAACTAAAGCAATGCAAACCATTTTTATTTCATTGTTATTAATATATATCAAGTCTACTATTTGTCAAATGTACAATATAGGTCTATAAAAGTATATGTGAATGAGTCAGTAAGTAAATTATATTACAGAAAAGATGCAGTAAGCATTTCACTTCAATTTGATTTGTTTAAACATGCAGTGAGATAAGGAACACAGAGGAACACTGTTAACCAGAATATGTTGACAAATTTAAAAAACGTTTAATATTATTCCAAATATTACTTTTTTCTTATTTCACATATGAAACTCTTTGACTAGAAAGCAAGAAGAGTGATCTCAGTAGTCTATTGGGTGATGCAACTCAAATCATGATTCTCCAGCATGAGCACTAAAACAATTTAACCAAATTGTAAAATAAATCTTTACCATAAATGAACGTAAATACTTTCTATTCGCTGAAAAACACACAAAACAACTCGTATTCCATGCTTGAAACTGGAAATTCTTAGTTTAATGCTTTAGCAAAACAAAAATAATTAATGTAGTCCCAACTCAAGTGGATCAAGCTATTTACTAAATAACCAAATAACCTTGAAGTTAAATGAACTTTTTTCAGTGTGTGCTATATGTGTAGCCTATATTATCGTTTTATCGTTTATTTAAGTTTTTCCATAACTTTAAGTTCAAACTAAGCTTTACGTTTAAGCATTCGGTTTTGAAGTGAATGGAGGCTAATATTTATTTCGCGATACATATACAGTAATTGGCTACTAAATATTTGGCAAGTAAAAATTATGTAATGCACTTTTCTAACAAAGAACTGGGCCATTCTGATTCAATGTGAATCAAAACTGACATTCCAATGGTTATAGTCATGACAGTACTTCACACACTGAGCTCACATGCAAATGAAATACTTAATAAGTGGTAATAAGTCCATTAAACAGGCGTATTAACAGCTACTTTAAATGATCGCCACATTTCATAAAGTTTACACAAATGGGTAAACACAAATAGCCAGTGCTGCCGAAAGGATATACTTGCTAAATAGGGCAATTTGTAATATACATTTATGCATATTCTAGTCTACGCTATAGCCTACTTCAGAAACTTCTCATCAAATATGGTCAGGTTTTAGTTCATTTAAGGCAATAAATGAAAAACATAGGTAAAAGAATAGCATGTAAAATTATCAACTTTTAATAAAGATTATAGTCTTTAATTTGATCTTTCAATAATGCAACATTGCGTTGAATAGCTAGTCTAAATCTCGATTATTGAGACTTCACCCGGTAAAATCATTGACATTATTTTAAAAATGAACGCATAAATGTTTGAAAAAGTTTGCTAAATATAGGCCATGGGTTAACAGAACAAAGAATTAAAACCCCGCTTCTAGTTTTAACCTGGCTCTATGGCTTTCATGTTGCGGTCGGTGACGCAAAGTGAGATTGTGGGAGGACCAAATCACAGAGAACGTGCCAGGGAGTTTTTCCCACAGCTTGTTTCAGTATTTTGTTGATTACTTCGACATTTTAGTTAATGATAACATATTTGAGTCATTTGTGTATGAAATTATTGTAGCCTATATCCTAACATTTAACAAGTATAAATAGTTTCATTAGTAAAATATATTAAATCATGATCTTTCAATGTCTGGTTTTATAATGTAGGCTACTCATATTTGTAGGAATTCATTTATTATTAAAAATATCGTTTTTTACAATAGTACATAGAAACAATGATATTATCTTACAAGTCTAGTCTATATTCAGATTTGTCAAGGAATAGGTCAAAGCAATAGTAATAAGTAATGCACTTATTGTAGAAAGCAATATTTAAACCTTTTGTGGCTTTTTACATTTTCGTGACATTCTGTTCACGTAACTTGACTCGTTGTCATCACAGTTTCGGTGAACTATTGGTCTGAATGATTTGGACGTGAGAATCAATTCGTATATGATTCACCGAAAAGAACGATTCCTTGCGACTCGGACATCACTACGATTGTATGGCGAGGCTGAGACAGTGTAGATCATTTGTGGGAACATTTCGGTAAGTAGAAAGAACGCTCATTCTCACTATCAGGTTAAATTTATGTTGGATTGCTAAAACTGATGAAAATACACTTTATGTAGGATCAGAGAACCATGCGTGATGAACATTTAGTCAGATTTTGGGATTGAGGGTATCTTGCCCAAACCGGCTTTCTGTCAGAAAATACGGTTTATCTCTGCTGTGCTTAGTTTTTGGGTATTTCGATTTGATTTAAATGAAGTGTGAGGTATATTTGAAATAGATGGCTGTCTTTGTTGCTAACGTGTTTAACGTGCCGTTTTGTGGGAGATGTCAAAAGGCAAATGCCCGTAGCGAACTGTTTAAGCTAAATATTGTAACGTTATGTATTGTAGTTAGAAGTAATATTTGAATTTATTTTAAGTAATTTGTACAAAAATAACGTTTTGTTTTGTATGCACATGATGTGATTTCAGCGATTTATTGTATTTTGTTTTGTAATAATGTTGCGCGAATGTCATATCCAGTTTGCACACCAACATCTGGATTAATTGTTCGGCTGGAAAGTTATTCAGCTAAATGCAGCCGCTGTAAACAGCTGATATTCAGGCTCTGCATGTGTACGGGTGAGTTTACATTACTACCTGAGTTAATGGCTCTTGGTATGAAAGATGAGCAGACTATATAAGCTCAGCCATCTTATTCATAAACAATTAAACAGTTTATGCAATGTGCTTTTACATTGCCTAATATTTAGGAGTTTTATGTCAGTGTTAAATGCGTGTGTGCTTGCGTGTAGATGGAGCAACCAAAAAGCTACGTAGCACCATCAGGCGGAGCACGGAGACGGGTATTGCAGTGGAGATGAGGAACCGTGTCACGCGACAGGGCAGCAAGGATTCGACAGACGGCAGCACCAACAGCAACAGCTCTGATGGAACGTGAGTGTGATGAAGAGCCTGTATCTGTTGAATTTCAACCAAATTAAACCTCACGAGTGACATAAAGTAATCCAGCATCACCTGTCACCATAGCACAGACATTTAACGTGTAGCTATACACCGTAAAAAAAACAGTCATGTTACAGAATTTTACAGTTTCATATTAAAGAAATTGTATGTATTTTTAAAATGCGGTTATAAGTTTCCACATTTCTGCAAGTTGGGTTTAAAATAACATGAACCCTGGCTGCCAGAATATTAATTTTTTTAACTAAGTTTCAGCACAAAAAGGAAGTAGCCTACGTAACATTGTTCTGTTCGAAAATAAGGAGGATACAGTGGTCATAAAAAGTCAGAAGGCCTCTATAAGCAAAATAACTTAGTATCTCTTTCTTTTCTGGTTAAATGTGACGTGTGTGTCTGTTATATAAAGTGATAAAAAAGTTGGTTTTACACATCAAATTATAGCATTTGTGAGGGAAAACATACTTTGTATTGACAAATTTGATAAATAACAAAGTATTAAGAATCAAATTCATTATCTTGTAAATATAGTCATTTACAATCGCAATAACATACCGTTTACTTAAATTGCAATACTGGTGTATTCTAGGTTCATTTTAGCCCAGATTGTAGGACGGCAGACATTAGCCACACCTCCAATGGGTAGGATTCTTGCTGTTGAATACATATATATGTATATAAGGAAGTGTCCAGTTATCATCCTAAAAACAAAACACTTTAATTCAGTTTTGAATTATAACATCGTATCTCTTTATAACTCTTTATAATATATCTTTATAATAGGCTATAATCATACTTTACATATCTAATCTTCTCTTTTATCATCTAGTATCAGGGCAGAATCTCCTAAGAAAATAACTTGCTATTTGTCTCCACCTGCTGTTGGCCGAGATCATTGCAAGCTGTCTGATTTTCTCTGTGCAGGTGATGTTTATGTAGGTGTGATGGATAGAGGAGGTCAGTTAGAGGTGGATATCACACAGGCCTGAGGTCTGACCCCTAAACCAGGGTCAAAAAACATTCCAGGTAATGTTTTTATTTTTCCTTATGTTATTCAACCTCATAGTATTACCTGTGCCCATTAACTTATGTTTCATCATCTGATTTGTCTTTCTATAACAGCAACATATGTAAAGGTTTATGTCCTGGAGAACGGCATGTGTCTCTCTGAGAAGAAAACCAAAGGGGTCAAGAGAACCCTGGATCCCACCTTTCAGCAATCTCTGATGTTTGACGAGAGCCCTCAGGGGAAAGTGTTACAGGTATCGGAAATCAAAATCAGTCCCTCACACTCCTATTAAAACAGACAACCTGCTTGCCCATGCTGATTTGAACTGGTCTGATGCTGTGAATTTGCTCATGTACTGTGAATTCCAATCACATATTTATCCAAAACTATAAATGCTGAGCTTCTTTATTTTCTGTTAGTAGTTCCTATTGTCACTTATAAAGTAAAATGTGTCTTCACACTGATGCTCACATTTCGCACCACTAGGTGATTGTGTGGGGTGACTACGGTCGCATGGACAGCAAGTGTTTCATGGGAATGGCACAGATCCTTCTGGATGACCTAGATCTGTCATTAATGGTGAGCGGCTGGTACAAGCTCTTCCCGACCTCCTCTCTGGCGGACCCGAGCATCGGCCCCCTGACACGCCGTCTCTCACAGTCCTCGCTCGAGAGCGCCACCAGCCCCTCTTGCACCTAAATGCGGCCAAGAGACCCATCTATCCACGTCCCCTTAAATATGCCTGTGTTCTATCTCTATGTGTGTATCTTTGTTCAATATACCCCGTATACTCGTAGACTACATACAGAATTTCACTTTTTAAAGGGCAGGGCTCAATTCCACAGGTCAGGTTATTAGAAATGCACACAGCTGCTGGCGCATAAGGTAGAGTTTTCTTCTTTCCTTTTCAGAGCGCTGTGTAAATAAATATATAGATTGATATTTGTGTTCATGTATTTATCGACTGCATTCTGCACGTTTATTCGCAACCCTTGTTGAACAAAATATGTAAACTGCTATTTTAAGCTTGCCTTCAAAAATATGTAGAATAATAGACTTTAGGTTATTTATTTAGCTAATGTTCCACCTTTTGTCTGAAAAATATAATCTGCACTGAGCTGCAGACACAGTGGTCAGTGGAAATCAAACCCTACGTATGTAAAGGAGAACCAGCTGCCCAGTTAAACCAGCAACCCTCATTTTCAGCTGCATTGTGGGACTCACAGGATGAAAAAGCAGTAGGGCATCCACTGGAGAACAAGAACTTGTCCTGTAGCACATATTAATACTAAGCTTTCCTGGCAAACGTAGCCCTGATCTGGTACTCGAACTGCATTTCTTCACGCTTGGAACTGCACTGGACTTGAAATAGTTTGGGTTTCTTTCTACCAGCATATGGATCCAAGGCCTTTTCCATTTCCTGTTACACTCAGGAGGTCACAGCTGAACAACAACATCACACTCAACAATATGAGGACTGACGATGAGGTCGAACATCCAGCATGATCTCAAAGCCCAGAACAAATCCAAATTTGTATAATCCTGGACATTTTTGTTGTGGAGCTTTTGGCCTCTGTTATTGAGACTATTCCTGTCCAATCTGTCTTCTTTAGCTTCCTTTCTGAGGGTGGCTTTCTAGATGGTTTCTTGCTCGAGATTGTGTACGCCATATTAAGTGTTGAAAGGTAAGCAGCAATGTTGGTAAAGAAACCAAATTTTTTATTATGAGTTGTTCCCTGTAAGGAGTGCACAATACTAAAGTTGTTTGATTCTCTGATATGAAGTGTCAAGATAGTGTGTAGTTAGTATAGTTCTGCTTTTATTGACTAACTGACATCATCAGCAAAGCTTTTAACAGTTGAAGTCATCTTGGGGTATGGTATCATATTGTACATGGTTTCAACGTCTGTCTTTTTCATCTACCAGCGTCAAGATGTACTGCACAGCACAGAATAATCCAACAATTGCCCTACTGTTAATACTTTAACATTTAATTGCATATATTTATTTCATTCCCTAGATATGAAGTCTTTCTGTCTGTGCTGTTCACATGCACACTATTCTCTGCATTGATGCATTGATGTTGTACAACGGTCTATAAAGAAAAACTTCTTTCTTTATAGACGTCTTGCATAGAAAGATTTGTAATTTATCTCAACTTTGGTCATCACTTGAACATTGAAAATGTGTCGTCTTCCTCTAGGTGTTTCAAAATCTCTATATACAAATATATTTACTAGGGTAACGTGCACAAAAAAATGTATCTGCAAAAATAGAACATTTCAGTAAATAATGAGACAGCTCATATTACATAACCAGTTCCATTCTAGTTGACTATAACTCTCTTGATATTTAGAAGATTTACCATCAGTCCATCTCATGTTGTTGCCTTGAAACGTTAAAAAATGTTTCCTCTGCTAACCGTCACAATGAACTTTTTTGTATTTGCACAAGTTTTGATTAAGTTTAACCTTCGTGTTGCACCATAACCAGACAAAAGTATGTAGATTAAAATCAGAACACAATTTAACTAATGATAAATAAAAATTGTATTACTGTACTGAAAACAAAATTGTATTTGCAGCTGAATGTTTGTCCTTGGTATTGATATTTTTATATGTGATTTTATTTACTCAGGAAACTGGGATTCTTTATGTCCCTTTACAGTACAATGAAGTATTTACAAACTCGTATTGGTCTCACATTTTTGCTAAATGAATCGAGTCTGAATGCATGACTATTTGAATTGTAGCCTATTGCTCTATTTCTTCAGACGTAGTTAATGGGTGTAGTTTGAATCTGTAGCCAGACCAAATGCAACACTAACTAACAAAACATTTAGATTTGCAAAGTTGCTTTGGGTTCTTGCCAGACCATGACAGTTTCAGAAACACTGCAAATGTCTGTTTGGGCATTGTTGGCTCCATTGAGTGTTGTACTGTAAATAACAGAGAAGTCTCTAACCAGCGGGTTAGTTTTAATGCAGTGGTGTTTAAACAAAGGATTTATTGTTGCTTTTATATGCTAGAACATTTCTTTCTTGTCATGATGGCATAGATTACATTCATCTGGGACGTTTTATGGCATGTGCAGTTTATGTGTGAGTTTAAGACTCCAGTTTGACTGGGTAAGGATCTTTATACATCCAATACAGAAGAAAATAACAAAATGAACAGCTTATTTGTGTTTGTGGACAATCAAAATGGATACAGTCGTATGGTTTCTCTGAACATAATGCATACTTGGGTTTTTTTGGTCAAAAATGAATGATATGTATGACTTTTTTATGTTTTTATGAGTGCATCTTTATTTTATAGATTTTTGCTTGACGGGTATTGTTTGATTTATGTAATTGTAAATCTTGAGAGATTGATCTAATAAGAATGTTATCTCCCTTTATACTATTCACGAGTTCACCCTCACAGATAAATAACTGGGACGAATAATAGCGTATTTGGCGTGCTGTACCGGGACGAGGGTTCCGAGCTCGGTAATTACTCCCGGGCTCGGAACTCCCGCCCCTTGACCGGGGAGAGGGGCCCGGGCCGGAGTGAGCCCTGACCCGGCTATCCCCGGGGCTATGCTGTAGTAAAGGCTGTGAGGAGACGGGGTGGAGGAGGGTTGTGAAAGATCCGGGAGAATGAAGGTAGGATGCTTGGCTATTTATAGAGCGGATGCTGGGATTGTAGTGATTGATTATCGAAAGCCAGCCGTGTTAATTATCTTCACGTGCTTCTCCCGAACCTTGTTTATAAAACATCATTTTGTCACGAACTGCTCAGGGACACGAAGAGGTTGGGGATCTAAATGCAGTTTTAATAATCCAAACAGTACAGGCAAACATCAGGTTAGGCAGAAAACAGGCAAAGGCGATAGAACAGGCAATGGTCAGAACAGGCAATGGTCAGAACAGGCAATGGTCAGAACAGGCAGAAAACAAAACACAATCCAAGATCAAGCCACATAAACAACAACAGGGAACCGCTCAGAGATGCAGTGTAACACAAACAGGACTTCGCAATGACTGAATGGCAAACCAGGGTATAAATAGACAGATGTGCAACAGATAACAAGACACAGGTGAAAGCAATCATGAATGATGAGTCCAGCAATGGATTATGGGAAGTGTAGTGCACTATGTGAAGTCCAGGTGAAGTGGATAGTGCCCTCTAGTGAAGCACGAGGGCACTGCAGCTGACAGACATTACAATCTGGACCTGTTTAAAACCCTTGTGATAAGAGGTCCGTTTTGTCACATTTGTGATTATAAAGGTAATTTAGCTTATTTTTGTAAAAATTCATTGTTGCTCTATTGGTAAATAGTTAATTCGGAAATTTGACTTGGTATTATTTTTATTATGGCTTGTTATATGCCTTGTGAATATTATTTAAAGGCAAAGACATGTCATTGAATGCCTTGAGTGCTTTGCTTAAATATTGAAAGTTATAACAGTGATACTAAAGTATCTCAATCCTGAATGTACTTATTAAATATTTTAATGATATTGTAGCTTAATTCTGGGAAAAAATGTGTAATACTTAAATGGAAAAAGCCAACAATCCTCAGTTATATTACATTTGACCTTAGCACTCAATCTTTAAATTTCTGAAAAAATAACAAGCCGGTTTTTTAGTAAAAATAAAATATATAAAAATAAATAAAATATTTCTGTTTATTTAAATATTATAATTACAGAATCTTTATATATTTATTGCACACTTTAGCAAAAAAACACCCTGGGGTTGGATCTAAAATACTAACAATCATGGGAAATATTATTATTTTACAAGTGCTAAGAAGGTCATTTGCAGTCTGTTTTCATGTAGCAGAACTGTTAACAGTTGATTGTCTTCATAAATGAGTCATTTACATTATTCATGACATGATTACCAGCACGAAACACTGTTGTGACACGTTCACTATTGCAGAGAGATCTTCAACTTTTGTGAGAAAATGTAGCATAACAAATGTAACAAATCTCTAGTGATTTAATTAAACACTTTCTAAAGCCCTGAAAGACAAAAGCAGTCCAGATCATCAGTGGTGTTCATGGTTGGTTATAACTTTTTCAGTCACTGACATCTTTTGAAAGGTATTTGACATTGTGCTACTGTTTTGCAGCAATAGAATGATGAAGATTTGTATGAGGAAGCTGTAATTTTATACTTGTGCTTTGTAAATGTTTTCTATGTGCAGTATTTGATCATGTAAAACTGGTATTTTTGTGGTTTGTACGCTGCAGAACTGATTATTTAAGGTGTACGCAGTTTTGTAAGAAAATAAGGGGAAACTTACAAAAAATTATCATTTTGACCCAAGCCTGTATCTGCATGCATATTGACTACTGGAAGCTGGAGATCAATTTTACGTTTTTGTAAATATTACATAATATAACAGTGTGATGTAAGACTTTAAGCAATACAACACTAGCTTCTACTGCTGAAATGTAATACGCTTTCAATGTTTATGTTCTTCAGTTCTACCCATAACTAATCCTCCATGAATATAAGGCCTAATCTTATCTACAGTATAAAAAAATCTATAATTTGTACCAAAAAGAAAGAGTTTTAACCTAAAGTACACACAAACAAACTCTTTAGAAAAAAATATGGCTTAATTTTATTTGCGAAAGAAACATTTCGGACATATTCAACCACGCACAAGAAATCAGTAAGAAAAAAGAAAAACTGTCTTAAAAGTGTCTTAATCGATAAATGGCTAAGTGCAGTATTATATGTAGGCCCAGGTCACAGGGTTGGAGGGGATTTGCCTTGTGTTGTCAAAAGCTGTGTAGTTATAAGACAGTTCTGAAGCAGTGCATATCCTCTTAAAGGGGGGATTGATAGGACTGCATCTTTGGTCCAGCAAGTAAGATGGGAAAGAAAAGTGTGAATATGATCTTCTGAAAGTGTCATATTCCATTTGGTCGGTGCAGTCCCGTGTCTTCCTCTTGCAGGTCAACCCGTTGTCTGCAATGTGTGTTTCGGCAGGACATACATCTGTGAAGTTCCTTGGAAAATAGGCAGGACTCGTGGGGGCGCTGCTTTCTCGCTGCAAAATTGACTCTATGGAGAATGAGCTGGTGAACTTCTTCTCGGTGCCACTGCTGTTGTCAATGCAAACTTTTTTAACAGTTGCATTTTTCGTGGAGGAAGTTTCCGGGTTCCCATAAGTGTCGGGAAGAATATCGCGTACACCACTGAAGTGTCGTCGCAACATCTTTGGAGTAATTTTACTGTCATCCACTTTCCAAAAATTGCGTCTTGAGTTGGGGCACTCTGGATTTATGGGCACCTGTAAATTGAAAATGAGAACATAAGTACTAAAGTCTATAACAATAATAAGAAGTAGAAGAAAAAGAAGAAGAAGAACGTACTTTTACAAAACAGTCGTTAAATGATAAACAGACTCTGACGTTATTTTCAATTCCTATTCTATCCCCGTCGACAAACTTCCCAATTTCATTCTTTAACTGGTGAAAGAAAGAAAAAAGATTAGTTACAAATCAACAAAACAAGCATCACAATTTAATAAAGCACCATAAACGTCCACCAACGGTCCTAATTGTAAAATGACATTATCAAATGGCAAATGCATAGAGTGCAAGGTCGAAAGTGTGTTTTTCTAGTAATTTTTCACTGGTAATAGTTAAGAACTTACCTCGCAAAACGTTAATCTTTTCTCAGCGGAGTTCTGAATGAGATTGGCGATCAGACCGAGGTAGGTCATTTTCTGTTTGAAGTTTCTCTTGTACTTTCTCTTCACAACCATGTCGCTGTGCTGTCTCTGCATCTCTGAAGACCTGCTGAAGTGAGCTCTGAGTGATGAGTGCCTGTCCTGTCTCTTGTCGGCCTATATATGCAGCACATCGTTGATAGTTGATGCATTCCTCATGAATGACACTTTTACATAATTGATGGAGGTGTGAATATGTGGGCGGGGTACAGATGCACAATTTAACTACGTTTCCATAACCAGAAATAAAATAAAGATTTGATCAAAATTATGTAGGCTACTTAAAATGTTATAAAATATTGGTGTAAAGATTTTACATTTGTCTTTGTCTTTTTTTTAAACTCATTTTATAAATAAGTAGCCTAACAAGCAAGCAAGTTTCTTAAATTATTTTAATGGGTTAAATTTGTGTAAAAATATGTTGACACGACCTATTATAGGCCTTTTTACTGATTTAAAAAATTATAAGTCATTGGGAATTTAGCAAAAGTTTTTGGAACATTTTGTTTGAGCTACATTTTTAATCTATTGTAAATAAGAAAGAGCAAGAAATGTTTAAAATTAGGAATAGGAACAGGTAAAGATGAGATGAGATGAACGGCATAGTTTAAAAGAAGTTTACTTATGTCTTAAATGAAGCAAAATAATAAAGATTCAGTACTATTTCAGGTTTATCAAAGTTAAACAACTTGAACAAGTTTTTGTAAACACTCTAAAGCAATGAGATTACAATGTGTGTATGAAACTTGTGTATGCCAGCTGAAGTGTAACTAAAGCAAAGCAAACGATTTTTATTTCATTGTTATCAATATATATCAAGTCTACTATTTGTCAAATGTACACTATAGGTCTATAAAAGTATGAATGAGTCAGTAAGTAAATTATATTACAGAAAAGATGCAGTAAGCATTTCACTTCAATTTGATTTGTTTAAACATGCAGTGAGATAAGGAACATAGAGGAACACTGTTAACCAGAATATGTTGACAAATTTAAAAAACGTTTAATATTATACCAAATTTTGAATAAGGTAACTCAAACATCTTTTTTCTTATTTCACATAAGTGAAACACTTTGACTAGAAAGCAAGAAGCGTGATCTCAGTAGTCTAAGGTTCATATTGGGTGATGCAACTCAAATCATGATTCTCCAGCATGAGCACTAAAAATAATATACCAAATTTTAAAATAAATCTTTACCATAAATGAATGTAAATACTTTCTATTCGCTGAAAAACACACAAAACAACTCGTATTCCATGCTTGAAACTGGAAATTCTTAGTGCTTTAACAAAACAAAAATAATTAATGTAGTCCCAACTCAAGTGGATCAAGCTATTTACTAAATAACCAAATAACCTTGAAGTTGAATGAACTTGTTTTAGTGTGTGCTATATGTGTAGCCTATATTATCGTTGTATCGTTTATTTTGTTTTTTTCCATAACTTTAAGTTCTAACTAAGCTTTACGTTTAAGCATTCGTTTTTGAAGTGAATGGAGGCTAATATTTGTTTCGCGATACATATACAGTAATTGGCTACTAAATATTTGGCAAGTAAAAATTATTCTAACAAAGAACTGGGCCATTCTGATTCAATGTGAATCAAAACTGTGACATTCCAATGGTTATAGTCATGACAGTACTTTACACACTGAGCTCACATGCAAATGAAATACTTAATAAGTGGTAATGAGTCCATTAAACAGGCGTATTAACAGCTACGTTAAAGATTATAGTCTTTAATTTGATCTTTCAATAATGCAACATTGCGTTGAATAGCTAGTCTAAATCTCGATTATTGAGACTTCACCCGATAAAATCATTGACATTATTTGAAAAATAAACGCATAAATGTTTGAAAAAGTTTGCTAAACACAGGCTATGGGTTAACAGAACAAAGAATTAAAACCCCGCTTCTAGTTTTAACCTGCCTCTATGGTTCTATCGTCATGTGGCGGTCGGTGACGCAAAGTGAGATTGTGGGAGGACCAAATCACAGAGAACGTGCCAGGGAGTTCGAATCATTTAACAGAATCGGTTCATTTGAACAGTTCACATTTAAGAGTCAGTTTAATGAACTCAGGGAAAGGGGTTTTTCCACAACTTGTTTCAGTATTTTGTTGATTACTTATACATTTTAGTTAATGATAACATGTTTGAGTCATTTGTGTATGAAATTATTGTAGCCTATATCCTAACATTTAACAAGTAGGCTATAAATAGTTTCATTAGAAAAATATATTAAATCATGATCTTTCAATGTCTGGTTTTATAATGTAGGCCACTCATATTTGTAGGAATTCATTTATTATTAAAAATAACATTTAATTTGTTGGCTAAGCTTTTTTTTTTACAATAGTGCATAAAACAATGATATTGTCTTACAAGTCTAGTCTATATTCAGTTTTGTCAATATAGGAAACCGATATTTAAACATTTGTGGCTTTTTACATTTTCGTAACATTCTGTTCACGTAACTTGACTCGTTGTCATCACAGTTTCGGGGAGCTATTGGTCTGAATGATATGGACGTGAGAATCGATTCGTATGATTCACCGAAAAGAGCGTGGTGGAAAGAACGATTCCCTTGCGACTCGGACATCTCTACGATTGTATGGCGAGGCTGAGACAGTGTAGATTATTTGTGGGAACATTTCGGTAAGTAGAAAGAACGCTCATTCTCACTATCAGGTTAAATTTATGTTGGATTGTTAAAACTGATGAAAATACACTTTATGTAGGATCAGAGAACCATGCGTGATGAACATTTAGTCAGATTTTTGGATTGAGGGTGTTGCCCAAACCGGCTTTCTGTCAGAAAACACGGTTTATCTCTGCTGTGCTGTAGTTTTCGGGTATTTCGATTTGATTTAAATGAGGTGTGAGGTATATTTGAAATAGATGGCTGTCTTTGTTGCTAACGTGTTCGTGCCGTTTTGTGGGTGATGTCGAGGCAAATGCCCGTAGCAAACTGGTTAAGCTAAATATTATAACGTTATGTATTTTAGTTAGAAATAAGAGAATTAATTTGTACAAAAATAAAGCAGTTTTGTATGCATATGGTGTGATTTCAACGATTTATTGTATTTTGTTTTGTAATAATGTTGCGCGAATGTCATATCCAGTTTGCACACCAACATCTGGTAGCAAATCTGTGTAATTCACACAGCCAAATCACCCATCATGGGTTCATATTTTTAGTCAGGATTTGTGCCATTATATAAGTTTTTTTTAACATGGATTTTGAACAAGCTTATTCTATTTTTTTGTGTGGCATTTTAGTAGACAGTGCAAGAGCTGGGTGTTTGTGTTGGGTAAAGCTGGTATAATTAATGAAGGAAGGTAAACCAGACAGCAAACCAGGAACAGACCATTTACAGTTTAGACTAGTAGTAGTGTCAGCAATAAATTACTATAGACAATGCAGCGAAGAACACATTGTACAAATCTTTCATTTCGAATAGCTGTCAGTGGCATTTTTAACCTGGTTGTTAGGTTTACTTTATAATATTGATGTAAAGTTATGTGGATGTTCATCTTTGCTAAGTAAATTTTTAGTGTCTCTGTATTATTTATATAACATAGAGTACTGTAATTGATACTCGTGGTGCGTTGAGGAGAGATGTGCTGATTTTCACAATGGTGAACAATCAAACAAGAAAAAAATCCAAAACATTTGAAAGATACCGTAGACCTGTGCCATATTTAAAACAGGAAAAACTTAGACAGATAAACTGTTTACTGGGGACTATTGAACACCCACCTTGCCAACCAACACCCAGAACACCTTAGCAACACACAGTTTACCACCCTCAAAACCCCAAACACAGTGTTTGTTTGTATTTTTGTACAGGTAGGCACCGCTGACTGTTTTTCTAAGAAAATGTAGAATTGTATCTGTTTTATTCACATCCACTGCATTTTCATTGGAAAACTTTGTCAACTTTCTGTACCAGTTAAAATGACACATTGTTGGAGGTCCCCTTCATCCATACTGCCCTGTCTCACATGTTTTACCTAATGGCTGCTTAAAGACTGGAGGCAAAGCTGTTCCTACAGAAAAACACGCCTTAGTGGCGAAAATCTCACATTATCACATTTATGCTGCAAGTATATGGGCAAAATAAGGTAATATTTTCGTCTGCTCTGCACATGATGTTTTTCATCCTATAAAACGATAGCATCTCAACAGTGGGTCTCTTCTGTCATAAGAAAAAGACCAGTGAATTCTCAGGACCAAGAATTCTGCAGAGCTTTCCCCAAGAGGGTCCCAAGCCTCAAATAAATACTTCCACATGACCTTCTGTCCTTGTGCCAGAAAGAGCTGTTTCTGAAATCTCAGTGATGTTCAGGATTCCTTGAGATGTCAGCCGACTGCTCTTTTTGCAGTGCGGTTGTAGCTATATGGGACTCCCCTTCGTTTCACTTCCTTGGGAATTGACTTGCCTTAGGCTGTGGTCTATATAACTTGACCTCAAAGTTATGGTGTACTAGGGAATTTCAGATGTAATCTGCAAAACTGGATGACAACAATAACAGGCACTAACTTCTGTGATGAAAATACAGTCACATGGAGCTACTAAAGCACCCAAGGTGGTAATGGCAGGGTTTACAAACCTCTTTAAACCTTAGGACTAATCGTATCCGAAAAATCTTTGTATACACTCTCAAGGTTTGAGTCTTGGTGCATAGTTTCCAGTCCCTGCAGAACGAAAATGAATAAACACCCCTGTCTTTGGTTTTGAAGTCTGTGCCATGGTTGATGATATCTGCCACCACTTGACCCATACCAGTTTTGGGTCACGTAATGATCTGTTTTTATAAACAGTTGTTAGCCACACGCAGTGTGCCAGGGTCTATGCCTACAGGGTAAATGCCTACTCACCCAGAGCTGTAGGTGATAGAGGCTCATTTTTCTGTCCAGTAAATGCTGATTTGATATGATGTTTTTAGGTTTTTGTTCTTCTCATAAATTATGGGAGCTTTTTACCACAGGATTTTTATAAAATAAGATAACATTTGTGTCTTTTAAATATGCCAGTTGCATCAGTGGATATCTTTTCAGTTGTCTTTTAGAGGATGTTGCTAATTTTCACCTATTCCAATAGCAAACATTTATTTCCCATAAACTATGATTCTGTGTAGTCTGTTGATACCGTTTTGATATTTTGAGCCAACTTTAAAGAAAATCTCACAGTGTATAATATCCACTCTGTATCTCTGTGGTTAGAGCATGGCACTAGCAATGGCAAGGTCATCGGTTCGATCCCAGGGATTGCACATACTCAGAAACAAATGTAATATGTATAGTGTAATGCCATGTAAGTCAAATGCATAAATGTAAGGATTTAAATCTGAGATCTGAAATAGCTGTTGTAAATCGAGTGCCGAAATTTGTTGAATGTTTTGACTGTCTGGTAATATATTCTCAGTCGTTTGTGTGTAATGGCCTGTTTTTCTAGACATTTACAGATTTGTCTAGTTTGTGATTTAGATGGCAGTTATATTGCAGTCTAGCTATTACCTTGCAGACACTGAATTTTGAAATTCGAGTTGGTTTTCTAAGTGAAATGCTTACAGAAACATAGTCAAAAAGTAATTGAAATGGCCTTAAATTGCAGTGTATTTGTTTGCCTTTTCTCTTTTATTGCTTGAAATATTATTTTTGCTTGTGTTTTGTTTCAGAATGTTTGAGATGTCTGATGTGGAAAGCTTTCTAATGTGCATAAGAACATGTTGTAGTCGCACAAGACTCTTTACTGTATGCTGAAAGTGATTGACAGTTTTTTTTGTTTTTATATAACTGACTGTTAGCTGATGTGTGCCTTTGGTGGGCAGGTGGTTTTCTGATACTCATTAAGAGAGTGAAAACTCGATGCAAGTGCTGGCAAGTGCACATGAGCTCAACATACACAGTTGTATTAAACTGTGGGCATTAAACATAAACAAAACAGCTCAAACCTTATGTCCCAAACCCGGATATGACAGTGAAATGCAAAAGAAGATATTTTGAGAAATGTCTCAGTGGTTTTGTGTCAATACAGTGAAAGTCAGTGTGGGCCAGTGTTGTTTGGTTACCAGTCTTCTGTAGAAGAAAGAAAGTGATACAGGTTTAAAAGACACAAGGGTGAGTAAATGATGAATAACTGTTCAGTTTTGGGTGAACTCTATCTCTTTAATCAATCTAACACACACAGACATAAATGTAATTAATTGCATCAAAAGTTAGAAGTCTAACGTTTGATTAATTACTAGGACATTCGTTCCACTCTGTTGAAATACACATATATTTAAGACGACGTGCTTAAAATCATTATTAAGTTTCTTTTATAGATGTAAGAACATCTGACAGCCGTTATGTAACAAACATTTTAAACTGTTAACTTTCAAACATGCAGCTGGCAGCAACATCTCAGCTGTTGCCAAGTAAACATAACTTTGGTTTCGTTTTACGCAGCAGGGGATTTATTAAGCCGTGTGCTCTAGAGCTCCTACTGATGTGCTCTTGTGTTAGAAGTGTTTAGAGTTGCTCGGACAACTTGTTGCCTACTTTAGTTGTGTTGTGCTTGCAAAAGAGAACTGGAAGTCTTTGTGATCTGAGGCACATGTCAGTGTTTTCTAGAAGATTTTGAAGCCCCCCTGCTAGGGCTTGCACGATCATGGGTAAAATGATGATCACGTTTTTTTTTCTTCCCAAAATTTTAATCACGATTAATAACCACTATTATTCTGTCAGTTTAGAACTTTTGTTTTCAATTTCACTTCAGTGTGTTTAATCTGCTGCTATTAAACTTTTTCAACACCGTATTTCAAAGCATGCAATTATCTAAATTGCTTTCTGTTGTCTTTGTGTGGGTCCCATGGACCCACCGGATACACACGAGCACTGCATTGCCTGCCTGGGCCTGGCTCATGCTGAGGCCTATTGCACGCAATTACGGTGCTACAGGTTTTCCAGGCTAAGTTCCTGCAGTCGCTGGATCGTTTCAGCCATCTGTGAGAGCCCGCTCTTCACCCGCGTCTCGTTCAGCGCAGAATCTGGCCAAGCATCACGCCGCTCCCACGCTGGCTTCCCGGGGTCCTGAACCAGATGTCCAGCCTAAACAGTGGTAGGGTCCTGCGAGAAGGTACGGGTCAAAGAGAGGTCCACACGATGATGATGGATCGTCCTTGACTACCAAGCCATCGTCCTGACAGATCAGCAGAGAGTCTGTGAGCGAGCTAGCCCCCTAGCACCACTTTCTGCATAATTTTTCCCCACGGTTGCGGGGTATTGTTGCAATGTTGTTTGTGTAAATGCATTAAAACACATACCTCCTCTCAAACAGAGCTGTTTCGCCCTCATCCTGCCCATACTGCATTCCTTGCCCTGCCACGGTGCAGCGCGAAGCCGCAGGTAATGTCTGTTATAACCAGCACTCCTCACCCACGGCCACTTCAGTGAGTGAGAAGCGGCTGGATTTTTACAAACGAGCCATCCCCCCACCAGTGCATTTAGCCATGCTGGGGCAGAGGGTTTCTTTAGAGAGTTCGCGGACTGTCACGTCCGAAGAAATTTTACGGTTATGTCTGTTTCTGGGTGCATGAAAAGCCATTCCGGGCATCTCTCAGTGGCTGCTGAATATAATCCAACACAGGTATTCCCTGCAGGGCAGACACAGACCTCCCCGCTTCAGCAGCGTGGTCCCGTTGCTTACGTTACCGAAAAACGTGCCTGTGCTCAGGCAGGAGATTCGCAGCCTGCTTGAGAAAGGAGCGATAGAGCGAGCTAGAAAGCAGGATCTACAGATGGTATTTTGTAGTGCCCAAGAAAGATGGTGGTCTCCGTCTGATTCTGGACCTGAGACCCATCAACCGAGCGCTTCACAAGCAAGTGTTCAGAATGACTACTCTAAAATAGATCCTGGCACAAGTACGTCCTGGGGACTGGTTTGCATCCGTGGATCTGAAGGATGCGTATTTTCATGTTCAGATAGCCCAGCGCCACTGGCGTTTCTTGCGTTCCGCTTTTGAGGGCTTAGCATACCAATTTTCGGTGCTCCCATTTGGGCTGGCATTAGCTCCGCGCACATTCTCGAAGTTCGCTTCATTTTTAATTACTAGACGGACCATCGATGGTGACGTCATTGCACGCGAGAAACCTGGCAAGTCTTAAATTTCCATCTAAACACATTTTTTTGTGTAGCTGGTTTATTGATATGCATGTAAACACGTGAGAACAGGTTTCTTTTATAAGCTGATTTTTGATAGATATACGTTTATTTTGTGCATGTAAACGCACTCAATATGTCATAAATCATGTTTTTTTCTGTGTTCTGTGTTTATTATATTTCAATGTGTTTGTTAGCTTTTTTTTTTTTTATCATTAACTAATAAAAAACAACTGCAGTTTGATTGATATTAATTGAAATGCACAATTAAAAACATGATTTTTGAAAATTAAATAAAATCGAGTTATCTATTTTTGCAAATGAACTCTTTACTTGATTAATTAGTAACTTAGTGTGTATTTTATAATCTTAATTTGAATATGGCAACAATTATATTTTAAAATATTTTATTTAATATGAGATCAACCCTGCCCTTTCTCTTAGGTTAAGATTTCTTTATTCTCTTTAGGAAAAGTTGCTCTCAGCAGTGTTGTGGATAGGTTTTAAGAGAAAACTCTTAAGTAAAACGTTTTTCTGCTGTTTAGGAGAACTCCTAGTGGTAATATCAAATGTTTTGTGAATACGGGCCCAGATCTTTTGCATAAGGTAAATGCTTTTCACAAAAATTTTGACTTTCGACTGTCAGACTGCATTGTTCTATACCTAACTTTGTAACCAAGATGACAATTCTTATGTTGATTTGACTTTAATGTCAAATGCATCATAATACAGATGCCTCAGGAGGCCCTGGGTTGTTCAGGCTTGTTAGGGTTAGGAGTTTATTAATAGCTTCTTATGTAAAGATGGATCGTTCTGGATCGTTTATTTCCCATTAGTGGTTTGGACTGCCAAGACATCAGTGCGCGCAGCACTCTCTTGTGTCTGATAATCATTATTGTTTTAGTATCAATGTGAGGGCTGGACGATTAATCGTAAAGTAATCAGAACCAACATTCAGAACCTCTAACCGAAACTGTAAGTGGTCTACTTTTACGTCTGTATCCTTAACTCCCAATAACAACAAAACGTTATAACGAATAAACAGGAATTACATTACGAAATAAACAGGGCACGTTATCAGCTGTCTCTGCCTCCACTCCGCTCACATATTTCTGAAACGTGTCACTAAACTGATCCAAAATACAAATACTTATCACACAAACATAAAATGAGCATCAAAGGCAGATGTATCAGCTGATGTAAAAACCTTATGAGAATCAGAAACAGGGAATCTATGATAAGATTGCACTGTATACAGTTTTACTATATTTTGAGTAAAACTGACAAGACAGTACATAAGGCAGTTTCCTCTTATGTCTTTGGTGTTGACTTTACAGACTTTCAGGGATACTTGTGTGCCAATATTTGAATGAGCTACCTTTTATATTTCTTGACGGTTGTCTTGCACTTAAGTAGGGCCCTATGAAATTTAAGATTTTTATTTTACTAGTACATTTACTTTACTAAAGGAATATAATATATATAGTAAATTTTTTTTGATGGGCTGTTGCAAAGACCGCTGTTGACAGTAGATTTACTCAAATGAAACGGTGAAATGTCAATGAAATTAACTCTCAGAGCAGCTCTGGAGATGTGTTTGCAGCCCCATATAGTGAAATGCTGTAAACAGAAGTGTAATGCTGGTGTCATAGCCTACAGGAAACCGCTCGAATTATTCATTCAGAGACACGCAGTCTGCAGAACAGGCAGATTCCACATTTAAACCGCATCTGAATCACTACTGATGTTATTTAAAGCTCAAATTAAATTTGATCAGCTTTTCAGTGCTATTTTCTGATTAAGAAGTTCTAAATTTGCAAGATTCTGTGCCATTCCGCATTATACGTCAAATTCCATTTTAATGCCTGGATTCCGTCCGCATTCATATGGCCCTGCTTAAGTCAGACCGTGGACTTTGTGCCAATATTCAGGCTGTGTGAAACAAACTTGCCACCAGCAATATAGCATAAATAGTGAAACTAAAGACTACAGCCAAAAATGTGTTTCAATTTGTTGTATTTAAAATCTCCTTATTAGAAAAGCATGCGATATCAACAGGAAATTACACAACAGTGAAAGGGTTTATGGTGATGTTGTATCCATTAAGTTTAAACCACTGAGCAAAACAATCACTCTTCAAAAAATACATCTGCTGTACCTCAGAATGTTGTATTGCTTTTTGACAGTGGCTTATTGTTCTCATCCCATGAAGTGGTTATAATAGAAATGCTTTTAATTAATCCAGTGGAGGCCATGGGTGGCTGCCCGAGCCTGCTGTGACGCAGGTCTGGGATTTAATCATGAGGAGACAGGGTGGGAAAAGAGGGAAATTGCCCCTTACTTTTTGTGTGTTCAGTCATTTTTCACAAATCTTGAAGTTTCTGCTTTATTACAAACCTGATCGCTCAACTTAGGCTTTGTGGGCTTTTATGGAGCCCTATTGATTTGATGCAGTTTGTGTTGCAGAAATGACACACATGGGGCTGTTTGATCTGATATGTGATTGGACCTTTCTGTCTACTTTAAAGCAAGAATTACATTTTGGGGTTTTACAATGAAAAATACTGATGATTTATGGTGAAGAAATCTGCTTTAAATTTAATATTTAGTGTTCAGTTGAACAGCGCCTTTTGACCTCGTAAACTCCCATCCTTTTCTTCATTTTGGGATTCTGGGTCACTAACTGAACACAGACATTATGGGGAAAGATGAGTTTACTCATGCATAACAGATTACATTTGCAAAATGTTGCAAAAAAGTGCAGATGAGTTATAAAATTGTATTCACAAGACATTTCACATATTTAATGTGGCATAGTTTTGAGTAAAATTAAATATTAGGTAAGATATACTGTAGAAAGTGAATTTTCACCTTGGATTTGATTAGATGGATACATGTTAGGCTATGGTTTTATCGGTAAATGATACTGTTATTGGTTTATAATGAAATTCCACCCACTTAGTCTTGGTTAAAATTTCAAGTTCATGCATTTTGATTAATAAATGTACTAATGAATTGTGTACAATTTTAAGAAAATGGATATATTGATTTCATGTCATCCAAAAGATTCTGAAGACTGGAATAAATTTGATAAAAGCTTGTTTGTGTTTGCGTTTTAAGCATTTGTCTCTTGTTTGCAAACACAAGTTTTAGTTTTGGCCTCCCCAACTGTCTTTCCTTTCATTTTTTCACAAGACGTGTGGGTCCAGCTGCAGTTCTCAGACAGGAAACCCTCTGACATCAGAAAAGTGTTGCGTGTTGTTTGAAAGCTTACAGCTGCAGAAACGGGGAATGTCCCATGAAAAGGTCCAGCATTACCCAAAATATCCAGTTTGTATCAGATTTGAAAATGTGTTGTCTAACTCTTTTGTCTAATTCAGTGCAATATCTCATACATTTATATGACATACATGATACAAATAATACTTCATAATACTCATCCACCTGGCACAGTCTTGTGCTATGTTGTTGCTTTTGAAGAATGTGTTTCATTGATGCTTCATGGGAGACAGGATAATGTATTTCCTGTGTTGTTATCCCCATTCCTGCTCTGCCAAATTTGGGCATTCCTGACCTTTGAGAGTTCTGTGAGGATTCTGATTCCAGCATTCAGACAAATCTGCAGACCACTGGTGGTCTCTCAGGGGTTTAGAGGAAGAATAAATAGTCCTGCTCTTGTAGAGAACATGGGTTATTATGTTAAATTGTGCCCGGTTAAAAGGACTAAAAATATGAGTACTATATGTTTGGTTGTAGTTGTCCTTAAAGGAATAGTTCATCCAATTATGGAAATTCTCTGATAATTGACTCACCTTCATGTCATCCCAGATGTACATGACTTAGTTTTTTCAGTTGATACAAGCAAACAATTTCATATTAAAATGCTGTCCTATTATCTCCTTATATTAGGGTCAACATTACCTAATCATTAAAGTAATCCAAATGACTCTAGTGGTTTAATAAACGTCTTTTGAGGTGAAACGATATGTTTGTAGGAGAAAACAAATAATATAATGAACTTTTTGTGTGATGAGTAACATGACATGCTTCATGTTTAGGATTGTAGGTCATTTTCTCTAACAAACACAAAAAGTCTGCGTACATTATATATTTGCATTAGTATCTGCTTGCATTTCGATGTGTGTGGCCTGCAGCTGTAAGGACAATGACTCAACCTAGTTTTAGATCAGTATCAAAACCATAATATAATTGTACATGTACAGGTTAGGTATGTTTGTGAATAATACTAACTGCTTTTGGGCTTAATACTTTATTCTTAAATCACTCACCCATCTAATACACATGGTGTTATGTTTAGAGGCACCTGCAGGTTGTTGGCCTCTTCCTGTTTTCCTGTAAGTTGACCTGTTTAGCTGCATTTTAAAGACTGTAAGTAGCCATTGTGAGACCCATGAGGTAAAAATGAATCAATTTTCTTGCTGCAGGAAAATTGGCATCCAACTTACAACCCAAATTCTTTAGGCTTTTTACTATGAGATGAAGTGAATTAAGTTTATATATATATTTTTTTAATTATTTAAATTGGTTTAGGTTGGGTTTATGAGTCGATGTACCCAAAAATCAATCGGATAGTGGAATGTGATCTTGACGCTGACATGACAAAGCGCAAACCAATATTCCCTAATGCAGGTGGCACGGATGTGATATACATCACTGTATAATGGCTACAGATGAAGGGACCTCTACTTTCATGGTACCACAGTCATGACAGCTTGCACGTAGCTGGACAAATTCTTTCCATGGTGGCTTTTAAGACTTCTGGAGACTTAACTTTATTATCCCTATAGGAATCACGTAGTTGTGTACTGTATGTGAACATATAGGTGCAGACGTGCTAAGAACCCATCATCTGCTAGGACACACGCACACAGTCCCCATTCTAAATCTCATTTGTTTATATCCATGGATGAGACTTATGAAGTTAAGCTACCATGGAGCTCCATGGATACAGGATGACTTCATGGCTTCCATAGACTAGATAGTGCTTAACATATGTGCACGAGCTGGAGCAACACATGTATTATTAAGTTGTGAACTGTTATAATTTAAAGCTTCTGTCAATCAGACACCACAAAAAATGATAAGTTCAGCTTATGCATTCTGTTCTTGATCTTACTTTGCTGGTTAACTTCATCTTGTACTTTCCACCACAACAACTTTATGATGCCGTTTTTTCCATATCAACAGCCCAGCGAATCCATAATTAACTACAGATTTTCCATTGCTCCGGATCACAGTTGGACTCTCAAACAAACTTCACAAAGCTAGAGCGAGTTCAAAACACACACCCGCCTGCTGATATCTCATATCCAGTGGCCGAGTCTGGCCAGGACTAAATGTATCACAAAGCAGCTGCCGGGCCTATTTATAACATGCAGGTGACACGTAGCACACAGGCCGCTCTCATCATCACTCTAAGCTGTTTGTGAAATACAATTAGCTTGGGTGGCTTGTCTAAAGGTTTGAAACCCAGCTTTGAAAAAGCTTTGACAACTAAACTTGTCATTTGTTGTATAACAAGTTGACCTGATCTGTCTTTATCACCCGAGTACTAAAATGTGTTTCACTTGATATTTCAGGAAGACCACATTTTTGGCATTGTCTGAAGACTTGGTGACTGAAATAGTAACTTAACCTAATAGGGTCCGAAAAAGTGGCAAAGATTTAAAAAGCAGATGTGAGGAATCATGGCACATGTTCAAATGCAGAACTGAATGTCTATGTAGATGTAGTTTTTGTATCAGGTCATGTACAGAGCACAGGGTTAATCTTTAAGGCCACTGTTTCTTCTCCAACTTATTCTAGTTCAGGTCAGTTTCACCCTGGCCCTGTTTGCTGTGGTCTGAATCCGAGAGTGTCTGTTCCTTATATTTACATTCGCATTTATGCATTTGGGAGACGCTTTTATCCAAAGCGACTTACATTGCATTATACATTTGTTTCGAAGTATGTGCAATTCCAGGGTTCGAACCCATGACCTTGGCGTTGTTAGCACCATGCTCTAACCACTGAGCCACAGGAAAGTTTCTGGCACATCTGCAGTGTTGGTTTTGTGTCTGTTGAATCCTGGGGTGTTTTCCTGCTTTTTACGTCATCACAAATACACGTTTGCTTTTTCTTTTTTTTAATGTGCAGCAAAGTGAACACTGCTTGGGAAATCATGTCCTTCTGCTGTTCTCAATGAGTGTTTTTTAAGGGGGATATTTTCTCAGTTTATCCATTTCTCTCCGCCTTAAGTCTCCCCAACCTGAAACTGCAGAGGGTTCTTCCGTTAAACACGGAAGGTAACGCAGGCATAGAGCCTGTTCTCCTCTCGCTCTGCCCTCATGCCTGTTTTGCTGTGACTTATTTGTTAATGTCGTCATACAAAGGTCCCAGTTGCCAAAAGTAGCGCTTTAAATCGTCAGCACAAATATTTAAGCAGTATTTGTGGTCTTAAGGGAAACAGGCTTGGTAATTGGTCTGTGAAGACAAGCACAGCACTGTCATGGTTACCCTCAGCTGTGAAGTTCACGGTAATGGTGTGGATTTACTGCAGATCTATTGTTTACAGATCTTCAAGTCTCTGTATGTATCAGTGAATGAGTGTTTGACCCCTGTGTCTTGTTGATATAGCACAGATTCACCCAATTAACCTTACTCTGCATGGAATACTTGAGTACAGTACAAGTGAGTTCCCCCGTGGACCTAGTGTCAGAAGTATTTGCTCTCAGTGTTTGTTTTACATGCTGGTCTTTCTCCAACAACTGTAGTTTATCGTTCATTGCTCTACATCGATTATGATTTTTACCCAGTTCAGCATATTTGGACATTTTGGCTGTTGTTTCACTGCCAGATTAGAACCAATAGCTGTATGGGTGGTTGGCATGTGATTGCTGGGGGGCCACTTACTGGCCCATTCGAAGTCTATGATTCTCATCCCTGGATATGGCTTTGTGAGTGAAATTACGCATTGAGGTTTAACAGTTATTGGTTTGTCTTAACAAACACCACAAATAATGTGAAACGCCCAGATTATATCTAGCCTAAAAAGTAACTAAAGTAAAAGTATGATGGTTTTCCTACAATAATGGGTTAAGTCATGATATTTTTGTAAAAAATAAAATCCTAATGGTGCCCTTATAGCTTCAGCTCTTTAGCAAAGTTGTTGGAAAGTAGGATTGCAATAAACAGATTAAATAGGTCAATGTTGTTTGGGTATTATTGTTTGCTTGTTGTTGTTTTGTTCTTTATCTTGCATCCCAAATGAATTAAATGATTTGTTTGTGTCTGAGCAATCAAGATTTTAGGATGAGTGGATTATTTGTAGAAAGGAGAGGAAATGCAAATGAGGTCAAGCTGTAGTATTAAAGTTTGAATTGATTAAAACTGATACATGGCAGATTAGAACTGCAGTTAAAGACCCAATGCAACTTCCCAAAGGAAGTTCTTATCTGGCTGATTTTGGAGCAGTCTTATTTACTCAAAGCTCTTGCTGGATGCCATTGATATGTTCAGAATGGTATACTACAACAAGCAATTCAGTATGTGTTGTTATTACCTGAATGAATGTATCATGGCATGCAGTGAGACAGAATGTTTTAAATAGGTGAAAGACACACCACAGCCCCAAGTCTGTTCTTTGTGCCGCACGTGCAGGTTGACCATTATGAAATATACAGTTTTTTTAAGCTTTATTTGAGCATAAAAATTTTGATACATTTTCAGGATACTGTGCATGTATGACTTTATTGCCAAGTATGTTTTTAAAAAGTGAGTTTGGAAAGCATTTTTAATATTTTGGTGTTTACCCATTTTGTTTATTTGAGATAGTAGCAATACAATACAATACAATACAATTCAATATGACACATTATACTGGGTGCACAATTAGGACTGTATCACAATACTTCAAACTAAATTGAAAATAAAAACAGATTTATTTCCAAAAATAATAAATTTTTAGTGACATGCAATGCTTTGGAATTGACAACATTCATGGGAATGGATTTACGCTCAGCCTGCTCCACGAACAGCATGAATACAAGACTAGAACCCATTATGAACAAAAATTCTGTCCCCACTTTATGCGACTCGATGAAATGCGACAAACGTCTTGTTCAGTTTCTACTTGCTATTGCCGCGTTGTGCCGCGTTGCCTCACTCTGCTCACCTGCGGTGTAGACCGAGTGTAAGATGATATTGAACCAAACTTGCTGTGAATTTATATGATTTGTATGCAGCTTGGCACTGCACATTTTTCGCTTGACTGTATTTTCGTTACGTTTATCAAAGTGAAACCAGACATCACAATGTGCCTTCAGAGCCATATATGTGCTCCGGTCTGGACTCTGGACGGCATCAAACTTTCGCAACGCAACCAATCAAATCTCAGGGTACCGGCCGAAATGTCAGCATAACCAATCGGAAAGCAAGAAAATATTTTTATAAAAAAATGTATTTTTTGACCCAAATGATCATCGTTTTCATCGTTAAGTTCTCGTGCCCATCCCTATACTTGACATACTTTGTGGCATTGCTATCTCTATCTCGATCTAAAAGTCACTGTGGCACATAATAAAAAAGTTACAGTTGACTGTTACTGTCAGTATCGAGGGCTTCAGTACTTGGGTACTCATGCCCATCCCTCATTTAGTCCCCTGTGCTCTGCTGAAGTCTCCCGTGTAGGTCCCTACAGTAACAGATCTGTGGGGAGTGCTAAAATCACACAAGCACATAGCAGCAGCATTCATACATCAGAATCCCTCGCTGTTTGCCTGCATCTCCCAGCGCAACTGCACCGGTTCACATTGTACTGTAATCCATAACATTACATTTATGACTTAAACAATGAAATAGCGATACAGAACTAAACCACTGGGGTAGGTAACATGCTTTTTGATATTAAATGCTATCAGTGATGTGGTGTGTTTTTTTTGCATCAGTAGATTGTGATTTTTGTGATTAGTGGCAAATACAGAGAAAAATGTAATTCTAATGTAAAATGTAATTCTGAGTGAATAACTGAAGTCAAAGGGAGTAAGTTTGTTTCTTTTAAACTTTACTTAAACTAGACAGGTACAGATAAAGGCTTTGTAAATTCAAGCAGGACTTTTTCAAATTGGTAATATAAAAATGATTTTGGTGCTGACACTGTCTTGGAAAAACCCAGGACAAAAGGAAATAGCCCTGGGATTTGTATGTATTTATTTTCTTCTCTCTGTGATGCGTCAAGTCTCTATCAGCCTTTGTTGCGCAATGCTTGCGTGTGTGTGTAGTATGGGATTGTGTGGGTGGGTTTGGGGACACTGTATGTATTCTGTTGTCACAGACTCATAGTTAACGTGAACCACACTGTGACTGTGCGTCATGTTCACTTAGACTGTCCTGGGTTCTGCTTGTCAATATTCAATTTTAGAGAAGAAAACCCACTTACGTATTTTTTCAATTATCTGTTCAACAGCTTTTCCCATCGGTAGAGGCTTTGTCCATGGCGTTCTTGCAGAGGACTGGAGACTACTGCCACGCTCAACATCCACGCATCTGAACCAGGAGAGCATGTTCGACGCGCTACCCCAGACCTGGTCTGATTTCTGGATGTGCCAAGACAGTCTTCCCTTTACTGCCAGTGGTCTTGCCACCCAAAACTCTTCACAAATCTAATGGGGTGATCTTATCTCTCTGGCTACAGTAAGCCATTAAAGAGAGGATTCAAGTTTTGGGGACTTTAAACATCAAGGCGTAGTTTTTCAATAGTTTTTTTTTTTTAAAGATCTCAGACTGAACACATCGGTGAAGAGCGTCCATTGGTTGAACTTGGTAAGAGGTTTCTTTTTACGGTTGGACACTGAGTTAAGACGACGCAATGGCTCGGATGAACCGACCGGCCCCTGTGGAGGTGTGCTACAAGAACATGAGGTTCTTGATTACTCACAACCCGACAAACTCCACTCTAAACAGCTTCATTGAGGTGAGAACGTCATCTTACCCAAAATGTTACTGTGTGTATGTGTGCTGTCTGTTCCCTCCCACCGCTTCTCATTTTAGCCCTTTCTGAAACACACACACATTTAAACAGCACATCCCGTCTTGGCTCACATGGTCTATCTTAAGACAACTCTACTGTCACATGGCCCACTCATTCTTATCTTGCTGGGAAAGTGTGCATGAACCACAGAGGCTTTAATGATAACAGCACATCTACAAAGGCTCCGTTGCCATGGAAACCTATCCCGGTGCTCCAGTCACATGGCAGGGATGAGGGACAGGACATGTTCATGGGTGGCTTACCTTACTTTTCCTTCCATTAAAGTAATTGTGTTTGTGGTTTAATGTATTTTTGAAAAAGTATGTAAGTGCAAATGGTGATAGATTTGTTTTTATAATTCACTGTTTTCTTCCCATGATCCTTCAGGACCTTAAGAAGTACGGTGCCACAACGGTGGTCAGAGTTTGTGAAGTAACCTATGACAAAACCCCACTGGAGAAGGATGGAATCACAGTTGTGGTGAGTGCACATCATCTTCTTACATCGTCTTCCTGTCTGTTAAAAAAATTATGTAAAAACTTTAAACCTCTTGAAGGGCTTTATTTCGCATTATTTTATGACTCTCTCGAATATGTGATTCTGATTGGTCAATCTCCCCATCCAACAGTTTCATATTCCCAGTTACCACTGCACATCTGAGGGTTGTGTGATATCGGGCCGTTCATTTCAACAAATTTACTGGTGCTATTAAAAGCAGCAATCCAGTTGTATGTTTTTGTTCAAAATGAACAAAATTATGTCTTGAGCAAGTACATAAAAACTATTTATAATTTGATCTGAGTACAATTTTGCAGAAAATGTGATTCCATTTGATGCCATTTGACTCTAACTTACGTAAAAATAATTAGATAAAGTAACCTACAATTTTATATTTGAAACGGAGATTCTAGTATAGAGGCAGAAGTTTAGATTGCCACTTTAAATATTTTATATAATAAAATAATTTAAAACTCAAAAATATTTGTATATACCCAATTATTTACTTTGTTTTACTTTACATTTACATTAATTTACATTTATTCATTTGGCAGAAGCTTTTATCCAAAGCGACTTACAAGTAGGAGAGCATAAGACATTTTGTCAACACACTAAACCGTACCCATAGTTTACAAGACCATGTTACTAGGAGGATTAAGCTAAAGTAGGCAAGGAAGAAAATGAACAACATGAAGGATTTTTTTTTTTGACAAAACATACAGTTGTTGGTTAGTCAGATAAGTTGTTGTGTAAATAAATAAACAAACCCCTTTAGAGTAAAACGAGATGTTTCCGCTACCCATCTGGGTCCTGATCCAAACACAATTGCACTTTGCAAGTAACAGAACTACTTACAAGTAAATTGACATGAAATATGGATTTGAGTTCAAACGATTTTATTATGACCACAGAGCGAAATGACAACAGTAAATTATGCAGTTTGCCAGTCATCATACAAAAGCTTTAGAATGCTGTTATTGACCAATCAGAATCAAGTATTTCCGAGAGCCAAGTAATAAATCATGTTTATTTCACACTTCATGAAAGATATGGAAAAAAAGATGAAGAGCTGAGAGATCTTTGCACCTCTGCACACAGGACGATTGTCTGCATTAGAGAAGAAAGAGAAATGTCCCAGCTGACTCCGCTGACCCCATATACTCTCTCACACACACTATGTTCATTATAGAGAATGTTCTCCTCCAAGCAGCGGCACGTGTTTCTTATTACCGACGTCAACGTTGCACTGTTGCTATGGTAGCTGCAGAGCCTGGTCTCTCCGTGTGGCCTCCGTTTGGTCCCCGCCCACCCAACCTTTCTTTTATACTTTTTCTTGACTTTCTCACAGTAAGAATGAAGAAAGGAGAAACTCAAGGCAAAGTGTTGCATAAGGCTCGACTTTACTGCATTTTGAGGATCTGAAGGACACAGTGGCTGCTATACAGCCAATATTCTTGTAGAACTCGATCATTCACACAAACATCTGTCTGTTTGTTGTGTCTTTTAGAGAGGTTGGTTGACTTTTGAATAGTGAATAAGACTGCTATGAAAAGATACAAGGGCAAAATTAAGTGAAACATGGCAATGTGTGTGACGTATTGGTTTTTTGACATATTTCATGTTATTTATTGCCATTCGCATTTTATTTCAAATAAAACAACATGCATTCGTTGTTTTATGCGTAATTTTATGGTGAGCTCATGCCGGATGCTGGACCTCGTGTTAAGAGGGCTCTGATTCACCTTTAGGTCACAGGATTACAGGACAGATACACACGTATGCTAAAATTAAGGTTTCACATGCCTCCCAGGCACAGCTCTTTGCTTTGCTTACACTAACCATGTTGGATCATATAGAGGTGTTGTGTATGAAGCACCAGTTGCATGTGTATGAAGCACCAGTTGCATGTCATTTTACATAATGCTTATACTATCTTGACGTTGTATTTGAAACTTTGTATTACTAGCACTTCTCGTGAATATTGCTTGCTTAGACGAATCGCTTGCTGTTTTCCTCAATTGTAAGTCGCTTTGGATAAAAGCGTCTGCCAAATGAATAAATGTAAATGTACATAAAACACGCATTCGTTGTTTCGTCTCAATGGCGCAAGATCTCAATGTCACATTTAATGTCAGTTCCTTTGTGATTTGCTATTTTTATATAAAACAGACATTTGTTGTTTTGGCCGTAGTCTACCACAATATCGCAAGACGTCAATGTTTCAGACTCTTTTAATGTAAGTTGCGTTTGTTTTACGCCATTGCTTTATCTAAAACGCATGTTTGTTGTTTTTGTCTGCAGCTCCATGGTGAGCTCACGAAATGTCAGTCATCTGGCACATAAGTTGCCGAGAAACTTTGCAAGGCAAAAAAAAGCCCCAGTGGGAACAATCAGCAGTGTTATGCGTGTTGTTCGATGTTCAGAGCACTTACAACAAGGGACTAAACTGTGTGCTCCCAAGAGGTGTGCACGTGCCACTCTACACTCTTCTAGATCAGTTCGTCTGAGAGATCTGCGCATGTGACCCTGCATCCAATTCTGCATTCTCAAAGTAGGCCATGGCTGTTTACCCAACCTGCATTACATCAGCAGTCCGCCATCCGCCCCGCTGCAGTAGGTTTCTGCGTGAGACATGTTTGCCCTGGAAATCAATAGGATGGACTGGGGGGAAGTGGAGGAAGTGTTCGTGGCGTTCCATTAACGCATCAAAGGCTTTTCTCTGAAGCCAACCTCCGTGACGCCTTGTCAGTTCGGTTTGTTAACTCGAAGGGGCTCACACCTGCTGATGCCGAGCGCCTCGTCCCCATAACTGTTGTGTGACTGCATATCACTCGTTGGTCTCATGTGACGAGTGATATTTTGAGGTCTCCAAATGCTGACTTATCGGTGTCTGTACTGTGAGAAAGCTTTTTATAATTAAAGCTTGCCCTGCCAAGCCTCTCTGGATCACGAGTGTGTTTATGTGGGCATCTATGCCTGTGAAGGCATGCCAGTTAGTTTGCTGGTCTGCGTTAGCCACGTCCCCCCGCAGCTGAACCACATCTGAGACCTTCGGAGGTGGGAAAAGTGGGATGGGATTTACTGGACCTCGTGTTAAGAGGGCTGTGATTCACCTTTCATCTTTAGGTCACGGGATCACAGGACAGATACACACACACACGTACGCTAAAATTAAGGTTTCACATGCCTCCAAGGCACGGCTCTTTGCCTTGCTCACACTAACCATGTTGGATCATATAGAGGTGTTGTGTAATGTCTGTATTAAACCCTAAACTTAGAAATTGTTGAAATAGATATCTTACAATCTGAGCATTCAATACAAGAACAAGCTCAGTTGAGACAAGACTTCTCTGTCATTTGCTTTGGTTGAGGCTATTTCTGAATGCTGTTCCCTACCAACAAGTGTTACATTTCTTACTTTGTCCCAAAATTGTCTGGATAACCTACTTTTCAAAGAGCTATATGTACAAAAATGTTATGCCTGCAAATCTGTCTCAGATTGGCTTGAAAAACAAAAATGTAAGGCCCTGTAGTACTGCTACTTTAGCTACGAAAAGTTTTTGGACATAAAAATAAAAAAAACATTATTTAAGATTTTACTCAGATTGTTTACGATGTGAGATGTGGATTTCTCAGACTCTGCCAAAAGTCTGCCAACCTAAAAGATGGATTATGGAATATAACCCGCATGATAATTAATATTCACTTGATTTCTAATAAAAAATACAATTTCTGGGTACATTTTTGTATCCAGAACAAAGAAGTTTCGACTGTGAATATGTGAATTTGCGAATTTGCCTTCAGACCATTGTGCGTAGACCACTTAGCAATGCGTAAGTAACATTGTTTCAGAAGCACTTCCTGTTAAGTTTTTTTCTTTATTGATTTCCCATATATAATGAATTGATGTTTGTTTAACATTTTATTTCCGTTGTAAATGTTATATAGGTTGTAGAACATTTGTGTTATAAAACTCAAACAGGAAGTGCTTCTGGACCGGTGTTGCTTATGCCGCACAAAATAGTCTATTACAGGTTTATTTTCATTAAGTAGAACAAGAACTATTAAAGCAGTTCTGTTAATTGAAATCAAATAAATAAAAGCCTAAATATTACTTAAAAACTTAAACTAATCTAAATCTGAACTAAAAGTAAATTAAACCTAATATTTAAGAAATAAATAATAAGTTTATTTAAAGTGCTACCAGTTAAACTAAACCTAGAACTTCTGTTTTTTTTCTCTAGGACTGGCCTTTTGATGACGGAGCTCCTCCTCCCTCCAAGGTGGTGGAGGACTGGTTAAGTTTACTTAAGAGACGCTTCATGGAAGACCCCGGCTGCTGCGTGGCTGTGCACTGTGTGGCCGGTCTAGGAAGGTCAGTTGACGTGTTCGTGGAATTTACAGACATGAAGATTTAAACATGCTTTTAACTGCCTGTTTTTTACCCACCCCTGAGAACTCTGAAAGGGAAATGGGTTCATTTCTCGTCTGGTGGCCCATAAGTAAGGCCCACCTCTGGTGCCCTGCTCAAAACCTTAATCTGGAAAAGAATGCGCACTGTGTGCTCTATAGAACATTATGTACCTCCTGGTTTCCCAGGAGACCCATCTCCTCTATTAACCGTGGACACAGTTGATAGTTCCCTATAGACTGAAATGGTACTCCCTACGTAGCGAGTGAGAGGTGCCTCTTCGGAGGCTTTAAAGTGGACAGAGGGCTCCGCCAAAGTCAACAGTCCCCAAAGTGCACTTACTCTGCTGTGTTTATAAAGATATCGGGGTGAGGGCCGAAGACAAAACAGGAAGTGGCTTTTTTACGAGCGTTTTTTTGTACTGTCCTTCTCAGACGTGTGCTCTTTCCTTGACCTTTAAGGCAGACTGTCCCATACGAATGAGATTCTGTAGCCATATGTGACGCACCCTCGTGTTCTTATTTTAATCTGGGAACTCGTATAACTATAGATGCAGTGTACTTTGCCATTAAATCCGTGGATTCTCACATGGGTTCTCTGGTTAGCAAAAATATTACAGAGGAACCAATATTCCACAATCCACAACATAATGTACTATCATGGTTAGGCCCTCCAGATGATGTATTAATGCTCAATTGGCGCACATACAAGCGAAATAAAACATCACAAACGACGGCTATAAAACAGCGAGTGACGTTAGGACGAGGGAAGGGGTGGTCTGCCCTCACCACTCTCGTCTTTTGGGCGGTAAAACTCTGTCTATGACGCACTTCATCTGCTTCCAAAGGGAATGGGCCTCGACTCTTGAAAGAGTGCCAATGCTTTTTTGGCCCGGCTTGTTTATTTTCATCCAGTTCAGATGCTGCGAATGCTGAACTGGGGCGCCATATGATTGAGCATTTCTTTCTGTAAAGTGTATGTTCAAAAGTGATGCTTAGGCAGTCATCATAATACGTATTAAACATCAGTGCAACTTGCACTAATTCGTGATACAAACATGATACCACAAATGATCAATTCTATTGGGCAGATGCATGCTGTTACTTTTGTAAGACTATTAAGATTTTTTCAGTCGCATGAGCAAGATAATCTTATAGACTTACTGAAGGACACCGACCAGAATATAATGTTAAGAATGAAAAGAATGTTGATGCTCTTTTGACTTGAACTAACGAGTTTGTTTCTTTTCTCCAGAGCTCCAGTACTTGTGGCCGTGGCTTTGATCGAAAGTGGGATGAAGTATGAAGATGCCATCCAGTTCATCAGACAGTACGTACATCTCTTGACTTCGTTCAAGGACGACAAACATTGAGCTTTTGACGTCAACCGCTATATTCGTACAAGTGGCTCTTAAACAATTGCTTAGTCACCATACTTGCTAAAGTACCTTTACGTTTGAGTACAAAGTTGCAGTTTTAAGACAATTTAACATGCATGATCTTTCCAAGCGTAGCAAAAAGAAATCTATTTTTGCTTTCGCAGGAAACGCAGGGGCGCCATTAACAGCAAGCAGCTTACCTATCTAGAGAAGTATCGGCCCAAACAGAGACTGCGCTACAAGCACCCTCACTTTTTCAAGAACAAGTGTTGCATTATGTGACTGATTCCTCACTCCACTGTTCTGAACCGAGCTGAACCCGACCACAACTGATGCACTTTGCAGATTTGCCATTAAAATACAAACGGATTCGGCCTGGTCGATTTATCCCACTGGTGCCTCAATCTCCTTCACTCGGTCTGTGGTGTGGATACTGCCATGGCCTGTCTGAGGCTTGCCGTTTGGAGGTCACTAAAAGGCTGCGTATCTCGGAGGTCAATGAGATACGCCAAGGCATCCTTTTGACCCTGCACCAAGACTAATCATGCCTCAAAAGATTGTGATTGTCTGAAAGAGCCAGCTGGTGTGAAAACAATGTGAATCTTGGAAAAAAAATGTGCCCTTTCTTGCTTCCTCTACTCTGTTTTTCTTTCTGTACTCTCCTGCCTTGAGTCAGATTTTTAGACAACTTACGGCTCCTTTAAAACTCAGTTTTCAGCACAAATCTTTTTACTTCTGGCCTTTTCCATGATGCTTTGATGTTTTGTAAGCTAACATTGGTCAAAGTGGACTTGAGAAGGGCTCATGTGAAGGATTTCTGTTATATAAACCAACTCTGCTACTACTAGAAGACTGAGGACCAGACATTAAATGGTTTTAAAAGAGCTAGATGAAGGCCTGTATCTATGAAGGCCTATGAATTTAAAAAGGAAAATGCTTATTATGTGTGTATATGTGCTTAACTTGTTTGTTCCAAATTAAACCATTTGGTTATTTGGGTCATTATAATGTGTTAGGGCTGAAGTAAAAGGTTTAAACCTTTCAGGACTCCCTGGGAATGATTTCTCACAGGTTGAGCTGTGTCTATGATACGTGTCATGTGGATGAATTATTCAGTGATCAAGTTTAAAGGTGGTTTAAAACGCTTCTGTTTTTTTTAAGAACACCCCTCCAGCTGCATAATACAAATAAAGGCTGTTGCAATCATGACTACAGTACTTGTGTTTTTGTCACAGGTGACCTTATGATGTGTAAGCAACTCACTCCACTTTAAAATATTCCCATACTGCCATCTAAAGGATAAAAGATCAAAATAATAAAAGTGTTCTATAAAAAAAGTGGATTTTTTTAGGTTCAATAACCAAGTCTCAAAGTACCCTTTATATGCAGATTGTCCTATGTACTATTTGTATAAGGGAAAACTTATTTTGGCACAAAGTTTTCTTCAGTTTGATATAGCTTTATGAATGGACTAGAGTCGGGTACTATTACTATTAGAAAATGATCATTATTAAATAAGCTGACCACTCCTCTTAGATTAAACTTATGCATAATCACAAGTTTAGTTTTTAGATAAGGGTTTCTGCCTAAAACCTATTAACAAAGCTGCTGTGAGTAACTTTGTGGATGTGGATGATGTCAGCAAACTTACTAACTATGCCCACAGTGATTGGCTGGTAGGGGATGGAAATCCCCCAAAATACGTGTATAAAAATATAAATACTGATTTATATGTTTAAGCATTTTAATGTTTTTAGAAAGATTGTTGAATATAAGTAAGGGATAATGTACAGGCAGCCGGTAGTTATCGCAGAAAGAGTCTTGTATCAAGGGGCTTATTTCTGCCATAACTACCGCTGCCTGTACATTATCCCGCTTATTACATGGCTACTTGCCAACTGAGGAAAATACTGGACATAAAATATGAATTTAAAACATTTTATTAGCTTATTTATGTTTTAATTTGAAAGTGCAAACCTTCCGCGAAAAGCTAGTTCCAAGCGACTATTAGCATTCCTAACATTTGTAAGCGCTACATATAAAACATAAGCATATATAGACTGTTCAGTTTTCATTTTCTCATCTTATTTAGGGAGTCATTCGATTCGTCCGAATCTATCCACTGTTAAAGCGTTTTGTTTTTACCGTACATGTTGAAATGAATGTCAAAATAAAAAATGAATGAATTTAAAGAATGAACCTGCAAATGCCGCGATTGGCCAATCAGAATCTAGTATTCCAACGAGACGTGTAATAAATATTAATAATATAAAGTAGTTGTCGGAGCCTGTGGCTGTGTGGACAGTGCTCCTGACATATGACACAACTGTGTCCTGGGAGACCCGAGTTTGTATCCCAGATATCGAGTAGTCTGATCTGAAGTAGATATCAATGTAAGGAGTCATTGATTTTCATGGGTGTTATTTTGTCATACCATGGTAGATTATTTATAAGAATGAATACAGTGAACATCACTTTTTAAATGATATGTGACACTGGACAACCAAACCAGTTTTTCGAAATTGCAATTTTTACATAATTTGAAAGCTGAATAAACAAGCTTTCTGTTAAAGTATAGTATGTTAGGATAGGAGAATATTTGGCTGAGATTGAAATATTTATAACTTTGGAATCTGAGGATGCAAAAAAATCGAAACATTGAGAAAATCGCCTTTAAAGTTGTTAATCAGAAGTGCAAGGCACTGCTAAGAAGAAACAGGTTTGTTTTAACAAACATCTTGCTTCCCGCTGTAATGATGTTCTGAAGAATAGATGAAAACGAAAGCTGAAATGATAAGCTTTACATAGATACCAAACTTGAGTGGGTAATTCCCAAAGAGCAGATTGCAGGGAGTGAAGTTTGTAGGTGTGTTTCCAGCCATTTTTGTTAGCAATTTTGCTGCATCCACTCACAAAAATTAAGTTTTAATATATTTACAGTAGCAAATTTACAAAATATCTTAATGGAACATGATCTTTACTTAAAGAGATACAGTGTCATAACACTGTAGTTCACCCAAAAATGAAAATTCTGTCATAAAATACTCTCTGTAGTCCAAATCTGTATAAAAATCTGTATCTCTTCCGTTAGCAACTATATGTCCCTTAAAAAAATAATAATAATCTACTTCCCTTTTCCTTTTCTATTGTTCTCTGTATGCTTGCTTATATCATCTTAACGTTGTATCTGAAACTTTGTATTACTGGCACTTCTCGTGAATTATTGCTGTTTTCATCAATTGTAAGTCGCTTTGGATAAAAGTGTCTGCCAAATGAATAAATGTGAATTTCTTTCTTTGGTTGAACACAGTGAAAGATATTTGGACGAATAATTGTAACCAAACAGTTATTGGACCCCATTGACTACCATAGTAGGAAAAATTACAATGTTAGTCAAAAGTGCCCCAGAATGTTTTGCTGTCCTACATTCTTCAAAATATCTCATTTTAAGTTTAACTGAACAAAAAAAAGTTTTTTTCCCTACTATGGTAGTCAACGGGTAGTGAACTCAAAGGTGAATAAAGGGTGACAGACTTTTAATTTTTGGGTGAACTATCCCTTTAATATCCTAATGATTTTTGGCATGAAAGAAAAATCGAAAACTTTGACCCATACGATGTATTTTTGGCTATTACTACAAATGTTCTCTTAATGCTACTTAAGACTGGTTTTGTGATCCAGGGTCACATATTATTTTGACATGTTGAATTGATATTCATTTCATGATTATCACAGGTTTAGCACAATGTTTCATGAATAAAAAATAAATATTTATAAATAAATATAAATAAAAACCCTATGTTTTTAACTCATGGTTGAGAAAAATCATTGGGTTAAAAAATAACCTGTAATAACCTCATTTTGTTAAGTGCATATTGAGCTTATTTACAGTAGTTGGACATGGATGATCAAATGTTACTGAAGGTTAAGCATCTCAATTCGCTGACCACTTGATAAAAAGAAATCAAATGTACTCTAGTGCCTGTAGTGATTTTACCAGTTCCTCTTTACTCGATCTGCTCTCTGCACATTTAAGTGTGTCAGTCACACTTTCATTTACTTCTGTCCATTGAGCAGTTAGTTGTGGCAAAGCTTGAAATGGCAAATATTTATGGAAATACTGATTTCATCAGGTTGGAAAACAACAAACCGCAGACTTCACCCAGTAAGAATGATTTGATTGAGAGGTGTTTCAGTATATTTGCAAAATAATGCCATACATTTTGTGTAGTTATGCTGAATTCCAAGACTAACAATAGTTAATCAAGCTCTTTTCTTTAACATCCTCTAGATGTTGATGTTCATGGAAACAGTGAGGATTTAGATTGGAGTCTAAAGACAAAAAACTTTGAAGGTATTTCTCTTACACCCTGCTTAGTATTAGAGCTTCTTTGGGCACTTTCGTTAAGACTAACAGAGAATGCTGTAAAATGTGATTATTTCATTGCATGTCAATTATGAAAGTACATCCATTAACTTGATATAAAAACGTGTGTTGATGGTTACAGATGCCTCTGAGTGTGCGATCAGATTCAGGACAGAGAAAGATATATCTCATAGAAGAGTCATGGTGGTGCTCTGCATCTGTCTGCTCACTGTTCTGCTGGCTCTGTGCATTCTGGGAATTCTCTGTGAGTATTTGATAGCATTAAACTTGGAATGGTGCAAAATGTTAACCCTAAACCATCAAAAACGGGCTCATCTGTGCTCGAATTTACACAACAACTTTGTGATGAACAGAACATAATCACTGAAAATCGTATAATAATAATAATGAAAAAATGCATTAGTATTCTTTGTATTATTATTATACCGGTGGACTTTTAATGCATTGACATGCACATCTGATATTTTGACTTTAGATTCCAAACAACTTGGATCACATGATGTACTAATAGAGTGCTACAGCAATGCTTCACTCCACCATGCACAAGAGCTACAAAATGCTACAAGTAAAAACGTTTTCCGAAATCACTATATACCTTATGCAGGTTCATTATGTGTGACATTTATTTGCTTTTTTCTTTATTTCATACAGAGTTACAAGAAGAGCTTGACCAACTCCAAGTGTCTCTTGGAGGTAAGATCATTTTAACTGGTCTAACTTGTTGTTTGTGGTTAAAGACAAAAGCTTTATTCTCAGCTCCATTTTGTTTACTTATATATGTGTATATGTGTGTGTTGCTTTATTCAAACTAAAGTTATCCAGTCAAGAGCACAGTTTTTTTCTTAGAACACCCTTAAGATGAATTGCTTTGTTGTTTTCCTAATTTAAGTGACTTTGGATAAAAGATTCTGCTAAATGCTTAAATGTCAACAGTATTAAATAAAGCATAGACCTTAAACCCTGCTGTGGTCTGACCTCGTACATTTAGTTTACTTTAGTTTTATTGCATTTGGAACGTCAGTGTAATATAGGACACCTCTTACCTATTGTGTTTGTACCTTTATATAGAAATGAGAAAAAGCTATCAGGATCTTGAAGCCAAACATAACACAACTGAGGACCATCTCGTCTCATGTAATAGTAAGTTTTTCTGGGTAAAATATTTAGTGAAATATAGAATAGCAGTAGGTTAAATAGACCCAACATCTTTCTATCGCTTTCTTAAAGTGCTAAAATTAATCTTGCAATATATGCATCCTTAGAGCCTATATATAACTAAGCACTTCATCTACACTCAGAATTTTCAGACAAAACTGTTGAGAAGAAAACGTATTACTACTTTTCTACTGAAAAACTGAATTGGATGGAAAGTCAAGATTTTTGTGTGAAAACTGGAGGTCAGCTGGTGAAAATAACAAGCAAAGAGGTTCAGGTACGAGTAGTGTCATTTTTATAGTTGTCTAATCAACCCAGCATTGGGTCAAAAGGGAACAACCCAACCACTGAGTTAAATTAACCAAGATAAATGTTAATATTTGACCCTAATGGGTTAAAACAACCCAGCATTGTGTATTGAAATTACTTACCATGTGTTCATTTGAAAGCCAAATGTTGGTTGTGTCCCTTTTTGACCCAACGCTGGGTTGAAAATAACCCAGCATTTTTAAGGGTTCATGAAAAAGGCCAAAAGTAGGACCTGAAACTTTTTAAACTATTTTTGGAAATGAAGAAGAAAAAAGAGAAACTTTCAGACAATGTTCGTGTTAAAGACATTTGATTTGTAGCATGATAGGTTCGTTTTATGTTAGATTTATGTTTATGTAGCAATAAGCTATTTATAGCAATAAAATAATGGGTGTTTGGACTTGAGCCTTAAAAAAGTAATGAGACACCAAAGCTTTACATATATTTTAATCTTTACAGTATTTTAAAGAATCCTAAACTGGTTTTGTATTTTTCAGAGTTATTTGGCCTCAATTCTACAGGAGTCTTATTGGATTGGACTGCATGATTTATACTCTGAAGGACACTGGATCTGGGTGGACAACACAACACTCTCAGGAGACACGTAAGAGCTCTTATATATGGTTTTAAAATACGTCTTTGTCATATTTTGTGTTATTTAGATATTATTTATTATAACTGAAAATAGTAAAGAGAAAACTATTAGAACATACAGATTTACAGTTTATGCATTGTTACAGATTCTGGTATAAGAGGCAAAATGAACCAAATGAACCTGACAATTGGAAGGACGAGGACTCTTCTGGAGAAGATTGTGCTTGTTTGGATAAAGATCATAAAAATACTTGGTGGTTTGATTCTTCGTGCTCAAAACTCAAGAAGTTTATCTGTGAAAAGTAAAAGTACAGTGTATGTTTTCATATAGCAAATTTCTCGAGAACATCTTTGTAAATGTCTTTATTTGTATCTTTTTGTGTTTAAAGTTGATACAAATGTTCATGTTGCTATATGTTAGAGATTATGGTTTTGTTCATAATGGATTGTCTTCGTTGTCTTCTGCTTAAAGGCCATTTATGACATATATACAGTATGACACATAGGCACTATTTTACGAGAACGTTAAAACAATGAAAAGCTAAGGCTGTAAGGGCATGCTTTTCTTTAAATGTAACTGATCAGTTTACGAGGGTTTTCTTTCTCTGCAAAGCTGCTTAAAATAAAATCTTTTTATTTTGAGTTGCTTTTTAAGGAAACAAAAAATTTTATGTGTTTCATCTCTGGTGGTACAGTATAATGGACTAACATTATAAAACTTATTAAAACGAAAACAGCAATGCATTGTAACAATATGGGGTTATTTACAAGACGTGAATACAGGGGTCATTTTTTATTTGTGATGGCAAGTAGTGTGCATTTGAGGACTGTAAAGAGCTACATTTTGTTTTAAAAAATACATTATAACACATTTTTAACACACATAAAGTGGTTACTTACATTTGTGACTACAGATTTTATTTGTCGGGTACACTTAAGTTACAGATGTATGTAGATGTCATCCCTTTAAGAAAAACACTGACATGTTTATATAACACACTGACATGTGAAACCCTAAACCTGCTAAGTTAAGTTCATTATTTTTAACACATATTTGACATACCACCTAAAATTTGTATTTCAAGACAAACATTTTCTTGAAAGCACATAAAATTGCCTTACTGGTGTTTTGACTGTTTTATAGCCAAGTTATACAAAGTATTACAAAGTACCTTGTGAATGTAGAATAAACATGAATCCATTTGATATATGAATAACATTTGAAATGCAAGAAAAGAAAACCTTTTTAGTACCTTAGTAGTAGTAGTATCTTAATGTAATAAGCCAATCTGTAAAACCTTAACATTTAAATCTGTAAGTTTAGAGTCTACAGTTTTACATTCCACACCTTTGACCTCAACTCTTATTGCTAAAGTTATCTTGCTTTCACAGCAGTAAGCCTATGCTGAATTATGCAGGTGTTTATTGGTGATATTAAACTAGCCTATGTATTATGTATGTAAAGCTACGCATTAATCTCATACCTTTGTCCGAAATAAACTGATGTCCTCTTTTAAGTGCAGGCCAGGCATGGATGAGTGGGGGACACTTCACATTCAGTCTACCTGTACGACGTGTTACCAGAGAAAGCTTATACCTTCTCAATATAGGGATGCACGATACCATTTTTAAAGGATCGAGTACAAGTACCGATATTCGTGTACTCACCGATACCAATGCCTGTATCATTACATGTAGTAAAATACTGAGTATTTTTTAGGAGTACGAGTACAAGGCTACTTGAGCTTGGTATGGGGCATGATACTGATGGTATCGGTGCATCCCATATAAATTCTGAAAATGACAAATCTGCAGTACCTTGATCAATAACAACAAAACTTCATCCACACTTAACATCTCAACAGAATGTGATGAATTTGCACGTTTACATTGAACAGAAAAATCTTCATTAAATCAAATATCTCATCTCTGCCACACCAGTAGTATTGAAGTAGCATCTGGGTAGTGCACTTGCATATTGTTAAGTGCTTCAGAACGTCATCACTTTCATATGTAGGCTATTTTGGGCGCTTAGTTAGATAAATGTAAGATTCACGGCTCTCAATTTAAAATAAAGAGCTATCGGTCAGCTTTGAATGTTGTTTGTTACAGTACAACACTGCTCTCTGCTGGTCGGAATGTGTATTTGCTGAAACAATAAACTTAAAAATAAGCAAAATAACCACTACGATAACTTCTACATTCAGTTTAGTATCTCACGAAGACATTACACTTAAAAAGTAAATACTTCCCTCCAGTTTCCCTATACCTATATAGCCTACTTTAAACATGATCACACTATAAATAACATTTATTTGTAATGGTTTACTTTGAACAACGAATTATTTCCAAACAATTTAAATATAGCCATTGTACAAACACTGTATCTGTGTGTCTTTAATTTTCTAATGTTATTGTAATGTGAATGTGTGCGTTTGCATTTCCTCGCGACTGTGAGTGTGAGCATAATTATGTTACGTCACGCGGGCGTCACTCACGTTGTACGGCAAGGTTTGTGACCGCTTTATTGTTTATATAAATACAGAGTTGGATAAAGCGTGTCTGCAGCAACATAGATCGTTTAAATCTTAAATATACTTGGCGCAGAATCTGGGGTTGGTGGAGATTAAACGCAAGATGCTGAACTTTTATGCATATGCGTTTTAACTTTAATCCTAAGTATGCTAACGGTGCTCTGCTAGATGCATTCTGCGATTATATTTTTAACCAGTTGCTGCGTTGAGTGCGGGCTGATCTCAACATGGAGTGTCCAACTTTTTCAAAATATTCTTGGCTGGATTTTGTTTTCACTATCATCGGTGTGTGCACATTTTTGTTTGACGTGGGCTCGGATCTGTGGGTGGCGAAGGAGTTTTACACACATGGAAATTTCATGTGGTTCGGAGTGTTAGTGGGATTTATGCTCGTATCGTCTGTCATCATTCAGATGTTTAGCTGGCTCTGGCTTCAGTATGATCGTGGTTTGGAGGACTTTGATACCCAGACATCAGCCGGGAATCTAGTTCTGTTCGGCGGGGCAAAACAAGTGAAACTCGCGCTCTTCCTGCATGTGTGTCAGCTGGGTTTCTTTATCAGGTGAGGCTGCTGGTCAGAATCCACTTGTATATTTACTGGACTGTAATACTATATAAAATAATGGTTTTAATGCAAATCAGGTGATGGTTCATATATTACATTTTGAACATAATTTGTATTATTTATTAGCTTTTCTGCAGCAGTGGTTCGAGCATGGCGCTAGCAACGCCAAGGTCATAGGTTCGATCCCAGGGATTGCACATACTTAGACAAAATGTGTAATGTAGAATACAATGTAAGACGCTTGGCTGACACCACACATTTGTCTTACGTCACGCGACAGGCGTACAGTTATTTACGTCTCGATTACAGAATGCAACAGGATTTTTCTGTAACTTCTATAGTGCTTGTTATGTATGTGACCTTGTTTGTGAGACTTCACGTTTGATGCATATATTTACATGCAAATACCTAGAGCCTGAGAAACAAGAATGGTGACCTGCTAATATTATTTAACAACTACAGTACAATAAACAGTACAATCGAATTTCTTTGTAAGTGTCACAAACCTTGTTTATGTGACATGGACCTTGGTAAATCTGGTCATGTCTTCGAGAAAAGAGACAGTTATAGTTCTGTTTTCTGTAATATGTCGAATTTATGTTATTACATTTAGTTTTCTAGTTTGAGATCACCGCTGCGTTGATGTAGCCTACTTAATGTTGCAACTTGCATGGGTAGTCTAGTCTACAACAACTGAACCATTGAAGAAGTAAAGCTTTTAATTATAAAACAATTCAGAACACCAAAAATAACATAATAAGCATATTTGTGTTTTCTGCCTTGCACAAAGCATAATTTTACCATATGCATTATGTTGTAATTTAAACAGTAAAATAAAACGATATGTCCTACGAGATGTTCATAAATGACAAAAATATTAATGTATAATAAAACTGAAGAAATAGTGGAAAAAATAATTGTCCGTGACTGATATTTTCACCCTCCGTAACATTTTTAAAGGACTGTTTACACATCATGCTCAAAGATATTTGCATTAAGTTTGATTTTATGTGAAGAAACACATGATCTACCAGAACCTTTTAAATAGCTAACAAGTTAACAGATTACTTTAATATTTTTCTAGTTAAAAGCTTAATATTCTCTTGTCACGCTGTATGCATGACTTTTTTTATTCTCATTACGGATACAGGTTGTTTTCTGCATTTAAAAAAATGTTACATGTATAATTTTCTATGAAAATATAATTCATTATTGTCATATTATGTATGATTAATAAAAACTTGCTTAGGCATCATGGCTTCTCTTTTTTTAGCAAATGAAATGTATACCTTGAATGTATTGTATGTCGCTTTAGATGAAAGTGTCTGTCAAATGCGTAAGTGTACAGTATAGTGGTTAGTGATATTAATCATGCTTCAAGATACTATTTTCAAGTGTTTAATGTACATGAAACATATATATATTTGGTTAATTTGATACTTTGAATTGATGCTAATATGTGCTTTTTTTGTCATATTTTTCCATAGGTACATGTCAGCCATCTGGCAGGGCTTTCGTGTGTGGCAGCAAGGGGGAAGTGGATCGGAATATGCGGTCTACGTGACTCATGACCTCAGCATGCTTCGCCTCATCGAGACCTTCTGTGAGAGCGTACCCCAGCTCACCCTTATGATGTACATCATGCTGCGCTCAAACCACGCAAGGATGGTCCAATGTGGGTACCCATTTCACTACAAACCCCATGGCATCACATTATCTTATGGCATGACGGTTCACTTGAGCTGGATTCATTCCTGGTTAATATAGAATTTACATGAACACAAATAACACATGTAAACTTCCTCTAATTTGTTTCCTCTTGTCGGTTCGTGTTAAAAATGATTTCATCATGCTTGGTATACAAAGATCAATCTGACCCTATCATAACAAACTGTAATAATACGCTTTGTTGGACCCTTTTTCTAAATCGCTTTGGCTAAAAGAGGCTGCTAAATGCTTAAATGTAGCTCATATGCTTTTTGTTTTTTGGGTATCACAGACGTAAAACTAAATAACATGTTCCTGATGTGTCTCTTATACAGGTGTGAGTGTGGTCGCTTCCACAACGTCTATAGCCTGGATGGTCGTGGATTATCATCGATCGCTTCGTTCTTTTCTTCCTGACAAGGACAAACAGGGATGGACGTCCTCGCTTGTCTACTTCCTCTGGAACCTCTTTTTGATTGGTCCACGTGTGGCGTCTGTCGCTCTCTTCGCCTCTGTGCTGCACTGGTTTATTGCTGCTCACTTCTTGTCATTGTGGTCCGTCTTTGTCTTCTGGGCCTGGAGTCAACGCACCGATTTCATGGACGGCGCTGTAGGAGAATGGCTCTACCGGGCCATCATAGGTCTCATCTGGTACTTCAGTTGGTTTAATGTGGCTGAAGGCCACACCAGAGGCAGAAGTATCGTCTATCACTCGTTCATGATTGTAGACAGCAGCATTCTTCTGGTCACGTGGTGGTGTTACCGAGATCTGGAAATGACCCAGTCGTACGCCCTTATTCTTATTATTTCCATTCCTCTTGCATATGTGTTGGGATTACTTATTAAAGTTCTCTACTATAACTGCTTTCACCCAAAGTTGTGGCGACCGGTGGATTCTGGGAAGGATTTAGATGATGTATCTGATGGTGTGCAGCCATTCAGCACTGTTCAGACTGACTCTGCTTCTTTTCACATCTTGAACAAAAGGATGAGTAGGCATGCTGCTAACTTTTACACAAACAAAACAAAAACCTCTGTATTTAAAACAAATAGAAGTGAAGCAAGTAATGCATCAGTATTGTGAAAATGATTGGAATGAAGCCTGTTACAGAAATTTTGTCTTATTATATATGTAAAGAATTGTACAAAAGTTTTTTATGAAATATGTTATAATTAAAGTGAAACCAGCCATTGTATGTTTAGGAAAGAGAAAATACTGTAAAGTGAAAGTATATAGTTACCAGGGCTGTCACCGAGCTACAAAAAAGCCATAATAGTCATTAACACTATTCATACGCTATGTTCATATGTCCTGAAGCCATAAAATGTCTTTGTGTGATAAATGGAAAATTCACATGCAAGGAATATATTTAAAAAAGTACAGTACGTTTTTCTCCAGTAAAAGTTCTGTTTCTTAAGTAAAAGTCTTATTTTTTTTTATTTTTTTTATTTTGTCTTTTCAGTTTCTGAAAGCTGAACAAATAAGCTCTCTTTGGATAGGACAATATTTGGCCGAAATATAACTATTTACATTTCTGGAATCTGAGGGTGCATTAAAATCAAAATATTGGAAAAAAAATCACCTTTAAAGTTGTTAATAAGAGGCGCTGTAGCAGGCCGCTGCTAAGAAGAAAAAGGTTGTGATTTTAACGCTCTTTTTTGGCTTATAGACGTTCATCGTTGTGGAGAATAGATGAAACCGAAAGTTTTGATAGATTTACGGTAGGAAATTTACTAAATATCCTCATGGAACATAATCTTTACTTTATCTATACTTTTTATCCTAATGATTTTTGGCATAAAAGAAAAATCAATAATTTTGACCCATACAATGTATTTTTGGCTATTTCTACAACTTTTCTTGTGCTACTTAAGAGAGAGAAGTGATCCAGGGTCACATACTGTATATGCTTCACAGAAAGATCATTCAATAGAAGAAATACAGGTATGAAAGGAATGACAGGAGGGTGAGGAGATTTAAACATAGATAATAATAGGTGGCAGTAATTATAAGTAAAGTGTTATTTTAAGAGCATTTGAACTGATAAAGAGGAAATTGACACTGTACAGTAATGACTTGCTTCCTTTTATTTGGTATTTTACAAAATAGAAATATGTGAGCATCTATAAATGAACATATCACCTCAGTCATGTTGCCAAAGCTACAGGGCTGCTTGAAAGTTTGTGAATCCCTTGCAGAATCTGGAAAAAGCTGAAAATTTGGGGAAAATAAGAGGAATTTAGAAGAAAAATTGTAGTTTATTTTTAATTTAGTCCTGCCCTGAGCAAGTTATTTTATGAAAGAAATGTTAACATAAAGTTCACACTAAAGAATAATATCCCAGTGGAAAAGTTTACACTCCCCTGATTCTTAATACTGTATGATGTTACTTGAACAATCAATGACAGTTTTTATGTTTTGTCATAGTTGTTTAAGGGTTTCTTGTTTGTCCTGAGTCATTAAACTGTCCATTGATCTTCAGAAAAATCATCCTGGCCCTCACCTTTAGCATTTCTGGACAGACCTACATCCCCTCCAGAAGTCTGCGGTCTGAAAACGGCGCCTCATTGTTCCTTCACAGAGAGGCATGAGATCCATCTCAAGGACATTTTCTTTCTCCGTTCCCGGCTGGTGGAATGATCTTCCTGTTTCCATCAGGACTGCTGGATCAATTTCACAATTCAAAAAACAGCTGAAGACCCACCTCTTCCATGAGCACTTAACTGTCTCATAAAAAAAAAAAAAAAAAAAAAAAACATTTTTACCCCTATTTTTCCTTTTCTAATGTTCTCTATATACTTGCTTATACTATCTTGACGTTGTATTTGAAACCTTGTATTACTAGCACCTCTCGTGAATATTGCTTACTTAGACGAATCGCTTGCTGTTTTCCTCAATTGTAAGTCGCTTTGGATAAAAGCGTCTGCCAAATGAATAAATGTAAATGTAAATGTATTTGACTCATGTTTAGCAGTAAAAGTATAATGTTGAGATTAATCAGAAAACATTCAGTGATGCCCATGAAGGTAACACCACTGAAAATGCCAACTGGTGTAAATGTATTTATACATATAGCTTATTTTTTATTTAGTAATGTCCTTCAGAAGCTATTAAAAGGCATATATGTTTCTCAGGGATTGAAATGTAAAAACAAAATACACCAGTTGGCATTTTCAGAGGTTTACACTCACCTGACTTTAAATGAATCATGTTGCCTTCATCTTTTGTAATAGTTGTGTATGATTGTCCTCAATGTAAAAAGATGAATCTCAACATCATACATTTACTACTGGACATGAGTTCACAAACTTTCAAGCAGCGCTGTATATTTTACTGTATATTTTTTGCACAGAATGGTATTTATGTGTCATTTTCAGTGTTGTTTTCTATTTGTAAAAGTCCTTTACAGTGTGCGTATGGATTTTCTATCATAGTTTGAAACCAATCGTGCAAGAATTTCATTCTGTAAACATTCAAAAAGTGACGGGTGTATTAATGTCAGTGTTGTATTTGTAATACTTATATGACTTGAAATTGGATCTTAATAATCACATTTTGTTTATGAAATAAAGGACACTGTGAACACATTTAGAAATAATTCAAAGGTACATTGTTCTCTTACATGTTACATACGTTTTCCACTATACAGTTCCATTGTTTGGTCCATTATTTTCAGTACATTAATAATTATATGTTATTTTAATATTTATGTAACCCAATATGAATTTTTCCTGACAGCAATGTTAACACAGTTCCTTATACTGTACTTTTTGTTTGTGGCTGTAGTTTCCTGCCAACTATGTCATACAGTAAGTCTCATATGTCTAGTGTCATGAGCATGGTAAATGACATATTGGCTTGCTTTCTCAATCTTGTGTCTGCTTGTCATGCTGTGTGACATGTGAGTTAAGATTGTGTTACACTTCTACAGTGTTTAGTATTTTATAGAAGTCTGTTTTCATCTAGACTGTTAAAGTTTGTTTTATTTGTTGTTGTTGTTGTTTCCGAGTAACAGTTGACAAGTATTTCCAGTTGGTCAACTTGACAGTTGTTCACCAGGCTGTCGTGAAACACAGCTGGGAATGGCATTTTCCTGTCTGGAGGACGATAAAAGAATTTGAATAATTGCTGGTGTTTTTAGAATCTGTTCAATCCTCTTAGCTATCGCTTGAGAGGTGTGCATTCATTTGTGCCTGACGGGCGATAAATGGGCTAAATGTCCCATAGACTCCGAATATAATAAAGGGTGTGCTCTGTTGACTTAAGCCAGTAAGCACAAACAGCAGCCTTCAAAACTAGGAGCCTATATGGGAGACTTATATATCAGGTTTGCCAGTCAATCATTGTCAATAGGACCTTTATGAATTAATTATTTTCAGAAATCAAAACAGACTTTTTGTTCTGACACTAAAGTTTGACCTGTTTTATTTACCACAAGTTTAGAATGTGTCATTTTGTATGTAACTTAAAGTGACTAAAGGATTCGACAGGCTCACACAAATCATTTCTGTTTGTTAACACTTTACAATAAGGTCGCATTTTTTAACATTAGTAAAATCATTAACTAACATGTACTAACAATTTGCAATCTAGTTTTATAGCACATATTACTCCTTAGTAATGTTCAGGGTGCACTCTCTGTACTATTAATTGCTGTTTTTGTAAAGCATGCTTGAGCTCTAGAAAGGCGCTATATAACTCAAATGTATTATGATGATGATTATTATTATAAAATTCTTCACTTACATACTTTTCATAATATAGTGAGAACAAAATAATATGATAATGGTTGATGAAAGCCAAAATCATCAACACATTTAGGGAAGGAATCAGTAAAATCACTGTAAAAAATTGAAACAGGCTAATTCATTTTGTTTGAATGTCATCACAGTAACTCATAATGTTAACCTAATTGTAAAGTGTTACAGATCAAATGCAATTTTATGGCATTATTGGTATAATAAATATATGAAACTTAATAATTGTGACAGCTCTAACTTAAAGGTTTAGTTTGAAATTTAAGTTTTATGTCTTTATGTCTGTATTTATATTTTTTCTAATCACTACATCATTTTGCTATATTTTTATTGGTAGTTATCATTGTTCATTTTGAAGTTTTAGATGATCTGAATTATTAATTTTAACTATGAGATATATATATTTGCTTATTGGCATGTTTTTCCACCTTAATGATCAGTATCAGTCTCTTTTTTATATTTATTTTGGCTTTTTGCCTTTATTTGAACAGCACAGTGGGAGAGAGAAGGGGGTGTTTATTTTTGAACTTTAACATTTCACATTTTATTTTTACTTATTATTATTTTGCTATTGTCCATTATTGGGGTTATCTTTCTAGACAATGCTATATGATGTTACTCCATTAGTGATTAGAGAACTTATCTAGTTCAAATATTTGAAATTTCAAAATGTCCGGTCACATGTTCTAGCGTTGTCATTCATTTACTAAATCTCACACGCATGACAAGTCATTTTTTTTGATAATGACATGGGTGGAGTTTTTGTATGGTATCACATGTTTACTTTCTGTTTCATTAGCTGTCAACAGTATTTAATTACCATCGGCATGTTGTAGTTATTTTATACTGGACTGAATCATGGAAGAAACCTTCCCTTTCCATTTTACCTTAAAAGATTACATTTTTTCGTTATTTGGATTGTTAACTTCCCTTCTGGATATAGGGCTGGACGTTTGGACTGTTGTATCATTCTATCAAGATGGGGCGTATGTGTTCATGGGTGTAATGATCTTTCTGCTGCTGTTTTCTTCAATGTTAGTGCAGATGTTCAGCTGGCGCTGGTATTCTGATTCATTGGACAAGCTTCAGACACATGTGGAAAAATATGTGAACAAGCATAATTTACTCAAAACATTCCACGTCATGCAGCTTGGAGTCTATCTGAGGTCTTTGACAAACAGTTCATTCTTTCTGTTTATAAGAATAAACTCAAATCAAGTTTGCTCGTGACTACGATTACAATTATTAGGATCTTAACAAGCAGGTGCCTTGTTTTCACAGGTATGCAGGGCTTGTGGAAATCTCAACACGCAGATTTCAACAGCCCGATTGCTTCCAGGAAGGTGTTGCTGTAAACCTGAACCATGATCTTTACATGCTCCGACTAATAGAGGCGTTTTCTGAAAATGCTCCACAGCTCACACTTATGATGTCAATAATCGCAATGAGACAAGAACTGCAGCCTTTTACAGGTATGTCCTAAATGTCAAACTTCAAAACATTTGAGAATATGAGTGTTACATCTTGAAATTTAAAATGTGTTGTATTTATCCTTTCTTTGGATTATAATCTTTGGGACAAATCTGCTCTTTTCCATAACAGCTAACGTTAAGCAAAAAAATGGTCAGATTATAAAAATATCTATAGAACTCAGACAACCTATTCCATAGCATATTTTACATATATCATATACACAAACAAACCAGTTAACAAGCTTGACTGGTTATTGGTTTGAAACATTATGGATAACATGAAACTTACTATCTTATGTGATCATATACAGCCATCAGATTTCTGTAATAACAAGACCAAAGGATGCCATAGGTTATATTGTGAAATCGTGTTATCGAGTGCAATTGAAAGAATGAGATGGCACAGATTACATGACATCACAATTTTTTATTATAGGTTTAAAAACCCTCGCAGCAGTTGCCGCGATCGCCTGGAGTGTGGTCACGTACCACCAGAGCATGCGTGCGTTTCTTCCTGACAAACGCAAGATGAACTGGACCCCATCTGTTGCCTACTTCCTCTGGAACTTGTTATTCATCGCCCCCCGTGTAACCGCTCTGGCACTCTTTACTTCTGTATTTCCATGCTATGTTATTGCTCACTTCTTGTCTGTGTGGATGGTACTGGTTTTGGTGGTCTGGAGCCAGAAAACGGATTTCATGGAAGATCCACGTTGGGAATGGCTTTTCAGAGCAACTGTTGGACTCATCTGGTACTTCAGCTGGTTTAATGTAGGAAACAAAGACACCAGATTAAAGAGTACTGTGTATTATACTGTTATGGGATTGGACACAATGGTACTGCTGGGGTTCTGGTGGTGGAAGAGTGAGCATGCGTGCATTCTTCTCCTTAGACCTCATATAATGATCATTATACTAGCAAGTCTGTACGTTTTAGGAATTATAATGAGAGTTATATACTACAAAGTGTTCCATCCTAACTGTGATATGAAGAAAATAGGCGAAGTGAACGAGCCTGTAAAGATCACACGAGCACCAGCATGTATTCTTTTGGAAGAGACAGACTCGGTTAAAGAGGTTTCACCTGAAGCTCCAACTCCAACACAACCCGTCACTGGAGCTCAGAAGAGAATGAGGACCATGGCTGCTAATTTCTATTTGTAGCATTCACTATCAAAGGACTTTTCAAGCAAATGTCTTGACTAAACCTGTAAATGTAATTTATAACATTATGAAATTATTTTATAAAAAATACAATTTATAATTGATGCTGTGTTTTGTTTACAAAACATTGTGTTTGTACGGTAGACATTCAGATGCATACAAAATATTATACATATTAATACAGATGATTGTATTAATTTGTATTAATACAAATGAAAAGAACATTTCGACAACAAGCAATCATGCTTCTGGTAAAAGCTAACAAAATAATGCCAATTCTTTGGACCATTGTTTATTTATATTATTTATATTGTTCATTTATTTGTTTATCTTTATTACTTGTATATTTAGTCCCCATATTGCATCTCAACTTTTTTTTGTACATAAATAAAAAGGGTCCAGGGTGTATTTTTGTTTCATTGCATTTATTTGCACAGAATGTCTACACATGGCAGATGGGTCAAAATTATAAAAGATGCAATGTTTGCAGATCTTGAATACTGCAAGTTTATTACATGTACTTTGACAATAAAAATCTGATGGAATAAGCATGTCTGAGTTATGTCCATCAGTCCGTACAGTATTATTTTATGCATGTGGTATGCCACATATGTTAAAGATCACAACTTAAGTTTATTATATCAGTCTGATATTTCAGGACTTTCAGACACGCTTTTTTCATGTTTAGTATTATGAGTGTGGGCTGGCAAATAGTTGAATCTAGAAATGCATTTTCTATAGCTGTTTGCCATCCATAATCAAGCAAACCATTCATCTCACACTACTTATTTAATAAACCCTCATATATAATTTACACAGTGTGTATGTGTATCTGTGATCCTGGTCAGCGTTTTTTTGTTTTTGAAAAAATGCTCAACTTGGGGCAGAATGCTCAGTTAAATTCACAATATAAACTTCTAAAAAACAAAAAAGGGGGCCCATTGGTTAGAGAGTTGGACTCATGACCAGAAGGTTGCTGGTTCGATTCTCAGGGCTGGCAGGTAACGGCTGAGATGCCCTTGAGCAAGGCACCTTACAAAATGTACCAATGTATAATACAATGTAATGTAAGTCGCTTTGGATAAATGCGTAAAAAATGTAAATGTAAAAGCCTAAACATAACTGTAAACTATAAGAAATTAAACTAAATTAACACACTTATACGAATGAAGACTGAAATACTAAAAAAAAAAAAAACATTAGACATTAAACATTTTATAGCTACTTAAACAATTTTTTTAATGAAATTAAAACTAAAAATGGCACAAACTAAAAATGCATATCATGGGGATACGAAATATAGTGGACAAATACTGAATTTGTAAATCTGTATTGGAGAATTGTTTTGTAATTAATTGCATTATTTGACAAAACTAAATACGACTTTAAATAAAATAAGTATTAAAAATGAAATTTTCAAATGATTTCACTAAAGTTTAATCAGCAAGTTATTAAAAAAAACAGCGTCTTGTTTACAATGTTTTTTAATCTGTACTTAAGGGGGCCCCCTGATGCATAGTCTGCGTATATTAAGGATCGGCTCGGTTTACGCAACTGGCCCAATAAGTTTTTCACTATTGTCACCTCTATGTATATATAAAATGTATGTGAAGCTACTTTGCAGCAATGCAAAACTGGAAAAAGCTATATAAATATTGCATCAAATTACAAGATATTTTAGCAGTTTGTATAACAAATACTTACTGTATACAATCTGTAAAAGAATTGTAGGCAAAATCTTTGTTAAATTCATAAAGAAAGAAGGCATTTGGACCAGCCTCAAAGTATTTAATGAACTTCACTTACACAAAACCAGGAACAATGTAGTACAGATATTTGCTGTGGAGAAACCATTAGCAAAAAATGAATATGACAGATATTCGGCCTGCTTATCTGAAAGGGTTACGCACTTATACAAGAGCAGTTACATCCCTTGATTGTCTGTGCATTACTAACAAATACCGACAGCAATGATGATATAGACATGCAAGCAGATAAGACAGTACACAGAGACCAGATAACGTTCCTGAAAAATGCAGGAAACAAACTGATATAATAAGGAAAAAAGCACCAAAAGAGAAGATTTCATAGTAATACCTTACAATAGTTACATTTGTTAACATTAGCAAACTTGAACAGGTTTTAACTAACCTCGAATAAATGCTGTAAAAGTATATTGTTTGTTTTACTATATTGTTCACTGTTAGTTTGTGCCAGCTAATGCATTAACTAATGTTAACAATAAACTCATTGTAAAGTGTTACAGTTTTCATCTGATAAAAGCAAGAAAGACTTTGAAATCATAGGATTTATGCAGAGACGTTTGAAAGTGTCAGAGGTCAACACAGATCACAAGCACCAAACTAGCAGAAAATGACAAATATAACAGCATAGGGCCTATGACTCAAATGTAACACTTCACCAGAAAGCAAACAAAAAATACAAACGTATGTTTGTCATATTTCAGTAATTCCCTTTAAGATAATACATTTACTGAATGGTGATTATAGTTAAAAAGGCACAATATAAATATGTACAGAAAAAGAAGCGCGCACACGGACACACACAAACCTATGCGAACAAATGAAAAGTACAACATTCTTAATTGTCAAAGCTGCTTGCGTAAAAATGCTTTTTCTTCAGGCTCAGTCAAAATCTCACAGCGGCCAGGAACGTTCCTCGCTGTGCTCGTAAAACCACCTTCAAACAAAGTTATCACTGACCAGAAATGTATTGCACACTATCAAACAGTTTTCTCCCAAATACGTACAAATGAAAAAAAAACCAGCCTGTTGTTTTCATTTTGGCTATATGCAAGAGGTATTACCACCTTCTCATTTACATATCAGCAACTTCTGGATAAAAAAATTAACTGAATGTGCATTAGACACATAACAGACATGTTTCCAATGGGCAAATGAACAAAGACAGTCTAATCTTACTTTACATTTTTTAATATGTCTGATTCCCTCTAAAGGACACTTTATAGACACACTTTCATACCCCTGAAACTGAATTTAGGATGGATGTAAAACATCTGCATTTGAAAAAAACTGCATAAATCCTTGATATTTATTTTTTTCTGCCATATCATAACAACCAATCTTAAGCCTTGGAATGAGTGCAAAATTTCTCCAGCCCTTCAAAATGAATGCAAAAAAGCTGACAATGATTTGTAAAAGTCCAGAAGTTTCTATGCCAGTGCAGACCTTTGGTCATGGGTTGCTCCTTTGGTGAACGCAGTTGCTTTGAACATGGCAAAGCTAGCAGCCTTTAACCAAGAGGCTGAGATATATGCACATCTCATGTACTGTGTTAATGAAGTGGTGTCCCAGTGCAAGTCTTGTATCGAGGGAGAATAGCTGCCATTGAGGAAATGGAGGGTTTGCGAGATCTAAGAGTCACACATGTGACCCGTCTTGTTGAGTTTTGTCTCAAAGTAGAGTCAGCTGAGGATAGGGTTTAAGGATGGGTGGGTTGACTGATGGGGGTCAGGGAGCAGCTGAAGACTAGATCCATGTCTTACCTCCAGATCAATCTATAAGAAGTCCAGTTCCAGAGCTTGATGAAGGGAGATGAGGTCCCCATGAGAAGTAATTCGCCAAAATGGCATGGTGTGCTAAAGAATCATAATATATACTGATCAGATCAGATGCCCTTGACTATATCTGTACTTGCTTTTAAGTATATTGATAGAGTAATATACCTGCTTTGCTGCAAATTCTTCATCACGACCGTCCCCTATAACAACGTAAGTCACTTTCTTCCCAAAGCGAGAGATGATGCGTTCAAAGCAGCTCTCTTTTCCTGTTAACACAAGTATCAGTCAGCTTGAGTCAAATGTGTTAGCATTCTCTCTTGTGGTCATACTAGTTATGTTGAAAGTATTGGTACTTCAGTACTTTCTGTCCCCCAAAAATCATAGTTTTCATGAAAAAGTATATGTGTGATATCTTTACTATGCTAAAACATACATTTTCCTTGATGTTTTACCGATTTTAGTGGCGCTATAGATGTTCTCGATGGGAAAGACATCAGCCAGGCCATAAAGCAGCACTTTAGCTAAAGCAGGAACCAGCTGAGTGGTGGTAACCAGAACATTCATGCACTTGCCCCTGTGAACAAACACCCAAACTATTAGTATGACAAATTCAAGATCACGCCTGTTTTGACAGCAATGACAGACACGAGTGAATCTTACCTGGATTGAATGAGCAGGAGAGATTTGAGGGCAGTGCTCAGCCAGGCATCGGTGACGTTCTCGATCTCTGAACGCAGTCTGTGCAGTAAATCTCTCTTCATAGGACTCAGCAGACCTGCAGGAACACCAGGGAAGTTTTGCTGTTGATCTATTGAATTACATTGACTAAAGACAGCCTGCATAAGACCTATTCATGTAATAATAAGACATAGTTCATGATCCAATGAATGTTAATTTTTGTAACATCCCTAATACCTAAATATGGATTAAAAACATTAGATATATATGCTGGTTTTAATACGAGCAAGAACGTGCTAAAGCAAATATTCCATATGATCCACTGATGGTTTAATCATGAAGCAAACACAACTAAAGCTGTCATAGGATTTAATCAACATTCTTAAGTGGACTTAAACTAAATATGGGGCTTAAATGCTAAAAGACAAAGAAGAGAGTGACTGCTTCTCTGTGACTAAACAACAGCACAGCACAGCAACACAGTGGAGTTGAGAGGAAATACATGGCACTCTTACCTCCCACATTCCCTTTGAATCCATTGTAGATCTCTTTGAGACGGCGATACCTAAAGGCCAGTTTACGCATCCACTCTACACCCCCCTGAACCGCGACGGTAGAACCCGAACCCCCGCCTGCACTGGGACCAGTAAAGCCATCGCTGGAGAAGTTGTAGTTGCTAAGACAGAATAGTTAGCATGGGATAAAGCCAGTGAACTGTGTTATCAGGTAAGTTTGTGGCATTACAAAGACAGCAGCTACAACAAGCGAGAAACTAACTAAATTATCAACCAGGAACTTGACCACTTCATACTTTTCACCTGATTTTGCTGGCTAGGATATTTGGAGTTAAATGTAACTGTACAATAAACACTATTATTAAGATGCAGTACTTAAAAACCTGAAATGTGATTTCAGACATGACGTGCTTGTTTTATTGTTCTTGTTACCTCAAATCTTGCCCATTGTCGTCTGAGGCAACATCATCAACATGGACTTGATCACATTCCTGCGTTCACAGGTAGCGAAAATGTCATTAATAAACCTAATAGACCACAAACTGAATGTGAAATGGTTCTGTTACACTTTGTTTATACCTCCAGATCATTGAAGAAGAGATGAGTGTCTGCAAGCTCAAAGATCAACTCCTCCATCTGCAGGCCCAGATTAAGAACCGACGCTGGGTCCTGTATAACATCAATCAAAATGTTTTCATATATTTACAATCAACATCTCTGATATCTATATAATGAATATGTCATACCTTGCCAAACTTTTGAGCAAATGATCCAGTAAGAAGAGAGTGGAAAATGATGATGGTTTCATCAAGATCCCACAAGAAGACACGCTGAGAAAAGAATATGTCACGTTTGTTGCTTTTTTGTTGCATTTGATCCCCAGTCTACCAATAGCTTCTATTGTTTATTATATCTCCCTATTCTCCATTTTGTACATAAAACAAAAGTATGCATTAAATGTAAGATGAGCCATGGTAAGTAGCATAGTATGTTTAGTATCCAAGTATTTCCTACGTCTCTGCTACATTACCTCAAGGTCATTATCTGTGGGTTGGGAGCTGTCTGACTTCTTGGCTTTGCCTTTAGCTTTGCCGGCAGGGTTTTTGCGATTGGGCTCATCCTGGTCCCGTGCACCTGTGGGAAGGGCCATCCCAGTGGGCAGAGCCACACCTGTTGGCAGAGTCACCCCTGGGGACTCATCTAAAACAAAGAGCAACAATATAAACCACAAGCATGATGCAAGAAGGTGGACATCTATAATCACCAAAACAACAAATAACCACACCATCTAAAACTGGCTGGCCACTATAGAACTACTGCATATGAGATACTTTAGAGGAAAGATAACACACCTGTTGTGTTGGGCAGGTCTGCTGAAGCACTGCCTTCTGTCTTGATGGCTGGATATCCTGGGGCCACCACACCTGCTCCATCTCTATCATTGCTGGGCAGGCCAGCAGACAGGTAACTGGGAGGGGGAACATAGTACTGGGAGAACTGGCTCTGGCCAAGAGAGTTGTAATTAGTGAACTCCTGAAGAGATCAGAAACGAGACAGTTTATTTAACATTTATCAATGACTTAAACGGTTCTTAGTTTCTTCATGTTAGGACTCTTTGTGTCATGGGAAGCTCACCTGATTTGTGGCGGTGGCTGTGGTCACTGCAGTCGCAGAAGGGATATTAGTGTACACACTTGATGTAGTGAAACAGGAACCTAAATAAATACGAACAACAATTAAACTGATCAAACAACCCTAGAGTTTAACAGTAAACAGATTCATACTACGGATGGTTATGATAAATATAACTAAATAGAAAACACTTTGGTGTTAATGGAAGTGGTTTTAGGTAGATGGATCTGGGTGGGTCTTTTAGATCCCGTAATGACGAAGCTGTGGGCTGCAGTGAGCGTGTAAAGCTATCAATGGGAGGCAGAGAGACAGAGAGAGCAGTAGCAGGCTTGCCTTGGCTGGGGTAGGTGTAGTGGATCTGGTTGGGTTGGGTTGAGGTATAGCCTGAGCTGAAGCTGAAAAACCCCGTCTGGCCAACAGAGGGCGCCTCTGGCAGCCGCGACTCTGTCTTTAAGCCCGGCCACATGGCGCCTGAGGCCATGCACGGAGAAATGGAGCGTGAGAGGGCGAAAAGTGGAGGAGAGAAGGGATGCAGAAGTGAAAGAGGTGATTAGAAAGCGGTTAAGAACAGGATGTAACTTAAAATGTGGATTGATGTGATCTGTCAGCATACAGTGGTAAAGCAGGTGAGGGTTTGAGTGCAAATGAGTTTGGGAGAAGTGTTGTGATGAATGAATGCATAGACTGCAACAGGGTGAGGCACAGACCAAATGGCGGCAGCCCGTACGTCTGGCCGGACTGTGGAAAGCCGCTGTACATGGACGACTGGCCCAGGGAGGGAAAAGCCACTTGACCGGAATATGCAGTGACTGCGGTGCTTAAAGAACACAAAGGATAGTTAAAACCAGAATAGTGTGTGGGATTGATAATAGGTCATGTATAGATGTTCCAGAGAGTTAAAAAGCAGAAAAATAAGGTTTGCTGTTGAAAATGTTGCTAAATGAATCAATGATTTAATTGAGTTTTATGTCCTGATATATCACAAGCTGAACTAAGTATATTCAATTCATCAGATTCAAAAATGAGATCAGTACTTATTGCTTCCTTGGTAGATCTGTGAGGTATATTCGGTGGCTGTAGTTGTGGTGAGATCTTTGCATGTCACAGCTGTTAAAAAAAAAAAAAGGATGTTTCATTAACTTGGCGCTAGCACAAAATCTTGGTATTATAATTAGCAATTATTTTATCGTGGATTGACTCCGTTTGTTTACTAATATTTTATTTCGAAAGTATTTTTAAAATAAAAGTGCACAATACACTGCTTTGGAATTCTTTTATGCTTAACAATGCGATTAATCACAGAAAAAGCATGTGATTAAATTTTAATCGTTGCCCAGCACTAATTATAATGCATGGTATAATTGCAATTTTTCTCAATACAATGTGCACTAATAAAACCTAACTAAAGATTTTTAAGTTTGTAATTGGACATTTCTATTCAAAGTACTAGGAAGCAATGTGTATACCAATTACATCTAAGATGTTTACGAAGTATAAAACCATAAAAGCAATGACATCAATCTCCCATTGAGCAAGCCAGAGACAACAATGGCATGGAACCAAAACTCAACTGTTGTCTATATGTGGAAAAACATATTGGGAGAAACCAGACTCAACCAGAAGGGCCAGTTCTCCTCTGGCACATTAACTAAACGACTGCTCACGATAGGACCTTACCGTTGTGAGTATATGCATTTTCTGTGACACAGGCTTGGGCTTGTGATATTGTCTCTTGACCCGACTGGTCCGGACCTCCAGGCACTGCCAGAGACATTGAGGGATTGAATGTATTTACATTACTGTATCCCTGAAAATATTCTAAACAGAAATGAACTAAATGAACTTACTTGTGTGTAGATGAGTGACAGACGATGGTGGATATGAATTGACCTCTGACTCTAGACTTGTCGATTCAGTCTGGTTAGGGGGATTGCTGTTGTCATTAGCAACCATGCCTCTGCAATATCAAACACAAATGATTTGGATGCCCAACCTGCTTTCATTTCTATTTCAAGCTTAAAGTAGCTTTATATTAGTATACGTATTAACATATAAGTATTAACCATAAAACGCCACTTAAGTAATTACTATGGTTAAAAGTAAGAAAATTTTACAGAACCATTTGGACAAATTATAGGAGTTTCCAACTCTGAATAATACAATTAACATGACTACACCATGCTATGCTATTTTAAAATAACAAATCAAGTACAGACAATGCAACTGTAACATTATTTTAAGTTGGCTGACTAAGATCCTAGAAACCTGAAGGTTTTTAAATATTTTTATCTTCTTTGAAAAGAGGCAGTGGTTGTGGCTGTTCTAAAACATTTACGTGTCCAAAGTTATATTATGATTTAGGACTTGCTGTTATCCAAAAGGGAGTCATGCATCTTCTCGTAACAAGAATCTTTGTTCGTCATCTCTTCTCAAGAACACAAGAGCAAAAGATCAAAATTAAGATCTTATATCCTGTTGCATGAGAAAAATCTTCTAAACATTTGTATTAGAAGATATATGTCAGAACATGGCACATTTAGGTTGTATATATGCAAAAGGTTGATAAATGCAAAAGGTGTAATTGGAATATGTGAACAAGCAGGTACAGTGCATATGTACAGGATATGCACATATACGTATAATATAGCCATGCATAATGTGAGACTAGTATTAACAATTATGGTAGATAGTACATGTTTTTCTTGTCATAAAGAGCAAAAAGTAAAACGCAATAAAACTCATATTCTCAATACTCTGAAATAAAAACAAAAGTATATACAATTGCATAAATTGCAAATCATCTTGGCATAATGCAAATCAACAAGCAATCAGAAAGCACTCAAATAGCATTTAATAAGACGCTATCATAATGTACGGCTGCCATGGTCCTGTAATAAAGTGCAACCATTAGCACTTTACTATTTCTTACTACTTTACCTATAATAATGTTTTCAACTCATCAATCAGTTCAATCAATTTTTATTCAATCAATGAATCATTCATTCAAACTATTTACATGCATATTGTTTTTTGATTCAGGCCCATATTCTTGTTAAACCTTTGTTCTTAAAAGATGCACAGAATGTACAGCTTTTAAAGTACATTCTTTCTTCTGAATGAACTAAGATGTGCACATTATGTTGCCACTATTTTCCTGCATTTGCAATTTATCATGCTGCACTTTGAATAACTCAATCATTCAATCTCATTCTTGTTATCAACAATAGCAGACAGAAGAGTTGAGTATAAAAAAAGTACAGACCTATTTTGAATTATTATTATTTTTCTGATCATATTGGACGCTGGTGTTTAACAAAATGCATGTGAACTTACCTTGAATCACTCTCCTGACTCACTTCTGGATCATGTCGTGCTTTCTTTGTCTATTGATAAAAAAAGTACCCAAAGTATACACTTTCCTCAATCCATCCATAGAACTTTTAACATGTTATTGGTTAAATTAACATTTCCCATGTTGTAAGCTTCAATGTACTCACGGGTAGCTCAGACATCTCTTGCGATTCATCCATGGCTGTGAGAAAGGAATTCGGCACCGTTTGCCCGGGTAAATCTGCTCTCTCAGTCTCTGGAGTCGCTGTCACTGCTTCGGCCAAGGCCCTAAGAAAACACCATAAGTGACTGTGAGACATCTCTATATATGTTCTTCCAGCCCCTACCTTCCCGCTCGTGTGCGCGTGATCAGGCCGCGAGCACTGTGGGAAATTTAAGGCAAAAAGTGGGTCTTGCCGATCCTAATCCTGCTCTCAACCTGCTAGCAGGTGAGGTCAGCCCCAGCAGGTGAGGCACGTGAGGCTTCCCCACAAAAGCACCAGATGTTTTGTTCATGCCCTCCCACTTTACAGCGCACATGCCTGGATTTAACGCGGCCGCGTCCCCTTACACTAACCTACATTTAGTGAAAACTAGGAAGATTGTATTCTTTCCTGATTATATCAATGGCATTAGGTGTTTCTGCACAAGCTGTCTCTCATCCAAAGGGCGCACAGAGATAAGATCTAACCTAATTTTATTCACCCGTGCCGTCCTTCAACTGCATTTATAAATTGGAAGACGAAGGAGGAAAAAGGGGGTCAGACATCCATTTACATTTACGCATTTGGCAGACGCTTTTATCCAAAGCGACTTACATTACATTGTACTATACATTTGTACATTTTGTATAGTAAGCAAGTGGGGGTTAGGTGCCTTGCTCAAGGGCACCTCAGCCGTTACCCGCCAGCCCTGAGAATCGAACCAGCAACCTTCTGATCATGAGTCCAACTCTCTAACCACTGGACCACGACTGACCACGACATCCACTTACACTTAAATCTTCATTCATGCAAATGTGAGACTACAAGGTTTGGTAAATCACGTGTCGCCAAAACGATTCTTATGCAATGTCAAGATCCATGTCCCAAGAGCATGATCTTGATAGGTTTAATACAATATACTGTGTCTAAATGTGGAAAACTCAACAAAAGATTAACATTTAAAACAATCTGTGTCAACATACATCAAAAAAACCTTTGGCTTTCCCATTAGTTTACCCTAAAATTATGTTTTATGTTTAAACACTAAAGAAAAAATATATTCTGGTATGTAACAAGACAATTCCATTGGCATGAATAAGAGAGACCAACAGTGATGGCAACATTGCACTGTCATTTTATTTAAAGGTAGTAAAGGAAGAGAGAAACTCTTGGAAATATCAACAATGGATGCCCACATTTAAAAGCACTTATATGAAGAGGTACCTGCCTTTGTACAACCTTAGCCTTTTGAAAGAGTACAAAGCATTGACTGTCTGTGTTTGCACACAAGGAAAGACAAATGGAGAATACTTTAAAAGACTACAGCATATGTAGACACAAGTATCCACAACGTATTTCTGGTCTTATCCAAGTCTACAAGTGCTGTCACAAATAGCAGACATGCTACAGTATTCGGAACAATTTGATTTGATTTTTATAGCACTGTTTGACTATTTTTATTGTTGCAAATCAGCTTTACAATAAATGCATATTAGCACAGAGAATACTGACATTAGGATAAACAGGAAATTCTGATATATAGAACACATAGAATACATTATATTATTGGATGTAGGGCTGGACGATTTGGCCTAAAATCTAAATCTCGATTTTATCTGCGACTGCGATTATTGAAAAAATGTTTTGTTTATTTATTTTCCTTTCCTGGTGTAGTTTACTGACAAGGTTTGTACTGTTAAAATGCCCAACTAAAGGTGTTTTTTTTTCTAATGGAACATTTCTTATCTCATGTTATTTTAAAATAATCAAAGGAAATACAAACTATTTATGGTTATTTATTGAACATTTTGACAATCTTTGTGTTATTTTTTGGAAACATTTCCTCTACAGCTAAAGACAACAGAACAAACGCAACACAAATCAGCAAATCATCTGTGTACATGTGTTGTGAGAAATCGGTGAGCTTAAAACTCATCAGTCTGTCTAAATAAATATGAAGTAAACATGTTTCAGTATATCTGTATTTCCTGCAATAGGCACATTTCTGTTCTAAAAGTCCTGTGATCACTAAACCTGTGCAGATGAGGAAGTCGTCTTGTATCAACTGTACCTGCCTTTCATGCATATTACATAACCACAGATTATTTTATTTCAATCTGAATCGGATCATTTAAAAGTAGACATTTTAAGCTTTAGTAGACATAAGTTTCATGTTTTTGTGATAAGTATTTGCAGAGTTTTGGATCAGTTTAGTGACACGTTTCAGAAATATGTGAGTGAAGATAGAGACGTCTGATAACGCGCCCTGTTTATTTTACAAAATCACAACTTTTTGTTGGTATTGTGACTCATTTTACACACGTAAAAGTAGACCACTTACAGTTTCTAGAAATGTCTTACATATACGTGTATGCCCATAGATAATGGAGTATTATATATATAAAAGTCTATTGAGTAAGTATGTGTATTACATTATTATTAATCAAATTCATTTAGTTTGATAAAAACATCCTAATTAACCAGATGTATCTGCAGTTCTGCTCTGATAAAGTAAAAACATGCTAGAATTTCTAGCAGAGGTTCCGTTATCAGAACATTTTTACAGTTTTTGCACATATTAAAAATTTAAACTTCCAACCAACCTGTATTAACCGGTCTAAAAAGTAGGGCAACATGTTTTTTGTTCTTGAGACTATTTTTGAAAAATGAGAAATGATTAGTTTGTATTTATTTATTTAAAGGCTTATTCAAAGTTATTTTTAAGATTGCTTTCTTACTGGGCAGTTGTGGCCTAATGGTTAGAGAGTCGGACTCGTAACCAGAAGGTTGCCAGTTCGATTCTCAGTACCAGCAGGTCACAACTGACGTGCCCTTGAGCAAGGCACCTTACCCCTGTTTGCTCCCCGGGCGCTGCAGTGAAAGCTGCCCACTGCTCCCGGTGTATGTGTGTTCACGACTTGAAGTGTGTGTGTTCATTATTCACTCTGCGGTTAAACGCAGAGGTCACATTTCGGGTATGGGTCACCATATCTGACAAATAGGTCACTTTCACCTTCTCATTTAAAAGGCCAATTTGGTGCTAAAAATGTTTACTGAACTAAACCTTTTCATTAATCATAATGATAAAGCTCATCTTTCAAAATGTTTCATAATGCAATACAATACCGTTATAAAAGCTTCAGCAATTATCATGATATGACAATTTGATACCGGCACGTGCCCAGTTTAAACCTAGTAAATAAACTCCTCCCATTGCCTGCATAGTTGGACAGCTGGTGTGGGTTTTTATCTGTGCGAATTGTTTGCAAGAGGTCAGAAAAACTGACATATTAACATAATAGAAAAGAAGTTAGTAACAGAATAGTAGTTAAAGAATTAAACTTAAAACAAAAGATTGTAAACAATTGCATGCTCAGCACAGTGCACACTATCAATAAGGTGACTATGGTGTTTCCATTTAAAGATGTAAGAACAGTGCTTATAAAGTTAAGTTATCTGATGGTTGTGGATGTTATTTGGCTGGAAGTAGGACTGTAATAATATGCTATGTATGCTGTATAATTTAGCTTTCCTGCAGCTCAGTGGTTAGAGCTAGCAACACCAAGGTCATGGGTTCGATCCCAGGGATTGCACATACTTTGAAACAAATGTGTAGTACAATGCAATGTAAATCACTTTGGATAAAAGCATCTGCCTTATGCATTAATGTAAATGCATTGAAATTTAAAGAAAATAATGCTGGAAAAACAAAAATCGAAAGAGTATTGTGAAAAACACTGAGAATGAAATATCACATTTAGCAAACATTTGATCCTAAAGAGAAATAACACATTTATTATCGCATATATGTTTCCCATTATCCCAAAACCCTCATAATCTATAGGCATATGCTTACAAGCTTGAAGACAAACATAGGCCATTTACATATTTTAGATAGATGAGTCTCTACTCAGCAAAGGAAAAGTAGGGAACAAGTGGCTCTGCTATAATTTAAAAGCATCCACTGATATTTAAAGAATGGCTGGCTATTTTAAATCAGCTAAAATATGCAGAAAGTAAATACATTTTTGTGATAAATTGTGACAAAATAATGAGTATGCAATGCAAGTCTTTTGACCTGCAGTGTATGTGAGAAAAACAGTTCAGCCCAGAATCTTTATACTGCTGATGGTGGACATGTTGTTCACATGTCCAACTCACCACAGCACAACATTAAACCATCGCATCACATACAGTCGTTGACCTCCTTTGAATCACATAAATTACTAGGAATTCAAGCGGCAGACTAAAACCAAAGTAAGTTAAAAAAAACAGATGGGAATTTCCATGAAAATGTCAACGGTACCATGAAAAACATTTTTTAATTTTTAACAGCACGGATATCAATATTTTGTGGTTCAACCCATGTGAGTTTTTCCTATTTTTTTTACTGCATGATTTTCAGGATTGTCACATCCATAACGGTACATGTTCCTCATGAATGGAGACATGAATATACAATAAAGTAACTATTTTATGTTCTATGAAGAGGCATACCTTCCACATTTGTTGGGTATTATTGCTTTAGGTTTGTGCATTTTAATTCACAGAAATCCTACAAAGTTAGTTGTCTCCCAAAAAACGTGTCCCTTTTTTTGTCACATCCATAACACGTTTATTTCTCTTGTTAAAAAAAAAAGAAAACTTCTGATATTTTTTTGATGTTTAGACACTATCAACAAGGGTTTAGCAAAATATAAACAAATAGTTATAATTTAAAGAAAATAATGCTGGAATATATATATATATTCATAACAAATAAATTCTTATGTCACATCCTTAACGCTGGAATTGCCAAGATGCTTAACATGCTGAATTAAAGAGCACGTTAAAGCATTCAAAGACGGGTGACCAGTGAAGGTTAAGATCCCCTTACCTGATCTCTCTCTCTCTCTAGCTTTCCTTGCCTTAACATCTATTTTTTGCGCCTGTGATTCTCAAACAATGCCATCTATTTAGGTTGAGACACAGCCAGAGTTCCTCTCCAGCACTGTGGCTAACGTTAGTTAATATATTCACGATATTTACAAATTGTTGCGAGTATGTTTGGGGAAACGTGAAAATTGAGCCATTGCTGACGTGTATAATATAAAAGAACAGACACAAACTGCATTCTTGTGTAACTGTGTTAATATAGCAGTTAGCACACTTTAACCAGTTAGCCGAACGTGTGTTACTTAGCGCGTTGTCCAGTGACCTGAATATTTCACCCAAATCCGCCAGTTAAAGCTTTTCAACACACAGCGTATTGAACACAAATGGGAAATAAACTCTTACCATGTCACCAAGTGCTATCGTCGAGGAAACTTAATGTTTCCCTGGTCTAAAATTCTCTCGGTAGAGCGCCTGTGTTGTTAGGGACAATTATTTGGCAGGAAGTCGCTGCAGTTCGAAACACGCATGCGCAGAAACCACAGGCGCTTCGAACCAGCACGAAGAGACCAAATATTAATTTGGATATGTTTTTTTTTTATCATTTATATATTTACTTATTGTGTATTGTACGATAATGTTAGTTTATAACTAATGCCGTTAGTTGTAAACATGTAAGTAGGCCTAGCTGAGAACAACAAATGCTGTAAAAGTATTCTTCATTGTTTGTTCAAAACAATCCTACCGTAGTGTTAGCAAAACATTACACCGAAAAGAAAAACCGTTACAGTGGCAAAAGGAACACCTTCACTAACTGAATTATAAATAGGCTACATTATAATACAACAAATTGACATATTGTCTTAATATTACTTTGTTACCTGTTCTTACTTATTCGACATCATATTTTTGTAGTGCTTTTATTAGATTAGATTAGATTCAACTTTATTGTCATTACACATGTACAAGTACAAGGCAACGAAATGCAGTTTAGGTCTAACCAGAAGTGCAATAGCAGCAAGTGCAGGATATACAGTGGTTGCATAAATTACATAAATAAATATTACAGAAGTAATTTACAGATGGAAATGTACTATGACCATGATTTACAGATGTCTCTAACTATAGACAGAAATTAACAGATGGATATATACTATGAACATAATATACAAATGTCTATTACTATAGACAGAGATTAACAGATGGATATATACTATGAACATAATATACAAATGTCTATTACTATAAACAGAGATTTACAGATGGATATGTATTATGAACATAATGTACAGATGGCTATTACTATAAACAGAACTTTACAGGTGGATGTATACAATAAGTTAGGCTATGGTGAGCAGCAGTGCGATGGATATAGAGTAGTGCAAAAAAGTTATGGACAGAAGCTATCTAAGTAACAGTGCAGTGGAAGAAGTTATTGCATATTTCAGTTAAAGTGTAGGAGTGCAAGATGCATAGTAAACAGTCGGTACTGTAAATGAACAGTTGGCAGTGCAAATGAGCAGTCTGGTAGTGCAAATGAACATAAATGTTATGTATAGACAGTCCATTAGTGCAAATAACAAGTGAAGTCAGGTGTGCAATGGGGGGGGGGGGGGATGAGTGTAGTAGTATATGAGGGGCAGTGGGATCAGTGAGGGGCAGAGTTCAATAAAGAGACAGCTCTGGGAAAAAAAGCTGTTCTTTAGTCTCCTAGTCCTGGTCAGGAGAGGGCAGGAGAGAAAACAGTCTGTGAGCGGGATGAGAGGAGTCCTTAAGAATGCTGCGAGCTCGACGCAGACAGCGTTTCCTCTGGATGTCCTCCATGGATGGAAGTGGAGTCCCTGTGATGCGCTGGGCGGTTTTCACCACCCGCTGCAGTGCCTTGCGCTCTGCAACAGAGCAGCTCCCATGCCAGACTGTGACACAGTTGGTCAGGATGCTTTCTATTGCACAGCGATAGAAGTTCACCAGGATAGCCGAGGACAGCCGATTCTTCTTTAGTGTCCTCAGGAAGAAGAGGCGCTGGTGAGCCTTCTTGACCAGGCTGGAGGTGTTGGTAGTCCAGGACAGGTCTTCCGAGATGTGGATCCCCAGGAACTTGACACTTTTATGGTCAAGAACTTTTATGGTCGAGATGTGCGAAATTAAGACATTTACCATAAAACCTACCACACAAGCAAGGCTGAGAAATAAATACACTACAACATGAATGTATTCTGACATATTTATTTAGCATTCAAATAGATAATTCTCCAATATTTTGTAATTCTAGGAATTAATACTCTGATCATTAGAGGTACAATCTGTGACATGTAAATAAATATACATGGAAAAATATAAAACAATATATGAGTAACTTCCAAAAATGGAAGAAAATAAACTTCTGTATTGCCATGTTTGTAGTCATGTAAAGAACATTATTGGTCCAAAGATATTAAATATATTACAGTTAAAATAGGGGTGAGTTTAATGAGTGGATCAAAATCCCACTTCTTCATCAAGCGATACCAAACAAAGTCTTGCATGACAAATTGTTCATCTCTATTGCACAGCAAATCCCCGTCCAGCCCAAACAATGCCGCCAGGAATGGTAGACACACATGTAAAATTCACACCATAGCTGAACAGGCACAATTTGAACAGAAAAAGACACAGTTCTTTCTGTGCTACTATAGAACTTCTGTACATGATGCATATGGATTTAATACCATCTAATAGACATGCTGTGTGCGCAACTGTGATAAAATAATAACAGTGTCTGATAATTGTGGAATAAAATGTACATTCATTCCACTAAGTGTATGATAACATTTTAAAACTAAAATTGTCTTTCCAAGAAACACAGTGTCTGGCATAATGTGTAAAAGTGCTGGCATTGGAGAAAAAAGGACAGAAAGTACTAGTAAGACACAATAATCCTTTAAGGAGGAACACAGGGTGTCATCTTCATTTAGACGTAAATTCACAGCTAGCAGCCTTGTAGTTGGGGAAAATATTTTACCTTCAAACAGGCTAATCTAAACCTACAAATGTTCACATAGATTTGATCTACAAAATACAGACAAATCATAATAAAATAATGCAGTACGACAAGTTATGCAGTTATTAAATTAAGATTTGTCAATAGGAAGAATAAATGCATTAAAAATTTATTGATATTTGAGTCGGGCAGCCTGTGTTTCCTTTTGTACTGGTGGGGCTTCATGTAAAATAAACCCCTTTCAAACCATTAATATATTTGTACTTTCCTTCATCCTTTACCTCCACTGTGCAATAATGCATGAAAATACAAATAAAACATCATGAAAGAAACTGTTCCATGTGACATTTTGATCAAACATGATCACAGAAGGCATTTCGCCTGGAAGCTGGTGTTACCATCACCAGTAACTCGTAAGTCAGCTGTGTAGATTTTTCACAGCCCTGTCATCATTTTTTAACTCTCAGGCACTTCTAAGCTCCTTCTCTAGGTCATCTGTGCATCCACTCCTTGGCACACTTTGCATCTTGTCTGGAAGCTGTTACAAATGTCTCAAGCTACTCTTGGGCACACATACAATCCGGATCCTATCAGATTCCCTTGTGCTGCCAGGTCACACGTGTGTAAGAGTTCTAAAAATGTGGAAGAGCTAAGAAGTCCCTCTTTTTGGCTGACTCATCTCAGTCTGTTCCTCTTGGTTCTAGCGAGGCTGGCATGGACGTTCTCGGAGTTCAGGGATACGTGTCGGAAGCCTTTACTGGAAGGCATGATCGGCCGGGGGAACGTAGGAAAAACCCGGAAAGGCTCCTGCTGCTTCACGTACGCTGCTGGTCACGTGCAGGTTGTCGGTGTTGCAAAGGGAGGTAGACACGGGTAAGTGGGTAAACTCGGGGTCAAAATGCCGTAAATCAGTGGGACCACTCTGTGGGTTAAAAAGAAACTGTTACATAATTCTGTTATTTATTAGCATCTATACGAGTGTAAGTAAAGAATGGAACTTACCACTGAGGGTACAAAAGGTGGGGTGATTTTCTTGTTCATGAGATCATCCCAGTTGATTGGTGAAAAGAAGCTGTGGAACTTCAGCTCCAGCTGCAGGAAACAAAATGTTGAAATAAGAAACACAAATCTAAGGAAAATAAATGGTATGCGAGTGAATTGACAGCATGAGTCTGACTTACAAAGTCATCTTTTGATCCCAGTCTCTTGGTACGATCCTTGTGCAGCAACCCTTCCAGCAGATCACGGCCAGCGTTGGACACGTTGGGCTTCAACACCAGAGGCTTATGAAGGATATTGTTGTACATCTCGGCTGTGTTACGACTGTAGAACGGAGGCTGGATGAAAATAAAAAAAGATTAATTCATACTGTTCACATAACAACATTCCTGAGACCTCAAATAATGCAAGTATGTTTGAGGCCATAAGCAGTAAGGTTAAGCAGTAACTTTCATTCAAAAGATCTTAGGTTGTTCTCACCAGTCCATATAGCATCTCGAACAGTACTGATCCCAAGCACCACCAATCTACTGTGCGATCATAGGCCTGCTTCTGAAGTACTTCTGGTGCCAAGTACTGTAGGAGAAAGAAGAAATTAAAACACTTTTCAAACTGAGATTTCCTGTAAAAACTCTGTGTCATGTTAGCATTTTAGGAATGAAAACCAGGCAACCAAACTGACCTCGGGAGTTCCACAGAATGTTGTGGTTGTTCCATTGGGATCCAGTCCCTCTTTGCATAGACCAAAATCTGTGAGTACAATGTGGCCCTGAGAATCCAAGAGGATGTTTTCTGGCTTGAGATCTCTGTTAAAAATGATGGAAAAGCTTAATCCCATTGTCACAGAATTGCTTCTCCAATAGGGGGCGCCAATCTTTCACATACCTGTAAACTATGTGCAGGGAGTGAAGGTAACCTAGTGCACTTGCAATTTCAGCAGCATAAAATCTTGCCCTAGGCTCTAGAAACACCCTCTCACGCTGCAGGTGGTAGAACAGCTGTAAGATAAAAAGATAAAAGTTCAGTGTTGTGTTTACATCTGCTATTTTGAGCTGAGGTGTGGCCTTTTCGGTGTACGCAAGAACATTAATACATTGTTTACTCACCTCGCCTCCATTGACGTAGTCTAACACAAAGTATAGCTTGTCTGTGGTTTGGAAAGAGTAGTGCAGCCCGACCAGAAATGGATGCTTGATGTTTTTCATTAATACACTCCTTTCTGCCATGATATGCTTTTGCTGTAATAAATAATTTAAGTGGAATTGTTGTTATAATTGTTTCATTAGAATGGCAAAGCACGTTCACTTCTTTGTAAACATCCATTAGGTCTCACCTCTTTCTTTTTGAGAATGATTTTCTTCTGTAGCACCTTCACAGCATAGTATTGTTCACTTTCCTTGTGTCGTGCAAGCAGAACCTGATGAATGAAATAGAGTTAGGGACCTCGGTTTAGATGCCGACAGACAGCCTTTCACATCATTGACTACACCATTAGCCGAATTAAGGCTTTTGTGCCCACCTTTCCAAAGCTCCCCTTCCCAATGATCTTCAAGTAATCAAAATCTGAGGGTTTGATCCTGTTAAGTAAAAAATGTAAAAATTAGTAATGCAGAAAGTGTCAAAACACGATAACCTAAACATGCAAGAAACAGTAACATACTGAGTTTCCTCGGCCAAAGAGCTCCTGGGATTGGTCAGACACAGGTGATTCTCCTCAAGCTCCTCATTCTGGTTCTCATCAATTTTTAAGAAGGAACCAACCTCGGTACTAAGGACAAGAAGATGAAAGAACATTACAAATCAATGTTATCTCTGATAGGAAACTTACAAACCAAAAGACTTGACCATGTTGTGCTACTGGAATGAAATTATTAAATTATTATTTATTATTAATGCTGAATTATTATAATTAAAGTTTGCCCTACAATTTAAACAACTAAAACAAAACATATGTTTTGACAGTGTAAAACAGAAGCAATTTTAGTATAGTGGTTATTCATCTACAATGGTGTGGCCTGCTTTAATATTGTTATTATTATTTTCTTTACAAACTGTGGGGCAAGATGAAATTCTGTGTTAATTGGGACAGAGGTTGTAAATACAGTTTTAACTCGATCCAATTGGGAACATTTCTGTAATTGTATTATTCCTCATTCTTGTAGTACTTCTACTGGCTGATAGATAGCAGTGTTGACAACGTTTTTGAGGTACTACTTCAGATAACTAATGTTGGGGAAAGCAGAGATTTCAGACTGTTTGACTTTGACAAATTATCTATTAATGTAGCTCAGCGGTTAGAGCATGGCGCTAGCAATGCCAAGGTCATGGGTTTGATCCCAGGATTGCACAAACTCAGAAACAAATGTATAAAAACTATAATGCAATGTAAGTTGCTTTGGATAAAAGTGTCTGCCAAATGCATACATGTAAATATAAATGTAATGCAATAAAAGTAGAATATATGAATGAAATAAAATTGTAATCAAATTATTTGTCTTCCTTCCCAAATACTACTACTAAACAAGTAGTACTACTACTAGCAACTTTCTGTCTGAATCTTTCTCATTATAACAAATTTAGTCTCTTGAAGACTTTAAATCTATTAGAAACCCTACAGAATTTGAACAAATTGTGGTGCATATAGAGGGACAGAGATGACGCAGTAGGAAATTTTCCGCTGGTCTGACCTGGATGACTCTAGCCTGATACCAAGACCAAATGGGCCGTGCTTAATTGAATTAGATCCTTATCCCCGTCTAAGGGACAAGAGGGATTTTCTCAAAGGTGCTTACAGAGCCCAAGTGGCCGACTGAACAGCTGCTTTCCGTGGAGTGTTATTCTGGTGCTGGCTTTAACGCCGGGCACAGATTAACCTGCAGAATGTACAGCCAAACTCATTGATGAGATTACAACCTCCATCATGCTTCAGTGCAGTCAACAAAAATGTATATAAATACACCACTCAGGTCACACTGTTGTTTAGTTGAAAGAAAGCTGGAAATTTCCTGTGCCGTCCACAGAAAAGTGGTTCTGATCTGATCTATTACGTATTTATTCATTATGGCCCATTTCATTCACATATAAATATATTCTACATGCATTGCAATTCACAATACAATATCTCTCATAGATAATGATGGTCTACTCACTGTTGACAAATGGGAGGATTGGAAACCAGTTTCTGGATGAAGTCGTTTAAGCCCATCTTTCTTTCTTTGATGAAAGCTGCAATAAAAAAAGCATTTACGTCAGAAGGAAATCCACATCTGACGTCACGGGTAGCGCTGCTTTTGAGCTGAATGGAATTTCAACCATATGTGCTAGAAAACCATTATAATATTAACAGTTAAATATGTTTGTTTGAATTTACAAGGTTATAAAGATAAAGTTGTGATGCGGAGAACGGGTGAATGTGATTTTAAGATGCGTCTTACATAACAGACGCATCACTAACTGTAGCCTATACTGTACAGGCAGCTTTTTTCTTAAATGAAACGGGAATTGACGCTCATTATTTACACTTACTTGAATGAAATGCTACCTTATTTACTTAACACATGTAAATAAAGAAAATAGTATTTGAAAATAACACAAATTAAAAAATGTGACCAAATGTAAAATGACATGCAAATGATTTATTACACGATTATCTACTGCTATACACTCGACCCTCAACAACCAAAGACGACTATTGATCACAGATATTAAGACAATTGCGTCTTTCATTACAATTGAACCTTCCATTAAAACAAAAAACTAAACCACAATAACTAAAATCATTTCAAACATACCAGTAAGAACAGACACGATCCCCCTCATCTTGCAGTATGTCAAGTCACATCCAGCCTGAGTAACAGCCATCACACTTAGAAGATTATAATAATAAATCCAAAAAAGGAATGTGTCCCTTAATATTGAATCGCGCTGATCTCCCAGCAGCAAACCGCACTATTCGGTCTTGTTCCGCTGTCGGGTGATCAACGCTACTGTCTTCCCCCGCCAGCGCTCAACTCATGTTTTATACGGAACACGTGGTTGTGGAGGCGAGGCTCGTGACATCACTTCTGTAACTATGGAGTCTGGCTAATTGTGACGTCACGGGATTCCGTAACTTCCCGTTGCGCCTGTAGGGGGCGACGGGACGCGAGGCGGAAGCGCTCCATTCAACCTGAGCGGATTAAACACTCGAGTTTTTTCTATCAATGGAAAATTACTCCACATCTGGCTCGTAATCCCATCAGAGTGTAACAGATGAATTGACATGCTAAACCGTATCGGTCATTATGAAAAAGAAAGGCGAAGCGGTAAAAAGAGAGACATTAAATGCACGCAGATGCAAATAACATGCTTGGTAAAAAATGTTTCAGGATGATGTTTATGAGATTGTTACTGTAGCAATTGTTAGGGAACAAATGTTGCAGACTCGATCCCTAAGGAAAACATATATTGATAACCTTATATCTATATTAGATAAAAGCATCTGCCAAATGCATAGATGTACTGTAGAATTAAGGTCTGCATAAAATAAATGTGCCTAGTGAACAGATGTTCAAAATCCGTAGCTTGATGTTTAGCTTTGCATACAGATGGGTGATAAACTCCTATATGACGCAAATTTTAAATCTTGTGACTGTCATACAACTTGATCAAGCTGTCCCAGCAGGTCAAGGGTGCGAGGAGGCAGCACTGTCAAGGCTTACATAAATGATTCCCTGAGGATGATGCATCCCATACTGTACTGCAGACCGCAGATGCAAATGTAGTCCACTAACCCTGTGAGTTACATAAGTGTGCTACCCACATGCCATCCTTGCTGTCTTTTAATACAGTGTTTATGGAACTCCTTTAGCCAAGGTCAAAGTTGAGCCCTTTGATAAATAGTAGGCCTATACATTACAGGCTGGAATTCAGCCCTAAACAATGTTGTAAAGTGATATTTCACAGCCGAAAAAGAAAATGGATGAATCAAGTGGTTTTACTTATTTGCTTTACTCCTTAAACTCCACTGTATTCTTGATTTTTCTTGTAACCTGCTCTCTCTGTCAGACCGGTCTAATGTGTAATGTTCTTGTCATCCTTTGATTGTAGACAAAGAGTTTGAGTACTTTCAGAGAAGCCGTTGTCCTGTCGTGGAAGCAATTTAACACTGCAGGTGATGGGTTACTTTAGATGAGCGGTCTTGCAAAGATCTGTTGACACGAGATGAGGATCGGGTGGCATGACCTCATCTGACTTAAGGTATCATGCTTCAAAAGTTTATTCAACCAAACATCCCATCATTCAGTTGTTTAAAGAAAACCAAGGTAACAGCAGTTGTATTTTTTTCCAATAAAAAATGAAAGGTTCATTTAGTTAAATGAACTACTGGATGTGCTCTTTAACTTCCAATGCACATATTCACTTTATTCATTTAGGTTTTGTCTTTTCTAAAGCTCAACTGATCATACTAAACTAGGTGCCAGCAACACCAAGGTTGAGGGTTTGAATAAAAGGAAATTAACATCCTGGTAAAATATAAAGCCTGAAGGAACTGTAGAATAAATGTTTTTGGTTGAAACTGTCTGCCAAGTGCATAGATATCAATATATTGTTGTAGGTTTATTGTAAATTCTATAACAAATATAAGAGGTTAAATGCTTAAATTTTCCTTTCATCTAGAAATTTGCACTTTTTTGTCCCTCCACCCAAAACCACCTGATACAAACTAGAAATTTTCTAAATATTGTTCTATACTTAGATATATTTAAATATGTTAAACTATACTTTTAAAATGTTCTATACAATCATCCCTTTCAATAGGAAATCCATTAACACAAAACACAAAACTGGTTTAGTCAAGTCATATCATTTCATCAGAGCCTTCAAACTATTTAAAAGAGTCAGGTAATAAAAACATTGCGAGTTCTTAAAACAAGCATTTTCCAAAATGTTCTAAATGTTCATGTAGTTATGTATTTAGACTGTCTAAAATAAAAACTGGGATGAATTAACAGGGCCTGGTTTGGCCTTGGCTCTTTTAACCAACGAGTCTGCCCTTGTTTTCACATAACGATGTTACTGTAATAGAGTCTCATCTGCCAAATAGGCAGCTGGAGAAGTCTTTCCGCTGCTCACTGAAAGTCCTCTGAATGAGTCAACCTGTCATTTTTGTCAGAGGTCCAACTATTATACTTCCTGTTACTATACTTGTCATGTTACTATGGAAACGCTGGTCTCTGCTGCTTTACCGAGCACTTGCTCCATTTACATAACCGGCAGAAATGTCATTTGGCCAGATATCGTCTGCCACACTATGGTGGGCAGGAAGTGAGTCATCAGAAGGTGGAAGGCTGGGGGTTTTCTCGATTTCTGCCACCTCGACTTCTCATAGCAGAATGGTCCCATATCGTCTCGCTGGAATGACTATGGAGCCAACCCTCTGCCCACACACTCATACAGATTTGAATCTTCTCTAGTGTTGGCCGAGAGGGACCTGATGTTAGTTTTTACATTTCTATAACTTTCAGAGGTGATTTATGACTTTCTCCCACTACTTCCGTTTTTCTCATTATGCATATGCCTCATTAAGTCTTTCTATATGTATTCTTTAAAGTGCTTGTGGATTGTTGAATTAGCATCTCAGCGAGGACAAGATGCCTGTGTATGTGGGTGTCAAATGGGTAACTCTCTTAGCCAACTGTATCATTACCATTCAGTTAAAGAAATGCTGTTCTGGAAAAGAAATGGTTTCGAAAACAAGCTATGAACTTAAAAGTAATTTGATCTATTGGTGTCATGGTTTGGTGATTACATATACATTTATGCATTTGGCAGTTACTTTTGTATGTGTACCTATGGAAGTTCAGTTCTATAGTATCATCTTTTTAATAGCGTGTTGTCTCACTTCAGGGTTTTTTTCTGTTACAGTTTTCCCCCAAGTAACTGCTGAATGTTTGACATGAGTGAGAGAACGGTGTGTTGTTTCTAGATAAACAGAATTAAAGTCAACATGAAACTGTTACAAACCATTTTATTATGGCCTGTTTTTGTTGAAACAGTATATGCAATAACATAATGTAAAGTTGGACATTTATTTAGGGTACATAAAATAAAATAAAAAATAAAAATAATTTATATATCGGTTGTTTAGTAGCATAAACGGTGTCTAAATGAGTCTACATACTGAAGTCTGAAACCACAAGTAAAATGCTTCAATTTGTGAACCTGGATAGATTTCTACATCACATATACATCACAAAGCTGAATAAATAAGCTTTCTATTGATATATGGTTTGTAAGGAAAGGACAACATTTGGCCGAGATACAACCATAATAGATGAACCCAAAAGCAGAAATGTTAAGCTTTACATAGATACCAAACTTGAGTGGGTAATTCTCAAAGAGCGGCAGCAGCGAGTGAAGTTTGTAGGCATGTTTACGGCCATTTTTTTAGTGATTTTGCTACATCCACTCACAAAAATAAGTTTTTTTTAATTTACGGTAAAAAATTCAATAATTCAATAAATTTGACCCATACAATGTATTTTTGGCTATTACTACAAATGTGCTTAAGAGGGTCACATTTTTTCTAATTTAATTAAACCATTTTCAATTTACAAAAATGTAAATTTGAGTAGAAAACCTGCATTGAATTTTTTTTTTTATGTTGCCCTTTGGCTTTAATGACAGTAGTCACTCAAGATCCGCAAGGTTGTGTGAAACCTGTTGATCTCTCTTATCTGTGAAAAATGTAAAGAATGCACTTAAGAATGCATTGGTAGCAAAAATCTGATCTCTTGTACATAGGAAATTTTGTTACGTTTGTTAAATGACTTAAATTGTACCTCAAGTCTTAAATACATTTCCTTGTTTTAAATTGATTATAATCTTAAAATCTTTTGGTTTCAGTGGGATTATATACCAAACGTTTTGTATCATATTTAATGGAAAGAGCTTCCTGCTCAGGTAGATGAAACAAATAGAGAGCGTGAAAGATCAAGGACAACTGGATCAGACCAAAGTGGATTATGTCTATTGTGATGGATGGATGAATGAATAGATTGAGTATAAAAGCAGTTTTGCTTCTGTAATATTTGTTTCCTGTTTAAACAATGGCAGACTTACAGAATGGAATATTTCCATTAAATAAAGTGAAAGAGGAGACTATGGTCCCGAAAAGTATTTGGATATTATTAAAGCTATACACCAGTAGAAATGTCACAACTTTAGAGCACATAAAAATACTTTAAAGACACTACAAACTCACTTTTCAAGCAGTGGAGTTGATGTAATTGTTGATGTAAATTACAAAAAAGAGAAGACCAAAGGTATCTGAACACATTCTAGTTGTCACTCTATACAGTGGAACATGTCTTGTTACCGCAATGAACTACACCTGTGGTTTCTATGCTAGAGCACCTGTGTGAAGTTGAGTTGAAATTATTTCCTAAAATCACCAAGAGAATATTATTTATTAAATGTCGCAGTCAGGTTGGCTCAAAAAAGTGTAGTTTGATCTGGTAAGGTCCAGCATCATCACATCTCAATGTAATAGCAATCATACTATGCCACTGTAAAGTGATAGATATCCAAATACTTTTGAAGCCATGTATATTGACCCGTATTTGAAAGAAAGAAATGAATTTGAGTTCATCTTAGTGCATTAAGGTCTTAAGACAGAGATGTTGATGCAAAATCTCTATTTCACTCTGAATCCAGCATTTTAACAGTACAAAATGTTAGTTTGTTCAACCAGTAAAGTTTTATACAAACTGTAACATGCAAATAACATGGATCAGATCAAGTATAAACGGTTCCTACCTATGAAAGATTTTTTCCCAGTCTTCATTGTCATTAGTATCTCTCAGAATGTGAATCCGAAGTTCAATCCTTATTGGTTAGTATGATAAAAAACAAGTCCTTTAAAAATGCTGTATCCTCAGGAGTTTATCATTTTGCATCCGTGGTGTGTGAATATGAGTGTGTGTCTAGATGAGACTATCTCTCCCCTGTTGCAGTATTATTCGAGGCAGACTCATCGCTTCAATTTCAAAGATCAGCAAATTACCAGCGTCATCCGTCTTCTCCCTCTTTCCTGTTCTTTCTCATAGTTCAGTGATAGCTGAAACCAAATCTTTGTGACGCACCTATCCTTCCCTCCCAGCTCCCTTGTTCCTGAGTCTCACAAATACAACAAAGCGTCAGGTGTCGGATAGCAGCTCGTCTCACGAGCATTCTGGTCCCGCCCTATAGGGAAAGCAGTCTCCAGGTTACCACAGTCACTAGGGCAATACCTGGGGTGGCTTCGAATGACCTCTTAGGTCCCTCGTTGTACTGAGAGAACATCTTGTGTAAAAAATATTGGAAAAAACAATGACTTTGCAAGTTTTTTAGTTTGCTGCTGTTACGAATTGCGCATTCAAGCAAATAAGCAGCTACACCTGGTTGTGCAAATGGGTCAGCGGTGGTAGAAGCTACAGAATTACAGTCAGGGGGAAATATGTTATGCAGTTCATTGGCACAGAGAGGGGTATGTATAAGCAAAGTATGAAGGAATATTTTGAACAGCGATCTTTCCTTCAGCCGTATTCAAATCAACACATGCAAATTTACCACAGATGAACGCTTCAATGAAAAGTGGAACATTTTCTTTTTGTGCTAAAGGTTTACTCACCTTATTAAAGCAATGAAGCCATCCAAGAAATATCAAAATCTTTATTACTTTGTCTCCTGCCGAGTGCACCCGCCTATAGAACAGTTTTATGTTGATAGCCTTATGGGTAATAGACACCGGCCTCACTCAGCAGGGGCTGGAAATGGCATCTTCTAGGTTATGTAGATTAACGTGGTCTTTAAATGGCTGTCTTAATGACATACGGGAAGTTTGATGACCCTATTACATTCTTGTTATTGCCTGCTCTTTTCTATAGGCCACCACAATATTTATGTCTTTCTACATTCCACGCACCAATGCAGTTGGCCTGGAATCACAAGGTCACAAAAGCCATTTCAGCACTGCAATATTATCTTATCAAACCACTGCAAAAGCTACAGTGCTTAGGTATAAATCATGATTTCCTTCATAATGTTCTAGTTCAGTTTTTTTTCTAGGCAGAGATTATGAGCAATAGGGGCCACGGTGTAGTTTTTTATTTGCTTTACTTTATGGTCATTTTAAAAACAAAAATATGTATGTACGTTTAATTTAAGGCAAAGCCTTTATCTTCATGTTGTAAGGTCACATGTTTCTCATACACACTGTACATAATTAGAGCATTGGTATTTAAACAGGGGAACTGAAAAACATGGTACTTTTTGTCAAGCAGTGATATTAATCTAGACCATAAATTTGCACTTCCTGTTTCAAGTAAGTGTGTGACTGGAATTTTCCATGTCAATCATCTGCTTACAGATGATTATGCTGGTAGGCCAGACAAGAGTCTTGACCTACGACCATGTCGTAGATTTTCAATTACATTTGACATTTTTTTTAACAACCCAAGTCAAGTCACTTTTATTTATATAAATCTTACAGACCAAAAATAGCTTCACAATAATAAACAGGAAAGCAGCATGATATGAAGCAAACTTAAAGAGCGGGTATTTTGATATCATATACATTTCATGCAGTGTGTAATGTTGCAGTGTGTGTGTGTATGTAAGGGGTCTTTCAAGTTGTATAGCCGAAAGTGCACGAATAACAAAGTTATTGGCTTGGCTTGGAAGTCGACATTGATTCACCTGAGCGAGTTTTCAGACGTTCTAATTTCATTTCCATGACTGATTTGCGTCACTCTGTGCAAAGCCCACATATGTATAGCTTAGACCACCCGCAAAAACCTTCGCGACCAATCACAGCAGACTAGTCCATCTGACCAATCGAATCAGAGTAGGCTCACAGAAAGGAAGGGAATTAGAAATATGAATCGCTGAACGAATCATTTGAGAGTCAGTCTAGAAGTAAGGTAATAATAACTGCCTATTGGTGTTTTTACACCTTGTATGTAAGTAAACGTGTAGTTGGACACATTATAAACCAAAGTAGGACCTTAAAAATCACAAAATATTTACTCTTTAAAGGCATACGCATAACACAGTAATACATCTGTTGGCTGCAGTAGCTCCTCACAGAAGAGCACGAGATCTAGGGGCCGAGGTTGGATCCAGATCCAGTCTCCTCCCACCGTATTTTGATTGGTCAACAGATTCCTGCGGCAGTTTGGCCACAACACACTTCATACTTACTCGTGTTGTTGCTCAATTTCCGCATTAAATCGTATCTAAAATAAGTATGGTGGAAAAGCAACCTTGCTGAAGACAGACTTTATTTAATAGTGTATTTTTAATTCCGTGTTTTATTAGGCTATAGATAAGAGCAAACATTGGCCACGGGTCGCAACTTACTACCCAAATTATAATCAAGTATATAAAGTGGGAGGATCTGGATCCAATCTCACCCCTTGGATCTCGTGTTCTGCAGTGCGGACGATCTTGTTTGCTGAGTTTGATCAATTTCAAGTTTGTGAACTTTTTGCAAACAGAATAGTGAGAAACGCCTCTTGTGGTGAAACAAAACTGTTGTCGGTAAAGACATGCACTGAAAATTTGCTCTGAAAAGGCATGGACATTATTGATCATTATGGGAACGAGATATTGCGCCTGTGGTTTTTAATGTGCACCTTAGTTAGTAAATAACCCAGAAATTTCCACTCCCATTGGTGCTTTTTTAAAATTACTCTCACGCTTTTTTCCCTGTTTAGTAAATCTGGCCCATTGTTTGATAATTAAAATTTAAAGGAACCCCTTTATAGGAACCAAGAATCAAGACATCGATGTTGAACATTTACTAGTGAATGAGTAAGTTGGTCAACAAATGTATCAACAAATTATGAGTATACACCATTGTAAAAGTCTTACATTTTTAGACATCATGTGAAGGGAACTTATTCACGGAAGAAGAGTTTGTGGGAATGTTGTGTACTTTGGAATGCTGAACACTCACAAGAACCCATGACTGTGGGTGATGACAAACCATCTGGAATTTCTTGTAAGCTGAAGAATGTCACGTTTCTTATCACAGTGCAAACAAAAGCAAATACTTTTGATTCCGTAACTAAAGAAGAGAAAAAGAGATCAAAAGTCTTTCAAGTTGATAGCTAAACTGCGCTTACAGCAAAGAATGTTCTTATCTGACACACCTATCAACTGGCAAACAATCCCATTCACTCAAAACTACCAAAGAACTATTTCAAAACAACTAAAGAAGACCCAGCACAGCAGGATCGGTATTGCACCTACTTCGATAAACAAGCAACCTTATCATTCAGTGTGATCATCATTGATAATAATTCAGTGCCATAGGACGTGTATGTGGATTGCTCACTCATGCTTATTCATGCTCATGTGTGGGTAGAAGAGGAGAGAGAGATGGATTAGCTTGAGGAACAAAGATGACTCTTTGAGCCTGTTAACTGTCAAGAACACACTTTAAATAGCCTTTGACCGTCGTTGAGTTTGGACGGATTAATCTGTTTTATGGACAGACTCCTGAATCATGCTTCTGTGTCCAGCACATATAACAGCCTGGAGCAGCTTACAGCAATTCATTCTCCTTATAAATTTTTATTCAGTTTGTTTAGTGACAACTAAAATGTAAGTTGCTAAACTACGGGCCCTTAAGAAACAAAAATAAATGGGAATATAGGCTACTGGAAAATATAATACAATATAAATAACCTTGCTTATGTTTAAAGCAGCAATTCCAATTTTTCAATATATTGGCAGTTAATATATAGGAACATATATTCTCTTTGCATAAGGGTATGCTATAAGGTAGCTAGCTTGCTCTTTCGTAGCCATGGACTGATCTAGATTGCATCTGAGGCAGAACCACAGCACTATCCTTTGTGTCTCTTACTTCTCTGTTAATAAAGTTTAATAAAAGTTAAAGTATTAGCTCACCCAAAATGAAAATACTGACTTTCTTCTGAACACAAAAAAAGATATTTTGAAGACTGTTGGTGCCCCAACAACATTGACTTTCATTGTATGGACACAAAACCAGAGACATTTCTCAAAATATCTTCTTTTGTGTTTGAAGGAAAAGGGAATCATATAAAGGTTTTAATTCCATGAAGGAAAATAAATGATAGCTAAATTTTTCATTTTATATGATATTCAGAGCATTAGACTGCTTCACACAAAGCAATAACTTATGGGCTGTGACTACATTGATTAAGTTTCTGCAATCTGAATTGGTAGTTGCCTAAAAAGTGATGCATCTTTTAACTCATTGTGCAGTTTTAAGAATGACTCATCATTCGTTTCAGATTATCAGGGATTATAACAAATCCATGTGAGAGGCATGTGCTAGACTTGCTCTTCATGACACGAAAGAGATCAGAACACTTCTAATCTGCATTTCACTTCTTTCTGCTCAATTAGAGAATTTCATTAGCAGTGCAAAGGTCTTGCGTTTAAACTAAAGGAAACACCCATACTGATAAAGTGTAAGAAACTTCTAATGCTCTATAAATAACTGGCATTGACCAAATGCATACATTTCAATATACTTTGGTGCCGATATCCCAGTGGTTAGCATGCCGACATATATTCTTCCTCTGATAGGTGAGCGCAGGGGTGGTCTGGGACTTAAATTCAGGCCGGGAAATACCACACTCATCCAGGCCACCAAATTAAGGAATCCTGTAATCCTATTTTTATAGTCTGTGCCTGGGTGAGCATGTTTTTGAAACCTCATAAAATAGCTTTGCATTCAGAAAACGTTTTTATGGTTTTAATAATAGGACAACAATAGGACACTTTTTATGGCTTTAATATAAGGACACTAGGTAACAAAGTGAACTAGGTTTGCAAAGGACAAACTCATATTAAAAAATTTGTGGGGGATTGTTAAATGTAATGCACATTCTCACTGAACACTGATAGTGTATGGAGGAGTCACTGGTCTACCCCCAATGGAACAGTTCTAAAATCTATGCTGTCTGATGGTTATGACATCACTTGTCATTGAGGTTATACAATAGTGACTGTGTAGTGAATGGGATTATGGGTTTATAGAGGGTTAGTGATTGAGAGTTGTTCCATACTGATGCGAGTATCAGATGGGGGTGGAGTGCTGTGACACAAACGGCCTTCATGATATTTGCATGCCTTTAAAACAGGTGTGTTATCCAGATGTCAGACTGTAAGCAAGTCATTGGCTGATGTTATATCATAAAGGACACAGTTTAATATTACGTTTAATGCAAATGTTCATGCAATTCAGTTTTGGTGAGTTGGTAACCTTTACAGAATATGGCAAGAAAATGTGTTTGGACATTAGTGAACACAAAAATTTTATGTGGAATAATATATGATAATGGAAAATGATTGCATAATGTGAAGGGAGCCTGTATTTTGTACAATAATAACTAAGATGAGTTGGTCAGGAAGTATTTTCTGTGCTCACTCTCAACACATTAATCACAATAGTCATTTTGGCTCAGTGGTTAGCTGGCAACGTTCTTTTTATTCTGATGTTCAAACATTGCAGTTGTTTTATCATTATTGTACAAATCAAATTTAAACACTGTTAATCATTTTACAAATTTACCTTTTAAAAAGACACAATTTGCATATATCAAAAGTGATACAGATGGTTTCAAAGCAACAATATAAACAAGCGTTACTGCGCATACACGCTTTTGTGGTCCAAACGTAACTTCCGGTACACATTCACAAAGAATAGAGTCCCTGCCAATTATTTCTGATAACAAGCAAAAGAAATAACAAGACATTAGCTAAAATGTAAGTAGTTAGAATATTAGACGGATCAACAAACACAGTCTGGACGTTAACTTCGGGCCAGGAGCGTCGTTCAAATTTGTTTCTTCTTTCTTATTTAAAGTGAATTCAGACCCTTTTGTCCAAACTTTGTTTACTTGAAAATTTTATCAAAATTATTATTGTATACATTTATATACAAAGTTGAATACATTGTTGTATGCCACACCCATGTTTTATGATTCAATGTAACATTGGTGGACTTTTCAATATTCAGATTCACTTGGAATTGTTATTTGCTATTGCTATTGCATTGTTTATCACAGTCCTATCTTATTATGTATAAAGATGTGTACTAATACAAAAATGCATACGATTAGTTTTTAAAAACAGAATACTCTGAAAACGTTATTAATTACTAAATTACATATTGTACAAATTACTCTATTCAAAAAGTATTTAATTACTTACTACTTATTACTTTCTATATCCTATATCAACTTTGATTACTTACGTGATTCAAGGATAGACATGAATCAGCTCTTTATTTACTCAAATAAATAATATAAAACTACATGAAGTATTCTTATTTACTGATCAAAGTATTACAAATGTGTGGACACATTAAAGCATGCATTTTAAAGTTAGACTTTGAATTTTGATGTCAATTCCACAGTATTTAGTTCAATTACATCAGTAACTGTATTTCAATTACAGAAAAAAATAAGAGTAATCCCTTACTTTACTTTTTCAAGAGAAAAGTATTAAATTACTGTAACTAATTACTTTGTAACTATACACCCAAAACTGGGCTTAATATTTTTAATGAAAAATGTTGTGGTATATCTTGATTAAATCTGATGGCCATCGATTTTACTTTCGCATTGGCATCACCTTTCTGGTGTCCTTGCTTTCTTTGGCAACACCACAAATGCTCCATTGAGCAGAAGCAGTACTCACTGAATCAAGCGTATCAGTGAGGCAGGCGACATTTAATGATTCCAATTACAATCTGTGGCTCTACAGTCTGCCTCAGTGCACTCTCAGGAAATGAACCATCTCTGTTGGCAAGCAGGTCTGTGAATTATGTTGAGTATATGCACAGCAAATATCCAAAGTCTGATTTGACTATAAATCTTGCATAAGTTCCCCTCAAAGACCATAAAGACATAAAGGTTGTGACCTCTGCAGGTGCTATGTCAACAGGATGGACCGCCACACCACTCAAAACAATCATGAACATGTGGAATCTGACAGACAGAGAGACAACATGAACCGAGATAATTCAGCGTGCTCGCTTGAAGAGTTGAGGATATCTGCTTTGACAGGCTTGGGCCTAATCTGGATCCAGCCCATTGAATCTATGTGTGCGATGTGAGTAAACAAATGGGTGTTACCACAACCCTAATACTGAATAGAAAAAGACTGTAATGATGTTGTTGATAAGTTAATGATTCTCATTACAACTTGAATTACTGGGAACACCCAGAAATAAAAATCCTCTCATTATTTACTCACTCTGATGTTGTTCCAAGTCTGCATGCTTTCACTTCTTCGATAGCACACAAATAAAGTAACTGTAAATATCAAAAAACATTAACAAGTTATCTGAAGAACATAATTGCAAAACCCATTACCCCGTTAACACAGTTACGTTGTGAGGACATCTGGACTGGACCATATTGGTACCAGTGACGGACCAAATAATATTCCAGCAACGTAACTTTGTGTGGATCGGAAATCACTAGAATATGTTAATTCTCATATCTGTAAAGAAAGAACATAAATAAACCACTAATATAGTATATATATGTCAGTCAGTGGTAAAAGAAAAAAATTGCATCTAGTCTTTAGTATCTTTTTAAAGTCCAATTTAATAATTTACATCAGTGAAAAGTTGGAATTACATGTATAGCATTCCTCCTGCCATTAACAGATTTTACTCTGATCATACATTTCCTATACAAAAATATAATAGAAATGGCCAGATACATACAAAAATGACCAGTGCCCAGGTTATCTGGAAACCAGTTTACCACGTTGCTACAACATTTCCTGTGAGATTAATTCACAACGTTATTTGAGGACGTGGCCACAACGTTTGTGAGTAGTTTTTATTGTAACCGATGTAAACACAACAGCTTACGTCTTCGATTAGATGGCTTTTGTGTTGTTCCGCTAAAGAATGCGACACGCGCGTATCGCGGAAATCCTGTGGGATTCAACCAATCAGATAACGACTTCGAAGCGTGCCTTATGCATCTGAGACTACAGATTTGGAAACACTTCATTTTGATGGTCCACTTTAGACAATATACTGAAGTAACTTTGCATCTACATGTCAACTAACTCTCATTAGAGTATTAGTAAACTGTTAGGTTAAGGTTAGGTTTAGGATTGGGGTTAGGAGAATAAGTTGACATGTAGTTGCAAAGTTACTATTAGTCAGTAAAAGATTTCTGAGAGACTCTCATAGTAAAGTGTAAAGCAGATATTAGAGGGTCAGTCTACTAATACTGACTGGTAGTTATCAAGAAGATTCAAAGATACTTAAGTTGACTATCAAAATTTTAAGTGGATTATAAAAAGGTTTACTTTTTAGGTTAAACTTTTCCTTTAAATATCGGTTTTGAATGATGTATTCTTCCATATTGGCGTTGAAACAACATTCCTCTGAAAAAAAATGTAAAGGTTTTGGAGACAAAGAGAGAGGGTGTTCTAGATATTTCTGCAAGAGGAAAGTTGAAAGCACCCCTTCATTATTCACGAAGGGAACACTGCATTCAGACACCTGAGCCTGTGGGGAGATACCTCCAGGGATATCAGTGTGTCGGCCTCTCCCTGTGGCGCTTCTCGTTCCACAAATAATTGCTTTTGTGATGCCAGCGTTTCCATGCTAATGTGAAATGTACATTTGTAGAGTCTCATTGCAGAAAGAATGCAGGCGTCACACTTTGACATCACACACATACGCACACGTATAAACAGCACGTGACTGAAACCCTGAGGGGTTAAAAGTAAACACACATGTGCAGGCGGATAATCACATGCGCTTCCAGCAAAACGGGCCTTTGTTCACTTGCGTTTTTCTCCCAGAACTTGACGTCACGATGTCTGAAGTGTTGTGAATGAATTTAGAGAGAAAAACACATGCTTACAAACTGAATACTGAATGGAAACTTCACCAGATGGAAAGACCCCGTCGGGACATCCTGAAAAGGGACGTCCCGTCCAAACAAGACATATCGTGAAAAGATCATTTGTTAGGATATTATGTAAGGAAAAATTTAAATACCATTAAGCATTAAATATGAGTAAATTGCAAACCTGACAGACTCAGTCGCATCTCTCCACAAAAAAATAACAACACTGTTAAATAGTGTGATGATTTGAAGAAAAAAAACTCTCTCTGTTTGTATGTGAGTATGACCGTGGTCTGCATGCTGTTCTGGATAAACAAGGCTTGAAAATCTGTTCAGTGATGCAAGGTGTTTTAACAAATATCAACAAGATATTTTATGAGGTTGTCCTAATCATTTTCTCATCATTATGCACATGTGCACATCTCAATTCTTAAACAAGATGAGTTAAGTAGTCGCTAGGTGTTGATAAGATGCTTTGTTAGGGTGTTCACGGTAGATGCCAAGAATGCTGCCTCTCTACAAATAAAATGCTGACCTGCTAATAAACTGCATTTCCCTGGAAAGTCATTTTGTCATCAGAATGCGTGGAGTTGCAAATTCTTTTCTCAAGAATTTCATGTGCTTGAATTCTCTTCACCACTTAAGTCTAAAAACATATAGTAGCCTATATGCTACTAGAGACTTCTGCAGCAGCATATTCTACATGTACTCAAAATAAAAAGCTTGTAAATTTTAAGGCCTGATTATCCCTTTAAGTTAAAGGTTTCGGTTTTCATTTGAACAGATTGTCCATCCTGAACGAACGTTGTTAATGAATGGCATTACGTTATGAAATGATGTCATTAAATCTGTGTGGGATTATAGCCATACAGTCATCTGCATGAATATGCAATGTCCTTCAGCACAAAAAAAAACATTGGATTGAAATGATTGAAATAATATGATCTAAATACTCTGATTATATGGGAATGTCAGTTTGATGATATGTTTGGCTGACCTAGTCAAAGTTATATGAAACATTGGTGTTATAGCAATTGCATCTCTGAGATTATTAAGTGATGTCAAAATGTTAATTATAGTTGCTATATTACAAAACAATAAAACAAAATTATTATATATCATTATTGTTACATTATGTTGCCTATTGCAGTTGTATAACCCAATTTTAAATCTGTTTGAATTTGTTGACATTCTTTATCTCTTCATTCCAGTCACTTTGTACTATTCTGCAAAGACGCCTTATTCTCCCAGTACCACTGACGTAAGTTTTCACTCTTATATAAATGTGGGGTCTGGGACAAACACAAAGCATTTTAGTACGCTGTAATGCTGGCTTTTCATCAAAAGGTATTAAAGCTCTGTGGCCTAAGGCCTGACATTTCATGTTTTGTATTATTTTATGTCTGGTTATCCTCTCTTACTCTGGGAGCCGAAGGTTAAGTTGAGTTGAACTTGAGTGGTTGCGTAAGCAGGATATGTGAACGTTTTTGTCAGTTTACTCTAGGCCTTTTGGGTTTATTTTGGGAGGCATGAGGACATCAGGTCCAGCTGGACTAGGCTGTCTGTCTAAATCCTGCTCAATTTTTAGGCTGCAGTGAATTAGTAGTGATTACTACAGAAATGATATCATTATTATTTGGAGTTTGTAATAAACTAGTCTAACCTTACTGGAAGTCGTAACCAATTCAAGGTTACAAAGTAAATTGTACAAAACCATACATTTTTATTTACTTTATTTAAAAAAAGCAAAAATAAAGCCTATCTCCTTACCCCACCCCCAAACCTAATTGTCACTTAATTTTATTTAAAGCATGAAAATGTATGGACTCATCAGCAAACAATTGTAATCTTTTTATTAAGATGATTCTGAGTGATCCTATTGTCATACATTTGATTTAATATATGTGACTCTGGATCACAACACCGTCTTAAATAGCCAAGAACACATTGTAACCTATGGGTCAAAATGACTCTTTTATGCCAAAAATCATCAAGTAAAGACCATGTTCCATGAAGATATTTTGTAAATTTCCCATACCGTAAATATATCAACACTTTATTTTTGTGAGTGGGTGCAGCAAAATCGCAAACATAAATGGCCAGAAACACGCTTACAAACTTCATTCGCTGCTGCCTGCTCTTTGGGAATTACTCACTCAAGTTTGGTATCTATGTAAAGCTTGGAATTTCAGCTTTTGGTTTCATCTATTCCCCACAATGTCATTACAGCGGTAAGCCAAAAGAAAGCGCTAAAACAAACCTGTTTCCTCTTAGCAGCAGCCTGCTATTGCACCTCTTAAAGGCAATTTTCTTGATTTGATTTTTTGCACCCCCAGAGTTAAAAAAAATATTGTATCCTAACAAACCATATCAGTAGAAAGCTTATGTATTCAGCTGTCAGATTATGTAAATACATGTATTTTCCACTAACTTGCATGTTACAGTAGCAGTTTATTAATGTGTTTTTGTTTTGTAAGTATGCAAATACTTGCTTTACTAGTCAAATGTAATTTCCAGTTGGATTTGACCTGTATTTGTTTTACAAGCAAGAAAGAAGTATTTAAAAGACAACTTTCATTAAACTATCAAATCACTTTATGTAACATAGCAAGTTGTCATGGGAAACATATCCCTTTACCGTGGATGTTATCTAATGACAAACATGCCACATTTTTTGCTCAAGTAGAGAGGAAGGAGGAGAATAAAGTTGAGATTGTCTATTGTGAAACAGATTGTTGAGAATGGAAGGTTTTAGGATTGATTTGATCAAGGATTGGTTTAACCAGCATATAAATAACTTCATCCAGAAGGCAAAGTAGTTTAGTAGCAGTTCTGCAGTAATCAGGAGGGATTCTGACGTGGACCTTTGGTGATTTTCATCATGGCAAATCAGCAGATGTGTATTGATTGATGTTAGTCACTCACTAGACTTCTCACTCGACTTGATGTGCGTTTACAGTGGTAATCAATGGGGAATAATGTGCCAGTGTGCCCTCCCAACAGCACACGCACACTTCCATTCACCCTGAATAAAGCTTTTATTTATAGGCCTCCAAATCGGGACAATGCCGTGGCAACGGAGACGGCATCACAGCGCTCCAGCAGCCTCTGCACATGAGAGCATTCTCATGGGGCTGATGTGAGCCATCTGATGAGTTCACAGCAGTAGAAGAAAACCACATGATGATGGAAAATCACTCAGAATCTCACACACAGAGAGAAAGAGAGAGATGCTAGGACAGACAGGAGAGAAAGGGACTAAGCCAATGTAGTGAAAGTAGAGTGAGAATCTCAATGATTAAAGGCCCAGCTGGGGCTAACTGATGCCAACACGGGCTGTGTTCCTGGAACAACGTTCGGTTTTATTTAAGGACAGTAAAAAGTGATGATTCAACAATAACAAAAAAGCAAGATCTTTGTTTTTATGTTGTTTCTTGTAGCTTTTGCAGCCTATTGCAGCACACACTTCTTTCTGTGAATAGCACTACATAAATTAGATTTTGACATTATTTTCAAAGTAAAAATAGTGCTTTGCCAATGACAACCTCAATGCCACAAGGTTGGCAAGGTGTTTCTATGTGATTTCTAAATTGTTTTTATATTATATTATCGATAATAATAGTTAATGCTGGTATTTATATTTTATCTGCAGATATGGCCCTTTTTCACTTTCACAAGTCTAGCAGTTTCTGCCCATTTCATTGCTTGCTGTATAGCAAACACCACTGATAAATCCCTTCAGAAGCTTAAGTGAAAGATTTCACCTCTGGGTTCAATCTCTAAGCTTAACATATGTTATATCATCAATGCTTCTTATTCAGCAAATTGGAGGATTTCATGCCTGTGCCATATTGGGATTTTTACCATTAAAATGAAAGGGTCAGATTAAGGTAATGCATTTTTCTCCAATGCTTGGCAAAATTATCCAATTTATCAGATGTCTGGATTAAAACTTCATAAACAAAGATGATGTCATCAGTTGGCTGCCCATTGGAAAAATGTTCTTGTCAGTGGTACACGGTGACATCACCTTTTTCACACTGTCACCATCATATTAAACACAGTTGTTATTAACTCTTATCCAGCAATTCCACAACATTATCAACCCTTAAAGGAATAGTTCACCTGGAGATTAAAATCATCATTTACTCACCCTTATACCTTCACAGGTGACTCTTCAACCACAAATAAAGATTTTTAGAATCTCAGTACAGTTGGTGCAATACTTTAGAAAAACAATAAATTATAAAAAACTATACAACACAGAATAACAAAATTAAGGCTATTTAAAACTATTAAACCATTTATAAAATGACTTAACTTAATCTTCTGACTTTAAAGTCAAATCCCATATTTACAGCACAAATCAACTATGACCGCCTGAAAATAATGACATTTCTTTGGCTTTTACATGTCACCTAAACTTGAAGCACATGTTGGACTATCCTTTTTTGGATTCTGCCACCCTAACACTAACCACCCCCCTGACTATTTTGTATTTTAAAAAGTGAAAAAAACAACATTTTCCAAGTATTTTCCACTGATTTTATAGAAAGAATTTCATGTTTTTACGGAAGTGATCTTCGTGTACTCACTTTTGCGTGTGTGATTTATTGTCTTCTTTGTCTATGATAAACAGTCTGTCTGAATGTTCTCATACAGTACAGTGTTTCATTAGAGCTTAACTGTGCGTAGAGCAGCCGACACTAGAGAACAGTTTGTCCTAATGCTGGCCAGTTCATTTGTGGGTTGTGTGCCAGTGGATTCCCCCAGACTTACAGCACAAATACAGTTTCAGTTTACAGTGTCTGGCTGATTTACTAGATGCGCTGTCAAATATCCGAACATGACTCGTGCAGTAAGTTATTGAGTGAATGTAGATGCATTTAATACTTACAGGGCACTTATTCATACAAACACTTAAAAGAAAATCCTTTTGGCTCCCCTCATGTTATTTTTACCTCATACGTTTTTTTTCTATGGAACACACCTGGAATTTTTTGAAGAATATTCATACATTTTTCCATGAATCAATGAAAGCATCAAACTTGAAAAAACACCATACAATTTGATTATACATTATTGAGTGAGGACTAATTTATGTTTATGTTGGAATATGTATACTGTACATATTTTTGTCCTTATAGGAGTGTGTGCGTAAATAATTTTTGCAACTAACCTGCAAATAACCCATGTATTTGTGTGTCAGAGTCGAAATGGGATTGAGGTAGAATGAAAGTACACATGATCCCTCATGAAGGAGGGCGGAGTGGCCCCTGAGCCACAGAAAGAGGGGCATTATAGATAGCCTTATCCCACACACCCCTGTTTTTAGCAACACAAACAAGTTTCTAGACGACCAGAGAACTTCAGCCTCCAGCCAGTGAGAACATTACAGGAATGTGTGAAATGTCTCCTCTATGCAAGCAGTGTGAGGTGGATTTGCAGACTCTGAAGTTCAGAGCCCTTTGCTCGGATGTGATTTGTTCCCATAAGGCTCGGCCCACAGCCGTGTTTGCAGGTGTGTTTTAGTTCCCTGAGAGTGTGAGATTAATGTGCTGTGCCAAATGCTGTTGGTGTTATGTTATGATGTTCTAAACGCTGTATGATTGGTAAAATATTACATCACCCTCAGTCGCATGGTCTAATTTTTTTAGATTTTCATGAGAGTGCTGTTTGTAATTCTGTGACAAAGCTGACATTGAGCACAACTGTTCCACCTCCACAACACAGTGCCGGCCTCTTCTCTGTCTGCCCATCCACTTATCCACCTCTCATCTGTTCATCACAGCTCTCACTGAATCATCTGTCACATCACTCCCCCACAATCTTGCTCTCTCTCAGAGCTTCTCGAACATTCACCGTTACATGGCGGATGATTCCCCCATTAAACATTTATCTGCACTGTAATAATATTTTGCCAGGCAGTGAAAATGAAATGTCGCAACATCTTTATGAACTGGTTTTATTAAATACAATAAACTTGCTCAGTTTTACTGAATCAATGTGACTCAGGTTAGACCACCAAAAGGTTTTTAAGAGAAGAGAATTCTAACAAAAGAAAATGAGTTCAGATGTAAGGAACTGTCTGGCATCTGTTTTTTTTCATATAATGTAAGTTATTGTGAACAGGAGCTAACAAGCTCAAAACAGATAGTCTATAACTTATGTAACAAATAATCTACAACGTGTGCACTATATTCCAAGTCTTTTGAAGTCTTATAGGTTTGTGTGAGGAATGCATTGCAAACATTGAAACATGGTGTATCTGAAAATGCCACGGGACAGATCATGTATACGCGCTACACAGAGTTCCGTGCAAGGGGATTTATTGAATAACACAAACAGGTAAGAATCACAACAGGTTAGCATCAAAACAGGCAAGTATCCAAAACAGGTATACAGGTGCATCTCAAGAAATTAGAATACTCCGACTCGTCACATATTGACGCTCGGTCAGCGCCCCTCGGCGTCGCTCTTTTGACGCGCAGGGTACCCCTTTGGCGTCGTATGTCGACGAGCGAGGAACTCCGTTGCTGTGATTCTTAGCATTTCATGATTATTCAGGGTTTCAATATTTTAGAACGCCTATCCCCACCCAAACCCTAAACCTAACCACTTTTTTGCACCGAAGCCGTACGATAAGTTTATATGAAGAGGCCGTGTCCGTGAACGCACACAACCGGCTCTCATTCAAAAATAAACCGAAACATTGGACGCAGCCGATCGCGGGAGCCAATACCGTTTTACGTTCAAAGCCAACGTAATGACGCGATCCGTCACGAGACACGGAAGAGCCAATGGTATCGAAGCTGACGTGATCGACAATATTTGAACGTCTGTTTTTCACTAGATCTGAGATTTATGGTGGTGATCGCTTTTGCATCTGTTCCTCGTACAAATCGATCGTTTTGCGTTGGGACCCTTATATAAGTATTTTTGAACAACATTGTGACTGCTTGTATATTGTGTTTTATATTACAATAAATAAACTGTTACACTACTTGTTCAAACTGCCTGAATAGCGTCGTGTAAACGCAATTATCCTGGCTGTAAAACTTAAATTAATATAAATGTATATTGTGTTTTATATTACAATAAATAAACTGTTACACTACTTGTTCAAACTGCCTGAATAGCGTCGTGTAAACGCAATTATCCTGGCTGTAAAACTTAAATCAAACCCCGACACATTATCATTTCAAATTATACCCAATATAGCCTACTATTTAATAAAGACGGGTAAAATTCGCGTTCCCCGCTCGTCGAAAAACGACCCTCAAGGGGTACCCTGCGCATCAAAAAAGCGACGCCGAGTGGCGCTGGCCGAGCGTCAATATGTGACAAGTAGTGATGGCCGGTTCTTTTCAGTGAACCGGTCGATCCGGTTCACCATATCGGACTGAATCGTTGTAAACGGTTCGCGTATCCACTCAGCACTTAATCACAAATTACTTGTTATTTACTTTCTGGCGTGCCTGACAGTCCCTCTGACTCGAAATAAACCATTTTATTATTCAGTTAGTCCAATAGTACTGAACTGATGAGCACAAGCAGCTGATACTGAGCGGTTCTCGTTCTCGACTCAAGTCAACCGAGAGAGCTGTTTCCTTCGGACACGTCCGATTGAGAACCGATGAGCCGATGATACTGCTCATGCGCGTAACTTTTAAAGCAGATAAAAAGCTTGTAAGACAATATTTTTATTGAACATCAGAACTGTGATTAATATAAAACACATTGGACATGTTTATGACTTAATTGCGCCTTATCACTGTATGTGTACACCGATCTGCGCGCTGTTTACGTGCATGCCACTGCTAGAGCGGTTCTCGTTCTGGAGTCAAGAACCGGTTGCAACAACTTTCGGGTCAGCAGCAACCGATGAGCTGATGACACTGAGCAAGCTGCTGAATAGTTTGGACAACTGATGCTATACTAATGCTACGAATGCACGTGAACCGATCGAGGACTTAAATAAATGGAGCAATCCGGCGAAACGCAAGTTTATTTAATTACGAATAAATAGTATGGATTATGCATGGATAATATATCTTCTGTAAAACGCTGATAAAGATTATTTATTTACTTTAAGACTTAAATCATAGTTTGCACATCACTGTGCATGTATTTGGGTGCTTTTAGTTTCAAAAAACGTGTCAAATCATGACGACGATGTGTTAACTGACAGTAGTTTTGATTAATGATATATATTTTAAGCGTTTTTCCCCATCCCAGCTGGCCGGGATGAAAGACTTGACGCATTACGTCGTTGTGAATGACGTCAGGACGTAAAAGAACCGATGAATCGGTTTTTTGAACCGTTTCATTGAAACGAACTGTCCGATAGAACAGATTTGCGGAAAAGAACCGGACTTCCCATCACTATTGACGAGTCGGAGTGAGACTAGGTTGCAACCCCAACCGAAAAAGGTCAATATTTTTGTCACTCATTTCAGAAAGTGAAACCCATATATTATTTAGATTTATTACACAGAGTGAAATATTTCAAGCCTTTATTTCTTGAAATTTTGATGATTATGGCTTACAGATAGGCTAATGAAAACCCAAAATTCAGTGTCTCAGAAAAATTAGAATATTGTGAAAAAGTTCAATATTGGATGAAAAGTCATGGTGTCACACCCTAATCAGCTAATCAACTCAAAACACCTGCAAAGGTTTCCTAAGCCTTTAAATGGTCTCTCAGTCTGGGTCAATAGGCTACACAATCATGGGGAAGACTGCTGACTTGACAGATGTCCAGAAGACAGTCATTGACACCCTCCACAAGGAGGGTAAGCCATAAAAGTTAATTGCTGAAGAAGCTGGTTGTTCACAGAGTGCTGTATCCAAGCATATTCATAGAAAGTTGAGTGGAAGGAAAAAGTGTGGTAGAAAAAGGTGCACCAGCCAAAAAGATAACCGCAGCCTTGAGAGGATTGTCAGGAAAAATCCAGCTTCACAAGGAGTGGATTGAGGCTGGAGTCAGTGCATCAACAGCCACTACACACAGACGAATCCTAGACATGGGCTACAAATGTCAAAAGCGTCTTACCTGGGATGTGGAGAAAAATAATTGGACTGTTGCTCAGTGGTCCAAAGTCCTCTTTTCAGATGAAAGTAAATTTTGCATTTCATTTGGAAATCAAGGTCCCAGAGTCTGAAGGAAGAGTGGAGAGGCACAGAAACCAAGTTGCTTGAAGTCCAGTCTGAAGTTTCCACAGTCAGTGATGATTTGGGCTGCCATGTCATCTGCTGGTGTTGGTCCACTGTGTTTTCTGAAGTCCACAGTCAACGCAGCCATCTACCAGGGAATTTTAGAGCACTCTGCTGAGCTTTATGGAGATGCTGATTTCATTTTCCAGCAGGACTTGGCACCTGCACACACTGCCAAAGGTACCAAAAGCTGGTTCAATGACCATGGTGTTACTGTGCTTGATTGGCCAGTAAACTCACCTGACCTGAACCCCATAGAGAATCTATGGGCTATTGTCAAGACGAAGATGAGAGACCCCAGACCCAACAATGCAGATGACCTAAAGGCCGCTATCAAAGCAACCTGAGCTTCCATTACACCTGAGCAGTGCCACAGGCTGATTGCCTCCACACCACACCGCATTGATGCAGTAATTCATGCAAAAGGAGGCCCAACACCATTTATTTATGTAACTTATGCAACCACTGTATATCCTGCACTTGCTGCTATTGCACTTCTGGTTAGACCTAAACTGCATTTTGTTGCCTTGTACTTGTACATGTGTAATGACAATAAAGTTGAATCTAATCTAATCTTAAGTGCATAGAAATTAACATACTTTTCAGAAGCTTGACATTTCTATTTGAAATATCCTTTTTTATTGATCTTATGTAATATTCTAATTTTCTGAGACACTAAATTTTGGGTTTCTATTATCTGTAAGCCATAATCATCCAAATTTCAAGAAATAAAGGCTTGAAATATTTCACTCTATTGGTGCTTTTCCACTGCATGGTGGTACGGTCAGGTTTGGTACGATCCGGTTCGGTACAGCTCGTCTCATTTTGGCTCAGTTTGCTTTTCCACTGCAGTTTAGAACCGCTTCAAAGTAGGTGGGATTATAAATGTATCGTCATAGTTGCGTCGCCCCTACTGCCGTGGCATAATCGTAACCGCGACACACCAAACGTTCACTGCAAGACGAAGAATTTTGTTTCAAAGGAGAATTATGTCGGCAAAACAAACTACTGCTAAAAAAAATACAAGAGAGTTTGGGAACTCTTACAAGAAAGTGCAGACAACGACATCGATTGGTTTAATCGACGGCGCACAATGGTAAGATAATCTTAAATTTAGCAATGTGTTTATGGTCTCGATATTTTACTGACATACGTACAATGTCTAATGACGTAGGTAATGGCGATTCTCCGCTGACCAATCAGTGATCTGCAGTGTTTCCACGTCACATTTTAGTATCGGTTCGGCTCACTTGGAACCTCGAGCGAGATGGTACTAAAAACAGTAACAGGTACTAGGTACTGTACACAGTGGAAAAGCTCCCATAAGTGAACTGTACCGAGTCGTACCATGCGGTACCATGCAGTGGAAAAGCGCCATATGTGTAATGAATCTATATAATATATGGGTTTCACTTTCTGAAATGAGTGACAAAAAATATTGACCTTTTTCACGACATTCTAATTTATTGAGATATACCCGTATATCCAAAGCAGGTAAGTATCAAAAACAGGCATATAAACTTCAAGAAATACATAGGAGAAATACTGGCAAACTAACATGATAAAACTACAACAACACTAGACAAAGAACCAAGGTGACAAGCAAACTTAAATAGTCCAATACAAACTAGGTGCAGGTGTGGAACAACCAAAAAATGGCGGGAAGGTGCAGAGGATTCTGGGAAACTGAGTCCATTAAAGGTCCGGTATGGGAAGTTCACAAACAAACACAGGCAGACACGGGGGTGGTATCAAGAAGCAAGGACAATTGTTCACTATGGGGAGGTTTCCTGGACAGGGATTAGATTAAGCCAGGACTAGTCCTTGTAAAATAGGACATTTAAGTATTTTACAAATATGTCTCACAAAAAATGCACTTGTGTGCATTTTGAGATGAAACAATGTCACTCGTGTATTTTAAGATATAGGTCAGTGCAGCTGTTTTCCGTTTTGACAGCTTTAACATTTTTTTGCCTAACATAATTTATATTTAAGAGCTACAAGAGTTTGGAGCAGCATGAATAAATAAACACAGACATGAAACTTTCTTTCTTTTTTTAATTGCTTAGTCTCTAAAATGTTTTGCAGTTTTAGTTACATTATGACTTTTGGTACAGCAGTAAGTCACATTTTACTCAGACCAGCACTTCTAATAAAAGCATTCAGAAGAGGACACTTCACGTGTTTATGTTATATAAGACTGAAGGTCCATGTCTGCAATAAAATAATCCTATGAAGTTCAATGACAGATGCATCTTCCTGTTTACTCGTCCAAGAGCTTCCCAGCAGGAAGACATGACTGGGCTAAAATTGAATGGCACAGTTGAGACTTGAGTTTGTATGTGAGATTCAGTCGTGAAACGTTTGAAATGTGCAGCTTTGATGCAGAGATACTTCACCTAAAAATGAAAATTCTGTCATTATCTTCTTGTCATTTCAAACCTGTATGGCTTTCTTTTTTTTGCAGAACACAAAAGAAGAGATTTTAAAGAATGTTGGTTTGAAATGACAAGAGAGTGAGTAAATGATGACAGAATTTTCATAATCAGAATTTTCTGAATTTTCATATCACTTTAATGTAATTTCCACTGAAAGAAGAAGTTAGGGCAGGACATATTAAGTGGTTCCTTGCCTAAAATAGCCAGTATGATTTAGTTTACCCAAATTTGATGGCATACTGAGTTACAGAAGGATGTTATTATGATTGTTATTTGCGGAAGTAAGTTTAAAATGCGTACAGTATATCTTATAAGTGTGAAGTAAAGAAAGTAAAGAAAATGAGCTACGAAGCCATTGATTTTGACTTACTTTGTCCCTTGTTTAAACAAACAAAAATATGCTTAACAAATCCTCTTAAATAGACAATAGGGCAAGGCATTTAGAAGGGGTTTAAAAATCCATGTTATCTAATCTGTCAATTGTCTAAATCTCTTTTTTCACAGGGCAGCTAGAACTTATTGTTATGCAATGCAGATGGAATTCATGAAAGGATTTACATTTTTGTTCATATTCAATTTCAAGTTCTTGTGTATTTTATTTGCAGTATTGTCTGCATTGTCCATATTTTGCAATCTGACTCTCATCTTAAACATGCCAATGCTTGTCATGCATGTAATCCCCATGGAAGCTGTTCATCACAAATAATAGAAACATGAATTGATCAACATAATTTTGTGTTATTGTTTTATTTACTTATGTTTAGTATGAGCCAATAAACCAATTTGTTTATAGTCGTTAAAAAGAGTGCGCCAAGTAAATAATTTCACGCGTGAGGCTAAAACAGGTTAACATATAAGCTTCAATTCTTTTTGCATTGTGAGAACTTGCACTGTCACCTAGAGCTGTCTGTTTATCATCTAACCACATATTCTGCCCCTTCATTCTGGAATTTCAGTGTTGTTTTGTAGAACTGATTCTTTTTTTCTTGAACTCCTACTCCTATGCCACTGTCCAAGGATTCCTCAGAAACATTAACAATACAGAGTTTGTCCAGCAGTTCTGACCCTGATCATATGAGGACAGAAGGTATTTTCTGACACGATTTCAACGTTTTCTGACACGAACAGCGATTACTCAACAAAAGTATCAATAGAAATGTAGGTCACTTTGGGGTATACTGGTAAGTCTATGCAAATCAGACTGTTTTGTTCTTTGATTTTGTATGCAAATTCTCTTTACACTTGATCATAGAAGTATGCTTTGGATAAACCGGTTTGTAAACAACAAATTCCCATTTCGGTTGATATTATTGAGCCCCTGCAATCCATCTCTCCTCCAATAATCTGGTGCATTTTTTCATTCTTGAATGGCATGTCTATTCATGTTTCAATTTCAAGGTGTTGTGTGTAATATTTTGGAGGATCTATTGACAGAAATGCAATATAATATACATAACTATGTCTACAGAGGTGTATAAAGACCTTACATAATGAACTGTTATGTTTTGTTACTTTACAATGAGGTATTTCTTTCTACGTACACAGTGGGTCATTTGTTTCTACAATAAATGGACAAACTGCTCTACAGAGTGTGACTTGCAAATACTTAATCTCCTTCCTTCGGCAAAGAAACGAAAACACGACCTTGCCCTGTGTCAGCCACCGTAGTACTTCGAAATGAAGGTAGATCGGTGGAGCGAGCTATTTGTTGCAATTCACAACCTCACCTCTAGATGCCACTAATATCTCTACAATGCTCCTTTAACATGCCTTACCATTACGTTTATGCAATCGACTATATCAAAGGAAGTCACACAGTTCATTTAAGGTCTGCATTTTATCAGCTTGTGTGTTCCCTGGGAACCTGTGATCTTGCCATTGTTAATGCCACGGTGTACAAACTGAGTCACCGGAACAATCGATGTGTCACTTTTCTCTCTTTGCAGACATTGTGTGTGTCTGGGCGTAAAAAAGGCACAGGTAATATTGTCTTAATGCTTAACCTTTCAGCAATACACAAACAATACCATTTCACACCCTGCGTAGACAAAAATACCAAGAGGATGTTTAAAATACCACTTATTTTTGCTGCCAACATTTCACTCAGCAAAATTAGACTGGCGATCATTCAACCCCTTTTCAAAAATAACCGGCTGACGTTTGACTGACGCAACAACTTTCGTTCTCTCACCCCAGCTGGTGTTAATGCTTGGGCATTAGATGATAACAAAGGAAGTTTGTAAAGGGAGTGTTTGTTTAGATGCCTCAAGCTACAGCTGACAGAATAAAAACTCATCTTGAAAGCGCCATGTTATGTAAAGGCCACATTGATGATAATACAAAGACATTTTGTATTAGAAAAGAATAAAGATGTTCCTTTCAATTCGATTGTCTTGCTTAATGAAATGTCACATCATTTTCCCAGGCCTACAAAAATAAGTGGATTCCTGCAGTGCAATTCACAATGAAACCGAATCAGAAACATGCCCAGACACTGTAACCTGACACTGTTAACTTTAAAAAATAAGTAACCTAGTTGCCTTCATTCAACTTAAAAAATATTAGTTAACTAGTGAATTTCATCCAAACTTGTTTGGTTAACTTATATTTTTAAATAGAATTAATTCAAAATTTTAAGGCAGCCAGGTTACTTACCATGACTGCACATGACAGAAGACTAAAGAGGTTTGATCTTGTTCACAAACATGTTGAACAAGGTATCTGTGTAGCAATAAGAACTGATAGATTTGGCTAGAATGGCCTCGGCTGGAAAATCTGATACCCATCAGGGGTGTGTGTCTGATATAAAGTGCCATAGTCAGCAAGAGTCTCTCTAGCTCTGCTGGCTTTTGATGAGCTGAGATATATTTAGAAGTTTATACTGTAGGTAACTAAGACTCTTCAGATATGGGTACTGAGTATTTCCCAATCCCTGGAGCTTTGTATGATTCTGAGATGCATTTGCATGTTATTAGGAATGATTTAGCAAGGCTTAAGTTGGTATTCTACTTTAATGATTTATTATAAAAGCCCAAAATATCCTGAATGTGTTAAATAATAACTCGGAGAGGGTTAAAACATACAGAAGATTGTGTTTCTGCTCCAAACCTTATGGTTTTACATTACATGTATCCACCCTAGAATGCATTGTAACAAGCTCAGAAAAAAAGATGTGATTACAAAGATTATATTTATGTTTCATTCAGTTAAAAAAAGAACTGCAACAATAGTTAGCTCAAAATTAGTTCAAATTATGAAGATGAAGCAACTGCACCTTTGCTATATTTCAGTGTAAAAATAAACAATACATGGTATTTATAACCCTATGTTCTTTGTTTCCACAATGAAACCAGACCTGAATTCAGCCACCACCCTGATGAGTGTTGATTTATAGATAGATGAAATCCTGCCTTACATCTGTGTGTCTAGTGCTCTTTTTGTAAGCACTATCACTTCCACATGTGAGAATAATTTTAGAGTTTGCTTTGAAGCACTCAGCATGACCCTGCACTGTTATAAACTTATATTCAATTATTAAATATGATATTCGATTGACTTTTTATTATTATTTTATTTTATAATTTACTTTCTTTTATTGATTTCATTTTACTATTTAGATTAAATGTATGATATAGTTGCTCAATAACTGCAGATTTTCATAAAAATGTATGACAGCATTATCATAGCAAATAGTAATGATGATATCTTTTCTGTGGCTTAGTGGTTAGAGCATGGCGCTAGCAACACCAAGGTCATGGGTTTGATCCCAGGGATTGCACATACTCAGAAACAAAAATGTATAGTATAAATGCAATAGATAAAAGCATCTGCCAATTGCATAAATGTAAATGTAATGATATTCAGTAATTCAATAAATTGTCTTTCTGAAACATTGTGTCTCCAAATTCTGTGTTTTTCAGGAAATGAAAATCACTGTACTTTTTAAATGACATACATTTTTGGATACTTTTTATTGGTTAGATATTTGCAAAACCCAGTGACAAACAAAGGGTGGATAACAATAATTATTTATGCCAAAAAATTAAAATCACAAGGATACAAGTTTTTAGAAGGACAGTAGCGATATTATAGATATTTAACTTTTTCCTGCAGCATTTATAAAGTTGCCAGCGCATGCATTTTTGATCATTTTCACAAAACTTTCATGGCCCTCCAGAACATTTTCTTCCATGAATAAATGAACATACAATAGCCTATATCAAATTAAGGAACAGAGCCAGATCATTTGTGCTTTTTTTATCTCTTCTTGAATCTGAGAAGTGTTCATAAAATTGTGGTTTTGCCAAACTCTTTGGTTACTAGTTTTTTATATGTGAATATTATGCATCACATTGTACGTAAATCTTTTTTATAGATATTTTAAGTGACTGTTTGTAGTAAATATTTAAATTACTGATGACTGAGGACTAGTTTACAGTTTACTGCATACATACAGGCATTACTCTTCTGTACACAGTCATGTGAGAATCCTCTCAGCACATTCCTTGTGATATTAACTGTACTGTAAGGAGTCACATGAGGCCTCTTACGCTAATGTTCACATGCAGGAAGGGAATTACATAACCACACAGAATAATACAAGACCCATAAGTGCACTAAAGAGAAGAAGGATTGTTTGAGCATGTGGGACCCGAATCACAGTCAGAGAAATGTTTGAAGCGGTTAAGTCAAACGTATATAATCAGTTGGCATGGTTCATTAGTTGAATATAATCTCCAACCCCATAGTGATGCATTTTTACTAATAGACCTCTCTGTGAAATACATGCACTGTTATATGACAATAGTGACCAATTTAAACAAGAAATTAGGAAATCAACAACATTTGAAATATAAAAAACATGGATGCCAAAATGCGCATTAGTCGAAAATCTGAATTATCATGGAAAATTCACAAAACTAAATATGCATAGAAAAAGGAAATAAAGTATACATTGACTATTATTTTATCTGTTATTATTTTGTTAATCCTTTCTTGTTTTTGACTACAGCAGTCATTCTTCTGCCATAACTCGATAAGGTTTGTACATATAATTTTTTTGGCAAGTTTCCTTAAAAGTACCACTATACAACATGAATAGTATATTTTGGTACATCCTTTACAATATTTTGAATAAATAGCAAAGATTTCAAAGTTGCACATCACTTTTGAATCATTGGTAATGTTTTGTCAGTCAGAGGTGTGTGTGGCATGCTTGTGTCTTTAAATCAGGTTACAGTGCTTACGGGACACCGTCCGCAGGCAGTGGCTGCGTTCCTCTACAGCAGCAGGAGATTTTCCACCAGACCTCACAACGGTCTCACACACACATTTGGGGTCACATACATTAACACTTACACATAGAAATATGCACTTAAATTTCATTTTAATGTACATCTCTATAACATTTGAGTCATCTAAACATTCAGACAGATGGGTGAAGTGGCCATGGAATTAGAAATCCTCACTAAATGAGATTAGACAGGCTTATATCCTTCTTCATTTAGAACCAATCGGCTTAATTGTGAAACAAAAACTTTATTCAGAAAAACTTTAAAAAAAAAACTTTAAAAAAAATTTCTCTCTAAAAAGAAATTGTACAGGATCATCAAGATACATACGGTGTGATTATAGTTTCACTTGCTTTTAAGCTCCTTTAATAAACTGAATGAAGGGACAGAAGTTATGACATGCCGAAGATCTCTTGGCACATCTTGTTCATGAATGAGGCCGCCATCAAAAACATACTGCAGCAAGTAAAGGAGTCTGAAGGGACCCAGATGGCAGTATCATGTTCCTGAACACAATCTCGTTTTGACAAACATATCAATATGTAATATTACTTTTAAATGCCAAATATGAACATAAACATATGTGATAACACAGATTTACACTAAAATGACACAGAATGTTTATATTTACTTGTAAAAATAGAAGTCTCAATGGGGGCCCTTTTGTGGACGTGCATTAGGAGAGCAGGCCTGTTAATCAGTTTTTATTCTCCCACATATTCAGTACTAATAATAGCTTTATCACCCGTGGAGGGTCTTTAGACAGCTGGTGTTGTGAATGCTCCTCGCTGCTTCTTTTCAATGGCATGTGTTTTTTCCAAGGTTTATCCTTGACACAACAGGTCAGTCTTTTCCCCTGTTGCTTCAAAGCTGTTGGTGTGGGAACCTGTCGGTCAGACGGTCTTAGTTCAATCCTGTTGAAACCTGAAATGAGCTATCATGAGGTGAAGGATCTGGGATGGAGATAACAGATGTTTCGCAGATGTTCAGGATGTACCCAGACCTTTGACTATCAAAGGTTTGAGGGTAAATGAGCAGTACCCAAGAATGGTTAGCATGGTAACTGCAGTCACCTTCTGTGTAGGTTGGTTCCAGCAAATGGTTTTATCGGCTGTGACTCAATCCTTGCTTAACCTGAATCTCAGCTCTTGCACAGAAGGGTCAAAAATCAAATGTGTCTCTGGATCAAGTGTTCAGTTCAGTGCTGACTCACTGACAAGCCACTAGGGATGTAACGATTCACTGCGAATCTGTTGAAAATCGATTATAATATGTGTTGATTCAAGTCGGTTGAGATGTTAAATTAATCGCAATACATGTTTTGAACAGCAGGGGCTGCTGTGTTTACGGCAAACCAACCTGATCTGACGGGAAGTCATAAGTATTTGAGATGGCTAATTTGTATGAATTCATACGTTGTCGTACAAAAACATACAATTAAGCAATACTGAAGGCCCATCCCAACCCCGTCCCTACACCTAACGTCACTGGCGCAAAGGCAAACCGCACTAAAAAGTACGACTGAGATCGTACGAATTCATACGATTTAGGCAAAATTAACCACCAATACTTACGAATTTGCAGTGAGATTGTGTTGGCCAAACTTGGTAAACGTTGATATGCTGATATTTCTTAAATGTAAAAAAATATATTTGTAATGCAGAGGGTAACAGGTAGGTAGAGCACACCACAGAGGTTAGTTGGAATGAGGTTTAATGAACTCAGGAAAATGACAGGGAATCTTCAAAACAGGTAATTCCAAAACATATCAGGTATTTCCAACAGGTAACTCAAACATATCAGGTAAGTATTTCCAATAGGTAACTCATGTTCATAGGTAGAGAATCCAACAAGAGACTTATCGTATCCAGTGAGAATCACCTGCGGGTAGGACAAAAGTTCTTCGAGTAGACAAATGTCTAACACAAGGGACCACAAAACCACGGCGACCAATAACACAAGCAGGTAACAACAAGATCAGACGACAAGACAGTAAAACCAGCAAACCTAAATAGTGTCTAGTAATCGAGTGCAGGTGGCAATGAAATCAAGATGGCTGCCGGAGTGAGGTGCATGACGGGGAGTGTAGTCTGTTAAAAGTCCAGTGATAGGGATCGGGTTGGGTGAAATATGGGGTGAGCGCTGATATAGGGGCCGTGGTCGGAGGTGACGGTGTAGACCTTACAATATTGAAGAGACTTTGTATTATTCTATTACTTTTTTATTTGATTTGGAATTTGATTTAAATTGAGTTTTGTTATTTGACATAAAATATTTTTTTACAAAGAAATGTGCAGCATTTGAGAAATAATAGTTTTGTAATTTGTCAATTGTCTCAACTAATTTTGTAAAACTAAATTCGTGAATAAATTGTATCGTGAGATCAGTATCGTGAATCGTAAATCGCATTGCATTGTGAGCTGAGTGAATCATTACATCCCTACAAGCCACACATCAGATTTGTAATGTTTAGTAAAGAAATGTGATTCATTGATTTTGTTCAACCTCAAATATTCAAGACAAACATGTTTTACCCATATCATACATTTTTCTTTTTTAAATATTCTTGACAACACCATCATAAAATAAAGTAAATGTGTTAAAAGTATTTTTACTTTGTTGTTTTAAAATTTGTATTGCTTTATGCATTTATATGGGTTTACTAGACCGAAAAAACACTGGCTGAGTAACAATAACATAACGGCATGCACAGGGTTTAAAGCTAACATACATTAAAGCTTTAAATCAACATTTTTATTTGATAAAGTCTTTAGGGACATAATATTTTAAAGTGCTATAGGAATTTGGAACAGACTAATGAGCTGTTATGTAATATACAACCCAACAGTTGAAAAGGACTGAGTCAGTGCAAAGTCAGTGTTTACGATATGCTTGTACAGTTATCACTTGATCCTCGATAAAATCGAAATAGAGTTATCTGAGGCCACTACAAAGATTCTCAGATTTGCTGTAAGGAAACAGCAATAAATTCCCAATGAGTGCTAAAAAAAGAATAGCACTATTACCTGAACACAAAGCTATTTATACAACCAAAGGCATTGACAGGAGATTTGAGATAATCAGATCAAATTAGATTATGCTGTAAGCATACTCTGATATCTGGCATGCCCTTATTGAAAGTCACTTTGTCTGGTATAGGTGATATATAACCCTGTTTAAAGTGTTGTGTTAAATATTTTGTTCTATCTGTTTGTACAGACAGGCATCATTATTATTTCCTGTAAAAAACACCAGTTCTATTGTGAATGGTGCAAAACTCTTTACTTTATAACCTCTGGAGATTCTACAGTATCATATGTGGTTTATTTAGTTTGTTACACAGATGTTGCGTTATGAATTTAATGTAGCTTTTTCAATCTGACAGCCATTTTAATTTTCCATTAAATATTTCCAGCTGTACAATGTCTCTGTGAAGTCTCCTAGTCTGTCTCCACACATCTGTATCTCAATAACTGCACGGCAAAAGAAGCATTAAATATTTTCTGATACATTACTTCAGAAAATTATGCTTTTATACCTGTTTAAAGTGATAGTATATCCAAAAATGAAAATGTCATTCCAAACCTGTATGACTTTCTTTCTTCTGCAAAGCACAAAAGAAGATATTTTGCAGAATATTAGTAACCAAACAACAAATTTCTCAAAATGTCTTCTTTAGTGTTTCACAGACGAGAGAGTAAAATACAGGTTTTAAATAATGTGAGGTCAAAAATGATGAGTCAAAGGTTTATTATTGGGTAAACTAACCCTTTAAGGTCATTTTAAACTAGCTGCCATCATTGGTCTCTTTAAATGAATGTTCATGTAATTCCTACACAATAAAATATTAATATGAATTAATATTGATATTAATAAAATAAAATATAAATAACAGTGTTATTAGCCACTAGCCAGACTGATCAACAAACAGAAGTTAACTTAGGCCAGGCGCGTGCATCCGATAAACTGACTGTTTGTTACATTTTTGCATTTGATTTTATCCAAAACAGCACATTAAGTGCATCCAAGGTACAGTATACAATGTTATTGGGATATGTGTTCTTCTGAAATTTAACACATAACGCTACGCTTAAGTTAGAAGACTACCATTGCGTTACCACAACCAGTAATGCTTGCTCATAGACAACTTTGCAAGCACTGGTACAGAAGCACTTCCGGTTTAAGTTTATTTATTTTTAAATCTTGCATATATAATTAAATCTTAAAGATATGTTTAATATCTTAAATCGGTTATAAATATTCTTATGGTTGTATTTTGTTGAAACGTTTGAGTAGTGTTAAAGAACTGAAACAGGAAGTTTACCTGTCTTTAAGATGTCTATAAGCATCCATTTAACATTTGCTTATATTTGAACAAACCCATAACCCTAAAATCAAGGGTTCTCAAACTTTTTGACTCCAATGCCACATCCTCCCCCCCTGTATTCAACAATATTCAAAGGCTCCCCTCCCACTCACCAAAAGAAAACATATAATAAAATATTTTTGAACTTATCATTATACCTAGAAATTACCTTTATTTATAAAAATGACCAAATAATAAGAAAATTATAGAATAATTTCCAGTCCTTTTGTTGAGAATCACTGCCCTAAATGATACACTTTAATGTGCAGACTGCATCGTTTGTGCGTATAGTTAAAAAGTGTGCTATTATTACTCTTCGAAATAAGAAATAATTATTGCTTAAGATAGGTGAAAAAAAATTACATTTACTTACACTGAAAAATTGATCAAGAGTATTGTGACAAGGACAAAAGGAAGGCGAGGCAGCGGATCCAAGTGCAGTACATTTTAATAATAACACAAAAACAAAACAAACACAGCGAAAACAGGGATAATCCAAACAGGGAACCAGGAACAAGAAACACCGACTGACAAAGGAACATTAGAAACACAGGGCTTAAATACATGAACATTAACAGGGTAACAAGACACACCTGGGAGAACAATCATGGGGAACCAATGAACAAGCCATTCATGTGACCTGCGGTGGTGGAATCGGGGGCGGGAAGGTGGGCCAGGCCCGTGGTGGACAGCTGGAACTGGGTCATTGATGTGGCTGTGGATCGTGGAGACAAGGCGGCCCTGGGCCGTGGAGGAGAAGTGGACCTGGGCCGTAAAGACGAGGAGGACCAGGGTAATGAAGAAGAGGTGTGACGGATTCCTTCTTGGACGAATCCTGGGCTTCTGGAGGCTGAGCTGACTCGAAGACGGATCCAGGGGGCTGGGTTGACTTGAACACAGGCCCGGAGGCTTGATTTGACCTGGGAACCGGCCCGGAGGCCTGACTTGATTCGGGAACCGGTCCAGAGGCCTGACTTGATTCGGGGAAACATGCAATATCCAATAAAGTCAGTACATGGTCCTCGAGGGAAGTATTACCTTGATAAAGGCGGGCCAAACGAACTGCTGGATCCATGTTTGGTCAGTCGATATGTGACGAGGACAAAGGAAGGTGAGGCAGCGGGTCAAGTGCAGTATGTTTTAATAATAACATCAAAACAAAACATAAACACAGTGAAAACAGGGATAATCCAAACAGGGAACCAGGAACAACAAACATCGACTGACAATTAAGGAACATTAGAAACCCAGGGCTTAAATACATGAACATTAACAGGATAACAAGACACACCTGGGAGGACAATCACGGGGAACCAATGAACAAGGGACTACAAAAGACTACAACAGAATACAGGAACTCAAACGGTACAAACTAAAAGTCCAACTAGACAGGGGAAACAGACAGGATCATGACAAGTATCAAGGGAGACTTAGGAATAGTCTCTTATAACATCAATAAGCAACTACTTACTTTTGTGGTGGCAAGCAGCAATGTTCACATTTAGAAATAATTTAAATATTGGAGCCCTGTGGGTAGAGATCCGACATATAGTGCCAGTGCGCTCACTCTTCAATTCCCGACTCCAAAGCTCTATCTCTGCCCAATAAAGATGTAAAATCTCCCAAGATTTTACTTAAAAAAATAAAATATTTAAATATTGGCACTCAGTACACCATGGTACTGAACATATGTTATTTATGTGGAATAGCGTGCCTGTGTGGACCTATCAGTTTGGACCGTTGTGGTTTTTGCACATTAATAAGACTTTGGACTACAAACTAGCAAACTTCTCAAGAAGCACAACCTTCGTCCGTTCATCCTGAAGAAGATTTGGGCTTGTACAATGTCAACTCCTTGTTTCAATATTAAGGAGAAGTAAATGAAAATATAAGTCATATTCACTTATCATGACACAACAGAGGATTTTCTGTTCTCAGCTCATGTTACTGATAACAGGCAGACAGCAAATAAATCATTCTTCATTATTGCTGACAAAAATAAAAACACTGTGTCCTAAAGAGAAATATGGCTTTGGTAGAATGTTCTACGATCACAGTGTATTGCAACAACCCCAGAGAACAGAACATCATGAACTCAAGAAACCCTGAATGTTTTGTAATGTTGAGGATCTTAAATGACATATACAGTTGGGTGGTGTAGGCTAGACCACCTTACTACATGTTCTTTAAATATGATTAGTTTAATTTTTACTGTACTTCAGTTGAGTATCCAGTAACTACAATCAAGCATCAGTATAAACAAAATAAAGCATTCTATGGTGCTTTCAACATTGCTCTGGGGGTTTGGCTGGGCAGTTGGCTCCTACATCAGTATGCTGGTTGTACTGTATACTGTTATTTTATTAATGGGAGTTTAAATGTAGCCATATTGGGATAAAAATGAATTGGCAAGCAACATATAACAATGTAAAGATGTTTTTATATTTCAGTAGATGTTTCACCAGTGACCACTTTTTGGTGGGCTCTTGTGTGCAGTGGGAAACTAGGTTTTTAAAAGGGACCATTTTGTTCAGCACCTTCTCTCATTGCTCTCGATAGGAAAGTCTTCTGTGAGTGTTCTTTCCAGTGGGTTAACCTCCATGTCTGTCTGAGAACTCCCTCAGACGGTCAGTTCACCTGAGCAGACACACACATGCTGTGTCACCATAAAGTGTGTCATGTGATAATTCCATTATACAGAGATCGGACCTCCACAAATAACCTGGCCTTATCCAGTCAGCTGACCTACAGAGAGGGCGGGGGGAAAACTGGAGGGAACGATAAAGACGGATGAATGGATTGAAGTGTGTGGGAACATGCCGGCTGGAAATAGATATATGGGAAGAAGGATTAGGTGATCATACTGTCACATTTCACATTGAAAAGCTGCAGAACATGCAGCAGTCATCGGGTCACTGGGAGGAGGAATGGAGCATTGCCATGGGACTAATGGCCCAGTGAGATGACACTGCAAATACAACTTCTCCATGACGCCATATATTCTATCCAACTTTGTCACCTTTGGTATATAATGTTAAGCAAAGGCTAAAAAAACCCCACATGAATTGCTAATATTATGGCTCAGTAATATTAAGGAATAAAGGACTTTATACTCGTAGGATATTAATATACATTTATTTCAAAGGTTGGGGCACCACCAGCCTGAACCTGTAGGAGACAACAGCTAAAATATCGACCGGCTGAACAGTTCAAGTGCAATAAAGTGTGAGAAGTAAAAGCTACTAGAACATGAGCAATGCTGACTCAGGGTTCTCTTGATTGTTGCCTGCAATGAGGCCATGGCCTCTGTGTTTTCCTTATCATTTTCTGGATAGGTCAGATGACTGGAATTGTATTAACCCTAAATCATTTCAAGTTTTACAGCAAAAAGAGTTTAACCGTTGATCTGAGAATTTGAAAACCTTCCCAATGTTCTCCTGTTACACATGCAGCTGTGTACATGACTATCAGTTGTTCATCCCTCCCTGCGGGTTTGTGCTGCAGTCGACAGTCTCTCAGGGTATTCAGTGGAAAATTTACATTGAGGTTAATGTGTCCCATGCAGGTGCTGTAGTCAAACACTGCATCAACTCATTCATACAAATTTGTGAACTGGATCAAGGCATTATATAGGGAGCTAGTTAAACATTTTGTTACGCTCTGTCAGCATTTTGCCCTCTAATGTTGGACACAGATTTTACGCTGATGTACAGTATCATTGTGTAGTTTATACTATTGTAAACTAAATGTAATAAAGGCTGGATTACACTACAACACTTTTTTAAAAAACTACACATCACACACTTGCAGACTTTTTGAACGTTTGCAGAGAAAACAATACATGATCAAATCTGGCAGACTGGCTCAGACTTTATGCAACAATTCCAGACTGAAATATGTGCAAAAATCTGAGCAAAAGTCTTGTAGTGTATTCCAGTCTTTAGTTGCATTGTTTGAATGAATGGCTGCAGTTTATCTTATGTAAATGTAATATAGCTTATAATATTGTTTTGAGTTATCTTGCCAAACTTATAATGCAATTATAGAAATATGTTTGCTGTATCCAAAACACATTTTGAAAGATTTTCTGCTTAAAGTTTACCCCAAAATAAAAATTCTGTTATCATTTACTCACCATCAAACTGTCTCAAACCTGTATGAATTTTGTTGTTGTTTGTAATGTCTCTTTACCTTACAAACTACCTACCCAACACAATCTCACAGGAATTCGTAACTATTTTACGAGGTGGGTTATTTGTATAAGTTCGTACAATGACATTCATCAGTTTAAGTACGATTTGCTTAAGTGAACTATGATTTCATAGTACAGGGACGATTTGCCCAAAGTACACTTTTAAAAATAAAGGTGCTTAAAAGGTTCTTCACAGTGATGCCATAGAAGAACCTTTTTTGGTTCCACAAAGAACCATTCAGCCTAAGGTTCTTTAAAGAACCATCTCTTTCTTACTTTTTTTATAATCTAAAGGACCTTTTTTCATCACAAAGAACCTTTTGTAAAACAGAAAGGTTCTTCAGATGTTAAAGGTTCTTTATAGAACCAAAAGGTTCTTCTATGGCATTAAAGAACCCTTTGAAGCACCTTTATTTTTAAGAGTGTACCTGCTTTTTGTTGTATTCGCACCGCAGGATCCGGACGGAATTTTAATTCTGTAGAACCTTTTTGGAGGAACACTTTAGCTCCTATTCCGAGGTAGGGTCTGAACCAGCAGGATAGGAACGATCCGTGATGTAAGCAAATGCTGATTGGCCGAACTTCTGTTGTTGGTTGTTTGTCGTTGTTCGACGGACGCGCTTAAATGAAGTTGCTTAAGTCGACCGGCTTACGTCCCTAAACAGTGCCTTGTGAATGTAATTGGGGAAATGGCCTGAGGGAAAACTTTGTTCACGAATGACAGTCCTATTTACTCTTAAAAATAAAGGTGCTTAAAAGGTTTTTCACAGCGATAGAAGAACCATTTTTGGATCCATAAAGAACCATTCAGTCAAAGGATCTTTAAAGAACCATATCTTTCTAACCTTTTTCGCCACAAAAAACCTTTTGTAAAACAAAAAGATTCTTCGGATGTTAAAGGTTCCATTTTTATGACAAATTGCTTTTCTGCTCTTTTCAGCTGTTTATCAACCCAGTTATGACAATGAATAATTAAACATCTCAGAAAGACTTCACCATATATGTACGTGGCCTTCTGCCCTTCACTCCGTCTCCTCTGTACTCAGCTGATGAGAGTATATGCTTATACACTTACACAAAGGCATTATTCACTGCACTGACCAGCTCTGCTTGTAATTGTGTGATCAAGCAGCTGCATTTGTTCTCGAGGCGAAACAAAACATTCTTTGTGTTTATCGGTGTCTCATTCTGAATCAGGGAACTAGTGCATCATCGCATTACCTGCAGAATTAAACCAGTATCCATTTGATTCTTGGAAAGTGAGGCCTGACCTGAAGGTCAGTGCCGCTCTCAGCATACATAAGCCCTATGGTTTGGGATTTGCGTCACTGTGTTGTAAGACTTCATTACGGCTTTAAACTCAGTGTACTTTACCCAGAATTCCTTTGGAGGGATTACCATTCTTAATGGCTCGCATAGCAATGCAGCTGTCATTTGCCCAGGCAGGTCTTTTTTGAATAATATTTCAGTAAATTCAGTGCTTAATCTATTTGTCCACAACTGGCTCATTAGAAGGATTTGCTTTGGTCTGTTAGGACAGCGATTATTACAGACCCAAAATGGGTGTTAAATCTGTGCTCTCTGTATCTTTGGTCACAGACAGCAGGAAAAAACAATGCAGGTAATGAAATGCAACTATATAACCTTGTGCAGTTTGTAAAACAAAATAAATATCAACCTCTAAAAGGGAGGACCAAGCAATTTGTAAATCTTTTGTTATTGGCATCAAAGGCCAAAAGGTGTTTCCTGCAGTTATTGTTTGGTAACGCCACATTGGGTATATGCCATGCAGGTTGTGCAACATGCCAAGAGCCTAACACTGCTAGCGCCATGCTCTAACCACTGAGCTGTTTTTTTGCCTTAAATCATCATTATTAGGCTACTTACTCTTTATGTTTGTCACTAGGTTTTGCAAATATCATTTAAAAAGTACAGTGTTTTTTCATTTCCTGAAAAACAGTAAATTTGGACATATACAGGGTTTTGAAAGGACAGTGACAATATGGGTCTCTTTCTGTACAACTTGAAACTGCAGTTTTCACTGCAAGCCCAATGTCTGCTGACAGAAGTCACAGATTTATCATGGCCCCTTCCTCCAGAACTTGCAATATTTGTGTGGGCAAGGATATAGGACCAATGGCATATAGGATTCTTTATAAAACTGCAATCTGAAACGTATTTTTATGTGGATTGAAGTACATATATTATATATTATTAATGCATACATTTATTTTGTACTAAACAACTAGGCTACATATATTTTAATGAATACATTTAGGTTTACTTTGTTCAGGTACATTAGCATGATTATGCTTACCTCTAGTGGAAGAGTTTGGGACAGCACGATTTTTTCACAATAAAATCAAACAAAAAAATCTTTTAGGTAACTATTTTTAACTAAATGTATTAGATAAGATGTTGATTTAATAAGAGTTAATATGTAAACTGATATCATTTATGACTTTAAATGTAAGTCAATTATTGTTATTAACCTGCAGGAGCACATTCCTTGTTTACATTAGGCTAGTTCAAAGTTCTATTAAAGAGAGAGAGAAACTACGGTTTAAATTTAAAACATCTTTGGAAAGAAAGTAATCATTGCATATTTATTTAATTACATTTGTTTATATTAATTCTAATAGCAAAACCTAATATACATGTCAATTGCAATAGGTGGCAGTATGCCCCTACTACTAAGGTATGTAACCCACCAGAAAACAGAGAGAAGAACAACGACGACGTAGCTTCCGGTTGTTCTTCGCTCTGCCGCCACGATTAATGGAGCGAAAGCTCCTGCTGTCCGTACTAGATTCATTGCTTTCTTGATTGAAACTGAGCAGTTTGGAGGTGAGATTAAAAACGCATTGTGAGTTTTGTACATTTTGTTGTTGGATTTAATTTCGTAGTTTCTCATAGTCATCAAGCGTTTCTACATGCAGTGTTTAGTGGCATGGTGGAAAAATTGTATTGTCTGCTAATTTATTTTTATCTAACGTTAAATAAATTAAATTACGCGAAACAACAGTATTTGAAATACTGTTAAATAGAGTGTTTTTTTAATCAGCTTTGGGTGGTTTTGAGTATGAATTAACACCACGTGGTCATTACTCCACGTGCATTGACAGTTCAGATGCCATTTTTTTTATTTTATTTCTTACATTTTAACAGTTATTTTTCATTAGATACAATTGCTAATTTTCTTGCTAAGGTTATGAATTAGGCATGTTAAGTGGGAATTTGATTTAATGCAGACTGATCAGCGAGGTTGAGTCTGAGGTGACTCTGTCCTTTCCTCTTATGTCTGCTAGATCGATGTGGGGTGGTTTGAGGCCATGCTGTGTTCCTTCTACAGTACGGTTATAGAACCCCCAGACAAACAAATGCTCTCATGTGCTTGATTTTTTTTTCCCCTAGAAAAAAATGTCTTCTTTTCTCAAACACACCATCTTTCTCTTTTGCAGCATGAAGAAATCCCCTGTAACCTTCACAGTGTTCTTTGAAGGAACTGGATGTTCATGTTATTGAAGAGGCTACCAGCCTGTTTAGAGGAAGTAAGTTCAACATATGAAGATTTAGACAGAATGCCTGGCCACGGTGTATTAAACTGTTTCTGTTTAACTGAATGGCCAGTATTGCAGGCTGTTCAGCAAGGTTGAGTCATTGTGACTCCTGCCTTTCCTGTGATGTCTGCTAGAGAAATTTGAGGTGGTTTGAGGCCTGCTGTATTTCCTTTACAGCATGGTTATATAATCTTCGAACATTTGTACTCGAAGAGAACTTAAACTGCAGCATTATAAATGTGTCTAATTTGTGTTCTTTTTTTTGATCTTTCGTAGGAGGAACCAATATTACCCGGTGGTAAGTGTTAAATAAAAGTGCTGAGCAAAATGTAATGACATAGTGTATTTTATTTAATTACATGTTTTTAATCTTTAGCACACATTTGTTCAAACAGTGAGATGTTACACAGTCTGTTTGGGTGAACTGAATAAACATTCTTTAAACAAAAAATGTTGGTTGTGGTTCCTTGTCCAGTGTTTCATTAAGTTTATTTAACAAAGTTTGGCAGAAGCGTTTTCATGTAATCCAGCCAATCAGTGTGAGAAGTCAGTTTTGTATAGCCGTCCCGTGACCGCTTTGCTGTACCACCCTATCACCTCACTCTTGGCTGGCTCCCATGTCAGTTAAGGAGGGAGGTTATATTTTCATGTATAATAGGGTGATTCTCACAAAACCGCTGAAACATCATGGCAGTAAAGATTTTAAATATAAAACTACAGTTTGATAACACAAAAAATGATCATAATGAAGGTAATTGTTTTCTCTACCTTGGACAAAAAATAATTTTAACAAAAAAATTGTCTTTTGTTGCTTTTTCTGCTGAAATTCTCATAACCGTAACACGTCCTGATTTGTCGAAGTGCATTATATGTTGTCATTTAAACAGGATAAAATTTAAATTTTCTGAAGAAAAATTGGATGTTTTACTAGATGTTCTCAAATTACAAAAAATGGCCAATAAAATCATTGACACATTAATCATGTATAAAAAAATGAAAGATGTGTCTATGACTGATATTCTCAACCTCCATAACGTTTTTTAAAGACTGTTTAAACACACACAAACATATTTACATTAAGTTTGATTTTATGTAAAGAAACACGACTACTAGTACTTTTTAAATGGCTAACAAGTTAACAAATTACTTTACATTTTTCCAGTTAAAAACGTAATAATCTCTTGTCACACTGTGTACGTGACTTTTTCCCTTTTCATTACCGATACAGGTCGTTTTCCACATTTAAAGAACTTCTACATATATAATAGTCTATTAAATTAAAATATAATTTATTAATGTCATATTATGTATGATTAATAAAAACTTGCTTAGGCTTCATGGCTTCACTTGTTTTTAGCAAAACATGCTATGAGATTGACAGTTTTCAATGGGTACGGTAATGAGAATTTTGAAGGCCTTTTTTTGTAAATATTTTTGTAAATTGTCAGTGAAAGTTTAAAAATGAATGCATTTAAACATACCTTGTTTTAAACGAATATAAAGGAAATTTGTTGATACAAGTGTTTTTAAGAAAATCACGTTTGACATATTGAAAGCAAGATTTCGTGAGAATTACCTATAGGCCTATACAGGGACGCAAACTTGTCATCTTTTGGCGAAATTCGCCTTTTTTGATCCAAAATGGATCATTGTTGTGATTCGTCTAGATCCAATGAGTTTTTGAGTATCGGGTTTGAGGGGGTCTGTGGGTCTTTGGACGGGGTCGCGGTAAATTAAATTATGAGAATAGCGTGCAGATGTTGTGCTAAATGGATGCTAAATCACTATACAGTTTGCGGCTTATTTTTTAAATGCTGCTCAGATTGAGCGCACATACTCAACTCATGATTAGAGTAGATGTGGATTTCTGACTTCAACACCGTCTCTAAGCAGCAGGTAAAAGCGCGCTGGTTTGTTTGCCTTGAAAGCAATGGCACAGACCCAAGAAACATAATATGGGGTAAGTGCGTAAACACGCTGACAACCGAAATCATCGCATTTACAGAGAAGCCCTCATGCTGTATAAAAGGAATTGTACAGGACAACTAAATTAGTTTGTCATCACTAATCACTCCCTGTAACTGTGCTAAAGAGTGCACGGAGTCAAATGTGCCGATCACACATGCACGTGTGTTTGCCAGCACCTTCTAAAATTAGTTTTGCTAGCGAAGTTCCCGACCTTGGTATTCAGTTATTTGATATTCGTGTTCCTCTCACTGTTTTGAATTACGGTAAATGAGTCCAGTAGTCGGTAAACAGTAATGTAAGTAAAAACTTATCAGCACAACTCTAGGTTTTTATTTAACACAGTGGCTAAATTAACAAAAAATAAATTGTCAGTGACTTCTGATGTTGGATAGGAGCATAGCAGCGATGAATTTATTATCGCTAATAATATAATATTATTATTAACTATTTCATAAATAAAATTTAATATAATGAAAGAACAACAAATGGCAAATTACAGGTATAAATTATGTAAACTATTTGTTTATATGTAGGTGCAAAAGTATAGTTCAGATTAATTCAATAATTCAGTAAACTAGTAAATTAAACATTGATGAAATGTAACTGTATATTTACTGTAATTAAAGGCTGCTATAAACATGGGAAGTCAATGTTGTGCTTAATACATTTGCCGCTCGCAGAATGTTGTTCAACTTGTATGATGTTTGATTATCGTGGTGATGAAATAAATAGCTTTTTAGGGTAGACCTGACCTGTTAAAAGAGATGTTTCCATCCCTCTTGGGCTGGGGCTGTCCTCCTGTCTAGAAATATGGCACAAAGCCTCAATGCTAAAACTTGACTCACTGGGGCCCAGGATTTTAACATCCATGTAGATAACGATACAGATGTCATAGGAACGGCTTTCTAAGAGACTCTTAACTCCATACTGTAGGTGTTAGACAACATGTGTCATGACCCACTCACCTTCATAATCACACTTTAGATTTATTACTTATACGTCTTACGGTATAAATGTGGACGATGTTAAAAATTTTCAGCAGAGCGAAGACATTTCAGATAATTATCTAGCACTGTGTATGCTTCATCTGCCTATGGCTGCAAATCAAACTTCATGTACAAATATTATATAACTTATACAACCAAAGACTTATACTACCAAGGTCTGTTACTGTGGGGACATTTTCACGCCTCTCAACATGACGTGGCCACAAAATGATACGTGATTGGTTGCTTTACCTGTTGGTCATATGGCCTCTTGGGCGAACCTTGACCAAAAAAAGCAGCCAAAGTTCCCAGACCTTTCATTATGAAGGTCTGGCTACGCGAGACTACCCCATACGCAACAAACTGTGATGCACTGTGTATTCTGACACCTTTTTTTCAGAACCAGCATTAACTTCTTCAGCAGTTTGAGCTCCAATAGCTCGTCTGTTGGATTGGACCACACAGGTCAGCATTCGCTCCCCATATGCATCAATGAGCCTTGGCCGCACATGACCCTGTTGCTGGTTCACCACTGTTCCTTCCTTGGACCACTTTTGATAGATACTGACCACTGCAAACTGGGAACATCCACAAGAGCTGCAGTTTTGGAGATGCTCAGACCCAGTCGTCTAGCCATCATAATTTGGCCCTTGTCAAATTTGCCTATAATCCTTACACTTACCAATTTTCATGCTTTTAACACATCAACTTTCAGGACAAAATGTTCACTTCCTGCCTATTATATCCCAAAGCTCTAAAAATGTCAAGATCTGCCTACTTTTCATCATTATAGAAGACAACCGGCACAACACTAGGTTTTTATTTAACACCGTGGCTAAATTAACAAAAAATAAATCGTCAGCGACTTCTGATGTTGGATATGAGCATAGCAATGATGCATTTATTAACTATTTCATAAATAAAATTGAGGAATTTTTTTTACTATGCATCCAGAGGTTACACTAGCTGACCAGACAACAAACTACAGCTCCCCTAAGAAGAAACTGCAATTATTTTCTACCGTAGATCACGATGAACTGTCTAAAATTATTAGATCATCTAAATCAACAACATGCATGCTAGACCCCATACCTACAAATCTATTGAAAGAGATGCTCCCAGAAATTATAGATCATCATCTTAGCATTATTAACTCATCTCTGACACAAGGATATGTCCCTAAAGTTATATAAGGTGGCTGTTATTAAAAAAAGGTGGCTTGTCAAAAAAAAAACTCGACCCTAGGGAATTAGTTAACTACAGACCTATATTGAATCTACCTTTCATTTCTACGGTACTTGAAAAGGTAGTATCAACTCAAATATGCTCCATCCTCCAAAGGAATGACATTAATGAAGAATTCCAGTCAGGATTTAGAGCACATCACAGTACAGAGACCGCTCTGATCAGAGTTACAAATGATCTGCTCTTGGCGTCTGACCGTAGCTGTATCTTGTCACTTGTGTTATTAGATCTTAGTGCTGCATTCAAAACCATTGACCACTGTACACTCTTACATAGACTTGAAAATTACGTCGGCATAAATGGAATTGCTTTGAAATGATTTAAAACCTACTTATCCGACCGTTTTCAATATGTAGCAATAAACAATGAGGTCAATGAAGTCCAGTACGGTGTTCCATAGGGCTCAGTTTTAGGTCCTCTGCTCTTCGCACTATACATGGTATAATTATCGTTGAGACGTTGAGTTAGCTTTTACTCCTATGCTGATGATACTCAACTCTATATTTTTTCGAAGCCTAACAAAACACAGCAGTTTAATAGAATAATGGAATGCATAGTAGTCGATATATAAAAACTTTTTAGCGCTAAACTCGGATAAAACAGAAGTGTTACACATTGCACCAAAAACCGCCATACGTAACAACCAAGAATACCGCTTAACTATTGACAGATGTTCCATAAAACCCTCGTCGTCAGCATTCTATAGTAATCTGACATTTGAAAGCCACGTCACCAACACCTGTAAAACCGTGTTTTTCCATCTTAAGAATATATCCAAACTACATCATGTTGTCACTATCAGATGCAGAAAAGCTAATTCATGCATTTATGACGTCAAGACTAGATTACTGTAATGCACAATTAGGTGGCTGTCCTGTGAGCTTATTACAAAATCTCCAGCTAGTTGAAAGCGCAGCAGTTCGAGTTCTTACACAAACAAAAAAGTATGAGCATATTAGCCCAGTTCTGTCAGAATTGCACTGGTTACCTATCAAGCAACGTATTAACTTTAAAATATTACTGCTTATCTATAAGGCCCTATATGGTTTAGCGCCTCAGTACCTTAGTGAGCTTCTGCATTACAGCCCTTCTCGTTTACTATGCTCTCAAGGCTCTGGACAGCTGATAATACCTAGAATTTTGAAATCAAGTGCAGGCGGTAGATCGATTTCCTATCTAGCGCCTGAACTTTGAAGCAGTCTTCCTGGTACTGCGGGAGGCAGACACACTCTGTCAGTTTAAATTGAAATTAAAGGCGCATCTCTTGCATACACACCACTTCTATAATGCAAATCCTATATGGCACTATTAGGCTGCATTAGATCAACCCGAACCAGGAACTATTTTATAGCAACTCACTCTCTGAAGATAACCTGCTCCGGAGCAGGTTATGTTCCAGGGTTAGTTCATTTTAAGGAAACGTTAAGCTTTAGAGGTTAGCTGCGCATGTGTGCGCTTTTGATGAGCGTCAAGTGGGCGTGAAAGCACAGATTGTGTATAATATTTTAATTTGACAGTATTACTATGATTACATTTCCAGTCACACCCCATGCAACAACAATTTGATGCAAATTTATGATTTGCTTGAAATGTTACCCATAAATTAAATCTCCTTTTCTTGCTGTCTTCAGTTCCGTTACATTAAAGATCAGTACATTAAGATCAATGAAAACAGGTTGTGTTAATAAAAGAGTCATTCTAATTTTTGAACAAAAGAAAAACGTTGGTAATTAACAATGTTTGCTCCTATTGACTTGATATTATATGGACAAAAACCACAGAGACATATTTCAAAATTACTTATTTTGAGTTCCACACAAAAAAAGTCAAGAAAATTATGAAAAAATTAGAATCTTTGGTTAACTATCACTTTAATTCCTATAGTGATTAAGGCAAAATCTACACTACATGTGATGCTTTTAAGAATACAATCTTAAAGTTTTCTCAGCCTTTCACAGTGCCTTTTCCTGAAAGACACCTCGTGTCTGTTGCCTTTGTAAATGTTCCTTTTTACCTAAAATATTTATTGTGCAGATACAAACCCATAAAGAAATAAACAAAATTAAAATGTTAAAGAACAGACTGATATGCATCACTGCAGCAGAGTTATGGTGGTATGAATAGTGCCAAAGTTTTGTGAAATTCTATCCAGGTTGTTCTTTGTAATAATCAAGTTTGACCTGCCAAACGTTTGTTGACATTCACTTCTGCATTGACAAAGGCCTGGTTAGACAAGGTTTAAGACCAGTCCCAGACTAAAATGCTAATCTGAGTTGCTTATAATACTTATAATAACTTGCAGTGACAAATCTTAAAATATGTAAATGCCATTGATTTGTCTCAAGATCCTCACCAGTAATGTTATTTACTAAAGCATTTTTATAAAAGTGACTTAAATATTCTAATTTAACTAAGGCCTAGTCCTGGTTTAAACTAAGCCCTGTCTGTGAAACCAGGCCTAAATGTTCTAAATGCTTTACAAAATAATTCTTAGCCTATGTTTTACACAACAAGCATAACACCTTGGTTTTCCTTATTCTTTAGATTGTGATACATACAGTATGTGCTTTTGGCTCCTCACATGATTTTGGATTCTCATTGCAACATGGATCCTCATTTATACTTCTCTTTCACCTAAGGAGCAGGTGTCAATATTTAAAGGTGCGGTAGTATTTAAATATCTGCAACATCTTAACTAAGCAGTGCACCGTAAGAAAACACAGACCAACCAGCAAATTGCACAAAAAATTTACTCATTTACGATGGGATTTCAAAATCATATTTTAATGCATCTTTCCTTGTTTTGTTAAGTTAATAAAAGTATAGATATAAAGAAATGTTATAAAATTAAATGACTGAACAGTAGTGAACCAATTATTAATACTTACAAAGGGATGAATGATTGTTGCTGGAATGCTTTGCAATCTTTGTCAACATATTCAGTCTCCTGGCTCCCTTCATCATCTGATTCCTCTGTGAAAACCTGTAAGAGAAAAATAACATTACTACACTACTCGTCAACTGTTTAAAAGTGTGTGTGGTACAGTATTTATTATCTCTTGTTTCTGTTTTTTTCATTTATGTACTTGTCCATATAATTTACGAAATGTTTAAAAAAACTGTAAATTGCATTAGTCTTACCTTAGTCTCTAAATCACTGTGTACGCATTATGTACATTGCACATTTTGAATTTAAAATTTTATTAAGTTTTGAGAATATTTACGTGTTACACTTTGTTTAAGCTGTAAAAATGTATCTTGCACAGTGTGGAGTACAAGGAAATGTAAATAAATAAAAGCGTCTGCCATAAATGTAAGATATAAATACAAGATATAAATACTCGCTCAACTTCTGTAGATGCTTTGACAACAGGTATCAGGATGCTGAGATGAACAAAGCTGTACACCTTCCCCATGGTATTGTTTAATCTCCTCTGAAAATCTGTACAAGATCTTGAATAAATTGATGCTTCTCTCAGGCCCTTCTCGTAGAAGATTAGATTCCCTTTTTCCAGCTTTACAAAAGCCAGCTTCCCAGATTGTTTGGGAAATCCAGACACTAATCCAGACGGTCAAAGAGGAACAGGACTTCATCGAGGTCTTTTGATCTTAAGGTTTTTAGGTCTGTGAAGGAAACGATGAAGAATCTGCATCCGATTGAGTTCAGTTCTCTATTTTTCAATTCCTTTAGTCAGAACAGTTCTGATGGGTTTGTTTGCCTTCGATTGGTGTTTGTGTCTCTGGTCTCCTGGATGCTGTCTCTATCTGTTTCTTCTCATGCTCATTACAGACCTCTCCACTCTCTCCTCCTGTGATGTTTAGATCTGATTTGCTGTAGCATTGAGTTTCCTTGATATGCAATTTTTTCATTGCATTTCTCTTTCAGTTTGGATTTGTGGGGTTTTTCAGATACGGGGCAAGTTATGTTGAGTGGAGTAGTAAAAGGACTCAAAAAAAATTCTTATTTGTGAGTAACAAAAATATTTTATTTTATATAATCAGTATGTAAATTAAATATTTAGCTTAAATGACAATGTAATTTGTTTATGATGAACACCAAGTTGTTAAATATAGTTTAAATTAATGTTTTAAATAATTAGGAATTACTGACACAGATGTCATGAGTAAACACCACAGACTGAAGACAAGCAGTAAATTCCCAAACCACGTTTAATAGCTCCAACAATACACAACAAAACCAACTGGTAACAATTCACAACACAGGGTGAGTATGTATGCCGTCCTGGTGATGACGGGATTGCTGACAGGTGTGGGGATTGCAGATGCCGGACAGGTGAGTGAGGGAGCATGAAGGATGATGGCAGAGAAACATGGCCAGGAAAGGAACAGGACTGTAACAACAAGTGGATCTCAGGTAAAGATTTCTATGTACTGTACAAGTCTCTTTGAACTCTTACTGTTGATCTTCCTCAGCACATGCAGAATGATCTTAAGCATTTCATCTCTAAAGTTGCTCTGACCTTCATTATCATATGCTATGTAATATTGGTTTAGTAGTGACCTAAATCTCTTTAGATCATTTTTCTTTAAACATTTTTTTTGTTCAAGTCCATAAAAAAATAATTCACTGTCAGTGGATCATCAGATTGAGATTCAAAGTACAATGAGGATTTAAATTTGAGTTTTTCTAGTAAGCAGCCTACCAACTATATTAAATTCTTCTCTAATTTAAATATTAGATATGTTGCTGTAAAACATAAAAGTAACAAAAGAAGGACTTTACTACAGTGTGTTAACATTTCAAAGAACATAAAAATTAAATAAAGAGATAAACCGAACAAGTTTAACAGTGGAATATAAAAATGGAATAAATTGGACAGGTGGAAGAAACGGAATGCCAAAAATGTAGTCATAAATATATTAGGGCTTTCAAAAGATTAATCACGATTAATCACATTCAAAATAAAAGTTTCTGTTTACATAATAGATGTCTGTTTACTGTGCATATTCATTTTGTATTTATGAACACAAACACATACATATAGGCCTATATATATTTAGATGTATTTGTTTATATTTACCAATAATTGAAATTATATTTATATGTTTATTCATATTTATACTTTATATTTTTCTTTAATATATACATGTATGGGTTTGTTTTTATAAATACAAAATTCATATGCACAGTACACAGACATATATTATGCAAACACAAACTTTTATTCTGGAAGCAATTAATCGCGATTAATCGTTTGACAGCCCTAAAATATATTTGTGTGTGCATTACACTGTCCAGAATGAACGTATACACATCCACAAACATTCTAAAAAATTTAGTCCAGCTGCTTTTGTATAAGTTTTGATGTCAATTACCATTGATGTCTATACAAATAATTGAGATTAGGAGATCCTCTAGAGATCTGTGATGTTTCTTATAGCAATATAAAAATGAACTTTAGGGTTATAGAATTTAGTAAAAACATTATGTCTGATAAAACATAAAAACAACAATGTGTATGTGCCGCTACATGTTTAAAATAAATGACATTTCTGCTACAACACTGAGATTCACTTGTTCTTTTTCACTATTTCCTAGTTCAGAGTGCAGTTTCTTCAGGAAATAACAGACATTTGGTAAGTCATTAAGGCACGCCCCCTTGTTTTCGCGGAGAAATAAGTCTCAGGGCTGCGCAGTTTCACTTTCACTTACCAATTACATTACAACAAGGACATTATCACATTTTTAATTCACCCTGGTGAGCGAAACACCTCTGTATATAAAAGACCAGCAACAGGTACGTAATATAATATAAGTAAATGTATACGTGTACCTATACAGTATCGTTAAATTAACACTTAACCTATATTGCTTTCCTTTAAAAATGTCCTGTTGATTTCGTGTTACGTTGACATTGCTAAACGACTTGTTATTTTGAAATTATTGTTAACAACAACACTCAGTCAACAACAAACATTTAAATCATAATGTATGATGACTTTCCCTTGGACAGCATGCAGTGTCAATACCGTATTATAGTGAGAGAAATATGTTGGCTATAAATGTCTATTACGTATTGCTTATTATATATAAATATAATAGACTGCTATATATAGCTGAATCAAATGTATTATATAGTAGCTTACCTGAGGTACTTAAACAAAAAAATGTCTATTAAAAAAGAAAAGACATAAATTTAAGGAGTACTAAAATGTATATTCAGGACTCATTCAAAAAATAAAAACACAATTTACATTTGAAAACATCTGTTTTTCAGTGTTGTTTAATGTTTTTCCTTTCTATTTTTTATTGTGTTCAGTTTTATTATGGACGTTTTGGGGATGGTTATTGAAGTCAATGGGCTTCCAGACTACCCAAGCAGTAAAAGCAGCAGTATGATTGATAAACTAACCATGCACTTTCTGAGGCGCAGTAACAGCGGAGAAGATGTTCTAACAGTGATTTATCCCACCTCCATCAAAGGCCAAGCGTTTGTAGTCTTTGAATCGCCTGAAGGTATGATTTTGCCCTGATATTCTTGTTTATCTATATCAAATATCGTGACTAACACCACTTGTTTTTTCTCTTGAAATATTTTAGTGCCCGGAGTCTTGCAACACACTCATGTTTTGGAAGTGGATGGTCAGTTTTACCCACTGGATATTGAAAGGGGATATCATCGTCAGGTAGGCACTTCATTAGAGAATCGCACTCAGTCAGGCAGAGACGTGTCCAGAAGTGTGGACCACCCAAAAATAAGTCACTGTGACACATTATAACACACCCATGAGAATGAGCTTTTATCATTTTCCTACCACTTTACCTTTATCATTGTCCTAACATTGTTTTATTTATTATTTGTGCACTTAAATTAACTAGTAATTAACATGTTGGTACATATGTTCATATCTCCCTTTTCTTAGCTGGACATGCCAGCCGAAGCATGGCTGGATGCAAGTATGTTCTCCAGACAGAAAGAGATCAGAGATCTTTTGCACAGGTATGGCTTTGGTGTGTCGGAGACCAGCTCAGGTCAGCTGCATGTGCAAGGTTCCTTTTTTAAACTAAAAGTCATCCGACCTAAACTCATGCAACTTCTGGCTCAAGAAACCCGCACTCGAAGAAGGACTTCTTCACCTCACACTAACGGTTACTCCAATGGCTCTGCCTCCAATTATGGCCTCAGTGACCTTGAATCCACGAATGATTCCACACCGAGGCACAGACACATCAATGGCAGATCAGTGTATGCTGTGGCCAGGAGCCCATATATAGGAACAACCTCAGGATCTCCTGAATTCTACAAAAAACAGCCACTTTCCCGGACTGACTCACCCGCGGAAGGACGCTATAGTACACAAGATTTCTTTAGCATTCCAAAAACCAATAACCTTCCATCTGCCAAGCATACCGAAACTTCCTTTCCTGTTGATGCGGATGTGTATAGATATACTATGAGTTTTAAGAGAGATGGTATTAAAAAAATTGAATCAAAGCATAGAACTCAAATTAACCATGAAGGCGATTCTGACCATCTTACAATAAAACTCTCGGGTGGAGCCTGTGAGGAAGCAGCTGAAGACCTGTCCTACTTTTTGCAGGAGATCACTTCATCTCTATGCACACACAAAATAGACCTGGACAAGCTTGACAGCAGTCAGAAGAAGAACATTTCCCAGAACGTAGACACGATCCAAAAACAATACACAGTTTTGATTACGCCAGCCGCAAACATTCTTCAAATTGTGGGGACGTCAAGTAACAGCTATGAAGCGAAGCAAGAGCTTCTTAGACTGAAAAGCGACATTCCTTTGCTAAGCAATTTGAGACGCAGCAGCTCTTTACCAAGACATACAAGGACGAGAAAAGACAACGCAGACCTAAGACAAAGTCCTGACACTGTGCTTCAAGCTACTGCTGACAGTAGCTGCTCTGCTTCACGCTACCAGACGGACTCTAATTCTCAACAAGCTTCACCACAGGAGAGAGGCCGTCAGTCCATTAAATTCCCCTTGCAACGAAGGAGAGCGCAGAGTGCTGAATCCCGGCATAAAAATAAAAACATAGAGAACAATCCACTGCCACCTTCAGATCAACAGGATTTGTCACCCTCTAGTGGATCTAAAAAAGGGCAAAGTCCTAACATCTTGAAAAGCCTTTTTCCTAATAGTCGACATCCTTTCACAAAAAAAAGTAAATAAATGTGATTAAATGTTAAATCAATAATCATTTAATGTGTCACATTACCATCAATTTCTCCTTTACAGCACTGTTCATTTGGTCTTATAAGTTGCTTAGAACAGTATTTGACAGGCACACTATTATCATATACTGTAAGACAGCTGAGATTCATGCTGATGATTTTATTTTCTTAATCGTATCCAAATCTACAATCTTATTAAATAAATACATTGTAAAAATTCCACCTATTTGATCTAAAAACCTTCAGTTCAAAAGCTTAAATGGCTTTACATTATATTAAACTGAATTTTAAAAAATCTAGTATAACCAATTTTTATAAATCAGTTTATTACATAATTTAAATTCAAGCAGCCTTTGAACTAAAGTTTTCAAGTTAAATGTTTTACATTGTATAGAAAGAAAATCTATATTTTTGAGTTGTTTTCATTATCTTTGTTTTTGCTGTTGTACTTGCTTAATATATATCCACATTTGAACTGTATGTTCAGTATTTTTCTTTACTGTTGATTCAAGACTCCCTATTAATACCATTGAGATAGGACTCAATGAGGAAGTGCCTTTTTCTGCATTCTACAGGAAGGAAGGCAGGGCCTGTGGTTAACTTAGAGCTAAACGCCTCCCTGTCAGAAACGAACCGAGGCTGTAATGATGAAATCTGGAATGCATTCATAATATACAAATAATACAATAAAATTAGTTCAATTGTTTTGACGAAGTGATTTTGATCAGCATTTTAACGTAATTTCTACTTCACACAGATTTTATGTACCAAAATTCTCTTTTGATTCATGTTTTCATTACATGTGTTCTCTTGTTATTAACAGTGCTCTTGAGTGTTTTGGTTTGATTTTTTTTTTATAATTATTTAATTATTATTATTATCAGGAATTTACATCATTTTTAGTCTTTAGTGTTCTAGTCAAATGGCACTTAATTGCTCAGCAGATATCTTGCACTATTTTCCTGTTTTGAAGGACACACTAATGACAAACGTTATGTGAATACAGACCTAAATGTTTTTTTTTATACTTTTTTATACAGACCACACTGTTTATCTATCACAATTATCATCAGTATTTAAAGACTTGAAATTTAATATAGTCATTTTATTGTATTAAATTGTATTATTACTGTACATTTACCATCAATCCTTTGTTTGGATATGAATGTCTGCTAAATAAATTAAATGTAAATGTTACATCCATTCTCTACTGCTTATTCTGATTGGGATAAAGGCAAATGATGGAGTCTATTCCAGCATCTCAGGCTAAGTTAGATATACTCCCTGAACCGTCAATAATAATGTTATTGTAGTAATAGTGACTTAAATTTCCATGTTTTTCAGACAAAGACTGTGTAAATACAGAAATCATATACTATAGGACAAGAAGAGCTGTATGGACTTGCACTGCTGCTCACCATAGCCTAACTTATCATATACATCCACCTGTAAATTTCTGTTTATAGTAATAGCCATCTTTATATTATGTACATATCCATCTGTAAATCTCTGTTTTTAGTAATAGCCATCTGTATATTATGTTCATAGTACATATCCATCTGTAAATTACTTCTATAATATTGATTTATTTATGTAATTTATGCAACCGCTGTATATCCTGCACTTGTTGCTATTGCACTTCTGGTTAGACCTAAACTGCATTTCGTTGCCTTGTACTTGTATATGTGTAATGACAATAAAGTTGAATCTAATCTTATCTTTATGACATTTTTTGGAGCTTTTTTCAGGCTGATAAAATCATTGTCTATTTATAGCTGCTGTATGCTTTTTGTCAGAAATTCTGCACTGCTGATTCACTTGTGAACTTATTACAGTTCATTGTCTGATATTCACAAACTGTAATGATACATTACATTTAATGACACTTAATATTTTCACACAATATGTTGTTTTACTCATTTGTAAGAAAATGATAATGTAACCGGTCCTACTCGCACCCGCACCGAGCGGGCCTCGGACCGGGTCGGTTCGGCATGGGAGTCGGGCGCTCTAACGAGGAGGCTAAAGACTGCAGTCTCTAGAGTTCGTCGCTCTCTGAGGTCGGAGAGTGAGGTTTACACTACACCGATCTTCACTAGCTGGCCTCCGTTACAATAAGACAAGAATATACACATTTACATACTAGTATGTATCTCTGCTGATTGGTATCACAACTGCTCTCAGCACCTCCTTAATATCTCCATAAATGGCATGCTGTCGGTCCTTTCCTGTCTACATCGTCCTTAGTCTTGTTGTTTATGGTTGTGAGTAGGTTTTCCAAGAATGAAACAGATCCTAGATTAGCATGTGGGGGCAGCACAAACCAGACTGCAGGACTATGAGGAAGGAAAAAGTATATCAATCTATAAACTTATAACTCATTTATATGTTCAGTTTGGCTCAGCATATTTTTTTGATTTTGCAATGACCTTACACACACAAAGCATAATTTTAAAATAATGAAGGATTGAGCAAAACAATGTTATCAGGACAGCAGGTATTTGCAGTAAAACTATATAGTAACCACAAATCTAATTTTACTTGTCTTGTAGCAGTACCAATAATTAAACAATGATATTTGTAATAAGACTGGTAATACAAATGGCATTCCATTAAAAACACGATTTCTATACTTTAACTACACTCTCAGAGAAAAAGACAAAAGCTGTCACTGGGTTGATACCCTTTCAAAAAGTATTTGCACCTAAAGAGTGCATAAACCTCAAAGATACAGTTCATATAAGATACAAAATGTGTACATATATGTACCTAGATGGGAAATATTCTGGACTTTTTAAAGGGTTTTTTACCATTTTCTGAGAGTATTTTAAAACCAAAATTACATTTCATAATGCAAAGGGTAAAGTTTTCATTGTGTCCGCTTTGAATATATAAAAAGAGTTGTTTAAAAATAGTTAGTTCCCCATTAAATTCACCCAAATGTGTACAGAAATACACACATACGCTGACGTTCTCTCTTGAACAGGATGACATGCTGGAGCCTGCAGACTGCAGTCATTGCTGACTTCATTTAGCACAGACTCAGATAAGGCAAGATCAAGACTTAGACCACACCCACACCACACTTGTCTTCTCTACCGGCTTTGAGAGGACAACAGCTTCTGTCTCTCTCGTCACCTTCCTCTGTATCCTCCATCCATTTGTCCTTCGGATAGACACCTGCAGGAATGGCGGAACTGGAGGGCTTGGAGTTTGGGAAGTCAGACTTTGTACTTCTAGATGAAGTGAATATGGAACAGTTTATGGAGAATTTGAAGTTGAGGTAAGAATGAACCGTATACTCTAAAGTTGTTGTACATACATTTTATCTGTTGAACTTTACTGTTAAATAAGTTTACTGAAAAATGTCATTTTGCCATTTAAGTGTTTTTTACTCTCTCGCTTTGTTGAGAAAGGACAGATCGAGAAAATGAAAGGAGGGAGAAGTTTCGTTACATCACTCTGACTTTCCCACTTAAAACTATTGAATTGACAGCAACAGTTTAAGAAAAAGTATAAAAAAGTTTTTGTCTAATAGAGTTATGTTGATCATGGCCAGCCAGAAGAACCGTAGCAGCATTGATGATGAAATCAAAAGTTTCCAGTTCTTCTTTCCTTTAGCACATTTGCCCCCCCATCCACCCTTTGTGATGTCATTAGTTATGCCGGGTCAGAAGACCTTTTCGCTTTTGTGTGTTAAGATACCATATTCCTACACTTCTGAAACAACGAGAAAAACATTCAGATTTTGATAATTCCTCATGATCATGCTCTTTATCAGCTGAGGTGTGACAAAGCCTCATGTGACTGCACCACATAATTATAACCCAAAGTGACTTGTAATTTCATTTTTAAAAGTTAATGCTCATTTATTGTTCACATTTTCCATTCATTTTATGTAGACATTCATGTAAATATGCTTACGTATGTAAAGAAGTCATACACAAGCCATACAGACCAATGCATTTCACGACAGATGTTTATGTATTTAAGTTCGCTACGTTACGAACAGATAGTGTTTTAGCAAATATGTTTGGTTAACCAAATGTATATTTCTTGTTCAGAAAGTGAGTCATCTTGAGCCCCATTGCACTTCCTGTTCTCACTTCCCAGCCTCATATCACTTCCTGTTGAATATGGGCGTATATGACAGTGACAACCATATTGTGGTGCATGTCGTGATGTCAAGTTATTACACATCAACGTTTCCTCTCATCTGAATTTAAAAATGTCCCCAGGGAAAATAGCAGACTGAAGTTAAAAGGGGATGTGGCTTTGTGATGTTTTGCTAATTTGGACACATATGAGCTCAGGCAGTATAATATTTCTGTATATTAACAGGTACATTCTTGAAACTACTGTATTTTAATAGAGCATATTGCTGGCAAAAAAAAACTAGCAGATTGAAAACTGATTGTTAGGTGCAAAGCATTTTAGAAAACAACATGGCTCTGGCATTTTTAAAGCTATAGTTGTGGTGACGCTTTTCGACCAATGGCACATTGTGGTCAACAAAAATAAAACATTATTTTACAGTTTGAGTCTGTGATGACATTTCCTAACTATATGGTAAGTGAACTTAACATTGTCTATACAGGAGCATATCTGTATTTGGTGTATTACATGTACAGTAAACTGCTGGCACCTCTGCTTTCATAACTGATGCATCAGTATTATTTTTAGTCCAGTGCTGTATTATACTTTCTAACTTCTTAAACCGTATGTATAAAATGTTTTATCACTTATCAAACTCAATGATGAGTTGTTCTCAGCTATTTTTACCTAATAGATTGTTGCGGTTCACAATCAGTTTTTTTGTTTGTTGTTTTCAGGTTTGATAAGGGCCGTATATACACTTTCATTGGAGAAGTGGTGGTGTCTGTAAATCCATACAGAAAGCTGGATATCTATGGAAAGGACATCATTGAGGATTACAGGGGCAGAGAGCTGTATGAAAATCCACCTCACCTGTACGCTGTCGCAGATGCCGCTTACAAAGCCATGAAGAGACGGGCCAAGGACACATGCATTGTCATTTCAGGTAAAGCAACTGTAAAACATTTACAGTAAATTTTACAGCAACTTACTGGCAATTTTGGTTGCCAGTAAAACTGTACATTTTTAAAAGAGTACTGTAGATCATTAATTACAGTTTTACTACAAAAAAATACAGCATATTTCTGTAAATATACATGGAGCAATTACATTTTTGTTTTACAGCTGTCACTGTAAAATTGTACAAAAGCAACTGTTAAACTGTGAAATTTACAGTAAAATGCTGATATAATGTTAATTTACCAATCTATTAAAGAACTATTATCTGTTTTGTAACTTAATAATACACAGACAACCACCAAACAGAGGTGATGAGTCATGTGATGAATCAAAGTTCATCACAATCAGCTTTTCCATCAGTTGAGAAGGATAATACTAATATATTGAAGGTGCACATTGTCATTCGCACAAACACTAAACACCATCATGGTAACACACAACATTAAAAAAAATTATAATAAACATTAATTTAACAGCATTAAATGTAACATAAAATCCTAATGTACATAGCTGATTAGAAAGTAACAAAGACTAGGAAGTTATTTCATTTTTAAAGAAATTTAAATGTGAAGTGTCATGCAGGGAATTCTGGGAATATACATTTACAGTTTTTTACTGTAAATTATACAAATTTTAGCATGCTCCCACAAATCATAGCAAAATACATTTACAGATTACAGCTGTCTACTGTAAATATTTACAGCAATTTCTTACAGCAGCTACTACACACACACACACACACACACACACACACACACACACAAACTGCTGTGTATTGCTTTCTAAATAAGTCTTGTATCACTGCTGTCAGTCATGTCAGTCTTGTCATACTTCTTTCTTGCTATTGTTGTTAAGCTCATATATTATTACTACTATTGTGATAAGCAACTACATTATGCTTTGGGATAAATTCTGCGTAATTATTTTGTCGACTGCTGTACCAAAGAAAAATATGTTATGATGTTTTAAGCCAGCTAGTTTTAATGTTTGAGGGTAATAAATCATGATTTATGAGTTTACACTATTCTACTTGTGTTTAAGGTGAGAGTGGAGCTGGAAAGACTGAGGCAAGCAAGTTCATCATGCAATACATTGCTGCTATCACCAACCCCAGTCAGAGGGCAGAGGTCGAGAGGTCAGTTTCCTGTGGTCATTGCCAGCTTTGGACTTTCATGGCTAATGTTCCAAATAAGATTGTATTACACACAAATCCACATTATTATTTTGAATATCATATTAAATAGAAAGTCTTGATTAGTATGGTATGTGGATTATTATTTAGAGTTGACTGGCATTTACTGGCATTTTCAGTTAAGTGAATATAATGTTTTATTAAACTTATCAGTCTTGCACGTCCACAGACGTCCAAAAAACTCCCCTAGCTAGACGTAAATATTGAACCTCATATCTACGTCCAAGAGATGTTGTAGTTAGACGTCCAGATAACGTACTGGATTTGCCCGTTGTGTAGACATCACGTGTTTGTTGGGATACGTTTATTGACTTATAAATGCAGGTCAGTAGGATGCTAAGAATTGAAAGTGCTTTTGCAAAAACACCGGTTTATTCATGCATAAATTATTTTTCACTCATTTCAACAGTGTAAAGAATGTGCTTCTCAAGTCTAACTGTGTATTAGAGGCCTTTGGAAATGCAAAGACCAACCGCAATGATAACTCCAGCCGCTTTGGCAAATACATGGACATCAACTTTAACTTTAACGGCGACCCTACAGGAGGACACATCAACAACTACCTGCTGGAAAAGGTGAGTAAAACAAACTTGTATGATATTATCTAAACATGTAGGCTACAATAGCCTGCTTAGGGCTTGCTGTAAATCCTAAAGATGTTTATTTATTATTTTAAATCTAAAAAAGCGTTATTCTTAGCTCATATTCAAATAATTATCAACAATAAACAAATGATTCATTAATTCATTAAAATGGTCTCCCAACGCAATGCACATTTCATATGTTATGTACAGATGTTGTTCATTTTAAAGACACAACAGGAAGCAATGAACAGACGTGTAAAATAAAATATTGTAATATTGACTAAATATTTGTCCTGTCTTTCTCAGTCAAGAGTTGTTCAACAGCAAGAGGGAGAGAGGAACTTTCACTCATTTTATCAGGTATCATCTTTGGATATTATTTTCCTGCGTAGGCATGGACCGAGTTTGTGAACCACTGATTTAACCTGGCATGCTGTACATATTTACTACTGTTCCAAATATTTTGTGTTGCTTAAATACTGTGTTCAATGGGAAAAAGCTATTTTTTTACCCAGACATTGCACCACATTTTAAAGCGGTAATTGCAATACTACCACAACATACCATGTTGTTTTTATGTAGTTGTTACGAGGAGGGTCTGATGATTTGCTCAAGGCGCTGTATCTGCAGAGAGATCCTGCTGGATATGCCTACACCAGTCAAGGAGCTACTGTAACACTTGTATGTACTTACCAAGCATTGTACACTTCACGAACAAACAACTTCTTCTTTTCTCTTGTGGTCTCCCTTTTTTGTCTCTCTCTATTGTTCACTTTAGTCATTTGTGTTTGCTGTCACAGGCATCCAATAATGACTCCTTATGTCACAAAGCTGTGATGGCAGCCCTGAAAGTGATTGGTTTTGCTGCAGATGAGATCAGCTCCATCTACAAGATACTTGGGACCATCCTACACCTGGTTAGTCTGTGGAAAAGTTTTCCAATATCACTCTGTTTGTATTTAGTTTCTAATTTGATACAGTTTCAATTGGTGTTATTTGTCACTGTAAAACATTCTGTTTCAGGGTAACCTTCAGTTTACTAGTGATGGTGAACATGCAACACTTGATGAAGAGGACACAGTGAAACATATTTCTGAGCTGACGTCCACAGAGGCAGAGAATGCCAGAAAAGCTCTGCTGTACCGCACAGTGGCTACTGGGGGTGGTGAGGTTATCGAGAAGGGACACAATGAGCAGGAAGCTAGCTATGGAAAAGATGCTTTCACCAAGGTATTTTGTCTTTGAAGTAGAAAAATCTAGAAAAAAGTAGAAAAAGAGATCATATAAACAAATAAAGCTTTTAAAATACACCAGTCAAAAGGTGTCAACAGAAATACCTTCACATAAAACCATACTGTAAGCGGACTTCATAGAAAATGTATTGCATTATGTGTTTTTGTAATTTTGGTCGTCTTTTGTTTTTAGGCTTTGTATGAAAGATTATTTGGGTGGATAGTGGGTCGTATCAATACTGTGATTGAAGTAAAGGACTACAATCCTGCTCTGCATGGCAAAAACACCGTAATAGGTGTGCTGGACATCTACGGCTTTGAGATCTTTGACAATAACAGGTCAGTGTCATTCATTGCATTGTTTAGTTACTGATATTGTTTTGCATTTACATGCTGCAATACGTGAAACTTAACTCATTTATTTGTTAACGGTTGGTTTGTTTTTCTAATATGTTGCCACTGCAGCTTTGAACAGTTCTGCATTAACTACTGCAACGAGAAGCTACAACAGCTTTTCATTGAACTCATCCTACGTCAGGAGCAGGATGAGTACCAGAGAGAGGGCATCACGTGGCAACATGTGAGTGTAACACACACTTCAAATATAAGGCATACTGAACCTTCGGTTTTCATAATCCAACCACTGTTTTTTATTTTATTTTTTAGATTGAATACTTTAACAATCAGATCATAGTGGACTTGGTGGAGCAGTCTCATAAAGGCATCCTCTCCATCCTGGATGAGGCCTGTCTCACAGTGGGCAAAGTCACAGATACCGTCTGCCTGGACAGCATGAACAAAAAGCTGGGCCAGCACCCTCACTACACCTCCCGGAAGGTAACCACACACGCCATGCGTTCTTACCTTCTTTAGTATTTCTCTGATCAAATCGTATGTTTTTTCCCTATGTAAAGGATGGAGCAAAACTGCACCCTTATTAAACCAGACCACTGCAGTTTGGTCAGAAGGGGGCAGCATTCTTTTACTTTACATGCATACAAATGTATTACACCTGTTGATAAAGAAGTGACCACTGAAGCTCAGTATGGCCCTTTGTTTCAGTTATTACCCACTGATAAGACCATGGAGTTCAACCGAGACTTTCGTATACGACACTACGCGGGAGATGTTACGTGAGTTTTCAAAAGACATTTTTAGAGAAACGTTTCCTGTGCACAGTCCTTCACATGACTCAGATAAAGCAAGTGAATATACTGGTGGTTAAAGCAGACACTGTTTTGAAAAGACGGGGAGTGATCCGGGAACCCCTCGGGACTGCGAGCACGAATGGGCGGTTTAGTAAAATTTTGTCAGGGCTGATTTAATGACCATTAATTTAGGCCTATACGGTTTGCAATTAACGTTGTCTTAAATAACAGCCTGAATGGAAAGTTTGCAAAGAATAAAACAAAAAAATTGCTTTAAAGTTGTTACTGTTGCTGAAGTTTGCAGTTTGTGATAACTCAGCAAAGGCTGTGTCCTCATTTAGAGAATAGCAAGACCTTTTCTCATTGAGGAAAGAGGAGCAGAGAGAAGCTGCCGGAGGCCTCTGAAAATAGATGACATATTTTTTACTCACTTTTCGCTCCTTAATAAGCGTCTGCTGAAGCGTAACTGCGCAAGCCACTGATTTAAGCTAAACTGTCTCGAAATAAAGTTTCATTGTGTAATTCTGCAATTACCTTTCATGTGTAACTGTTCTCAGAACTGTTTTGTGTGACTTTGAATGAGCAATAAGTGAATGCGGTAGGAAAAAGCAAGTGCAGTTTTGTAAAGTCCGCATTTTATTACAGTCTGATCTGAGAAACAGGATGACCTGTGTTGGCAACCATGAGCCACATGCTCAAAAATTAGGTCAAGAATACAGAGGATTCAGTCCTTAGCACTGAATGGCATTTTTATGACAGCCTTATGGTTAAACACACACATTCTGTGACAATTACATTGGATCTGTCTGAGAATGCAAAATGAAATGAATGCCTGGGTTTCTTGCTCTCTCTGTTTCTTGCTCTCTCTGTCCCTCTCTCTCTCTCTCTCTCTCTCTCTCTCTCTCTCTCTCTCTCTCTCTCTCTCTCTCTCTCTCTCTCTCTCTCTCTCTCTCTCTCTCTCTCTCTTACACACACACACACGCACGCACGCACACACACACACACACATTACAGGAAGTTCCCTAAGGGATGAAGAGTGTCAGAACTGAGATGTCAGGCCTCACAGTGATGGAGGGGGGCTCGCTAAATATACATGCTGACCAACCTTCATCAGACCCCACCAAATCATGACCTATTTCACTCTGTCTCTAACCCCCTCGGCTTTCTTTTGGCCTGTTTATTTCCACATTATTTTTATCTCTCAGGTTAAATTTGAAATAGCATATCACACTTCTTTCACTATTTCCAACGTAAATGGATGAATGATACAGCACTGCAGATAAAAAAATAAATAAAACAAAGTGTAATCTAAAAATAATAATGCTATTGTTTTGTGCTTTCCCTTTTCTTATTTTCTCAAACATTTTAAATTGCATTTGACCAGCTTAGACCAAGCTGATTTGTATTGGGTGTATGATGTCAGTTTCCCTTGAATTTACACATGTATCAAATCAAAATCAAATCAAATCACCTTTATTGTCACATAACCACAAGTAGTGAGTGAAAGTCTTGGGTGCATGCTCAATACAAAGCATAATGCAGTTGAACAGACAAACAACTGTATGACAAACAACTGTATGACAAAGCCTTGTAAACTATAGACCGTATGTAGTGCAGGCAAGCAGGGCAAATTATAACAGATGGGCTGTACAAAAAAGACAATATACATTTACGCATATGCACATTATATATATACACAAGATATACACATTGGACGGTGTCTATAAACATTAAATATAAAAATATAACAGAATATACAGATATGCACACGGAGTGTATGTGTGATGGTTCAGCACATAGTGCAGATTGTTAATGGATGGTTATTGCATTAGTCCATGACACTGTGGTGTATAGTATGGCGAAGAGTGAGTGTGTGGAGTGTGTCAGTTTAAGTGTTGTGTTTTAATTGTTGAGCAGTCTGTATACCCTACTAGTAGGCCTATTAGCCATTATGCAAAGATAAATAATATATTATTTTACTATGTAATTGTGTCTATTTATTAAAGGGTGGGTATTTTGATATCATTAAAATTTAAAGCAGTGTGCAATGTTGCTGTGTATGTAAACAGTCTTCCAAGTTGTAAAACCGAAAGTGGACGATTAACAAAGTTATTGGCTTGGAAAAAAGGCGTCGACTCTGATTCACTTGAACAAGTCGTCGAACATTCTAATTTTATTTCCGTGACTGATTTGCGTCACTCGGTGCAAAGCCTGCAGTCCTACGTTTTGCTTGGACCGCTCGCAAAAACTTGAAAACACTCTGTGCTTGCTACACCAGTCATAGCAGACTAGACCGTCTGACCAATCAATTTAGAGTAGGCTGACAGAAAAGAGGTGATTAGAAAGATGAATCTGCAAATGTTCGTCGCGATAACGTTCAAGAACAAAAACAATAGTCTATTGTTCAAATAGAAGAAAGCAAACATTCGTTTCGCTCTTGATATGAAAGCTTGGTTCGTCGGGCATTCGTTTCGCTTTTTCGCATCGCCCGCAATGTGCATGGGCCTTAAGGTGATAATAACTGCCTATTATTAGAAAATGTAAGTGTTTTTACATCTTGTATGTATGTAAATGTGTTGCTGGACAGACACTCTATAAACCAAAGTAGGACCTTAAAAATGACAAGATTCTTACTTTTTAAGGCATATATACTTGCTTAATAGCATTCTATGTATTTTAATAACAATAATGTAGTGCTAGTGCTACAGTAAAAACAAAGCTATTTTCTTAAAGCATCTCCTGTTGAGTTGGGAATCGAACGATTCTTTTTTTACCCTGGTGATATTACCAGTGTTGTTATTACTTGCGAATGAGCACGTGTCTTTGAGTGTGGGTCTGACTGTTGGTTAAGCATATCTGCGCTTGTTAATCCCATCCACATGGCTGAACTCTGGTTTAGTACCCAACCAGAACACACTTCTTTCTCTCAAACATTTCATGCTTTACACAATCAACAAATCGCACTGAATAATGCAAATTATTTCGTTTTTTTATTTTCCCATGCTTAATAAATTGTTCCTTTGTACATTGTGTAAATTAAAATGGCATTATATAGCTAATGACATTATTTGTATCTAGCCATCTGAACATTTTGTTTTTGTGATGCTGTTTTGAAAAGGGTCCAGGTGTTGTGTAGGTTTACCAGCTTGTGTGAATTATCTGTACCTGCGTGAGTCATGAGTGAAAGACTGGGCAAACAGCTAAATTAATGTCATTTTCCAATTTGGATCAAAAGTGATCAAAACTGATTTCTCACTTTAAACTCTCTCTCAGGTACTCAGTTGAGGGTTTTCTTGATAAGAACAAGGACCCACTTTTCCAGGATTTCAAGCGACTCATGTATAACAGGTAGTGGCTTCAAGGCTTTTCACTTTCTCACATGAAGAGGCTTTTTTACAAACAATTCACTAAAGCAGGAGTTTAATACACCAATTTGACATCATTTTATTTTTTTCAGTTTGTAATAATCCTCCGTTTTGTAGAACATAAGGGCCATTTTATCCCTACATAAATTATTTAGTAATTTCTCTCTGTATATGTTACTAAAAAGTTCAGAACGAGCTGTTTTGTTACTTTTAATAATTGTCAGCAAAAAACCTGCAACTCACACTCTATTTCTACAATCCACTGAAATAATATTTTAATTTTGTCAATGTTATTTTCAGCAACAAACAGGCCTTCTATCTATGTAAATTAGGCTTATTTTAGATTTAGTCTTACAAGCTCAGCCCTATTTTTCTGCCACTCGCAAAATGCAGGTGGTTAACAGGATTTTATTAAAAGGAGGTGTTATAGCAGGCCATATATCCAGATGTGTCTTGTACACTAGTACACTTTCTGCATTTTAAAGAGTCAGACCACTTTTAAGATATGTGAATTGCACAATTATTTGCAGAATTCTATTTGTGAATCTAATGCGAAAACAAAGCTGCTGCATTTGTTCTGTGTTCCCCCCTGCAAATTGCAGTGTTTTCATATCACATATTTTATCTTCATTCATTTTATTATTCATACAACCCCTTTCTTCTCACTTACCACCATGTTTCTTTCTATCGTATTGTTTTTGGTGAGTTTATTTCACTTTTTTGTCTAAAACTGTATTGCAGTTCCGACCCGGTTCTCAAGGAAATGTGGCCTGATGGAAAAATGAGTATCACAGAGGTGACCAAACGACCTCTAACTGCAGCTACGCTCTTTAAAAACTCTATTATTGCCCTAGTGGACAAACTGGCCTGTAAGGTAAGAAACAACAGTCATAACCATAGCCACAAATGTGACAGGACAGCGCTTGTGTCTTGTTATCATTTTGGCTTAATCTTATTTAAAAACTGTTTAACTGTTTAGCGTGTTGACATAATGTTTTATGCTTACTTGTGACTTACAAGTAAGCATAAAACATTATGTCAATGTCATTATGCTTTGGATAAAAGCATCTGCCAAATGAATAAATGTAAATGTAAAAATATTTATTATTTAATATTTAATATTTTTATATTAAAATGTTTTAAAATTATTTGTAAGGTTATCACATTTTGATTGTAATTATAGTAATAGTAATTCCTACATTGAGTTTAAAAATCTAATTGATATACAGACGGTCACTTTTGGTGTTTTACTTCATGTCTGCAAAAACTTATGTTATATGAATTATTAATTCAATCTAGGCTTACTCTGAAGAATCACCCCTTTAATACTCTTTTCTGTGAAAAGATGAAATAGGGGGCTCTCAGAATAGCTCAGGTAATCTCTTATGTAGACATGTTGAAAAATGTCATTTCTCTAATGGAGACTGTATTTGATAAAGCTGTTAACAGCAAAGCAACACCTGCCAAATCCCACTTTAGCAAAGGGCAAGGAGTGTCACACAGCAGACTTCTGTCCTCTGACAGCTCTTTTCCTCTTCTCTCCTTTAACGTTTCTCTTCTAACATCGACATCTCTTTTCTCCTACTAAAGAAAATGTATGGGGCATTTGGTGGTGTTATTTTTAGATGACCTGCTATATGCATGAACATTTCAGTTTCTACCAGGATGCACATGTGCATGTGTACAAGTGTGTTTGTGTGGTAAAGTGGGACAGTATCCAGGACAGCTTCTGTTTTTTAGGTCACAGTAAAGGACTGCCTGCTCTCCCTCTGGTCCTGTGGGACACCTGTACCTCATCTGACCGTTCACTCCATCCACCCTGTCATGACATGCTATATTACTGTAAAAAGTGCACATGTGCACAAGCGATTTATTAGTGAAACATATTGGGGTCTATTTAAATCATTTAGGCAGTTTTAGACATAATTCAGGGTATCGGTTTTAATTGTACAGTCGATTAATTAATCAGATTAATTTCAAGTAATTACATATATCAACATTTTTATGCATATTACTATTATTTATTATAATTGTTTATTTTGAACTGTTTTTATAGAATTAACAAAATTTGTTTATTTAGTGTTGAGTCCTAATATTATCACTTACAGCAAATTGTTAGGTTACTTGACAAAAAAGTTTAAAGTTATAGTTCACCCAAGTATGAAAATTCTGTCATCATTTACTCACCCTCTTGTCGTTTCAAACATGTATGACTTTTTCTTTCTGCAGAACACAAAAAAATATTTTAAAGAATGTTGTTAATAGGCACCCGTTTACTTATTGATTTTGTGTCCATACTAGGGCTGTCAAACGATTAATCGTGATTAAACGCATTCAGAAAAAGTTTGTGTTTACATAATATATGTCTGTACTGTGCATATTAATTTTGTATTTATAAACACAAACACATACATGTAGGCCTATATATATTTTGGAAATATTTAGATGTATTTTTTATATTTACCAATAATTGAAATTATATTTTAATGTTTACACATTTTAATATTTTTCTTAAATATATGCATGTATGTGTATGTTTTTATAAATACTAAATAAAAAAATTTAATCGCACAGTTTATGTAAACACAAACTTTTAATTCTGGTTGCAATTTATTGCGATTAATCGTTTGACAGCCCTAGTCCATTCAATATAAGTGAATGGGTGCCGCCACTGTTCGGTTACCAGCTTTCTTGTCTCTTTTTCTTTCAAAATTTCCTTTTGTGTTCTGTAGAAGAAAAAATATTTTACTGGTGTGAAATGACAAGAGGGTGAGTAAATGATTTTGGGGTAAAATATGACTTTAGGTTGGAAATCACTTTACTTATTCTTGTTTAAATGACATCAGTAATAGTCAAAAATAGTATGGAAAGAAAGTGAGAGAAAGAAAAGCACTTAGATAGACAGAAAGACGAGAGATGGATGACTGGGTGGATGGAGTGAGGTGTAAGCAGGGCTTTTGCATAATGATTCTGCAATTGGTGTAGTAAACAAATAACAACATATAACAACATACTTTTATATTGTCTATTAAATCTTTTTATTAGCCACAAAGCTGATTTCAAGAGCAACGGCAATGTAACAGTACAATAATGCACCTTTGAGACCTTGATAAATATTTGAATCAAGCAATTTCTGCAAATTAAATGACCTTAAAATTGGTTTTAACAGGAGCCTTACTACGTGCGCTGTATAAAGCCAAATGAGGTGAAGTCCCCCTTGCTGTTCGATGATGCACGCTGTCAACACCAAGTGGCATACCTAGGCCTGCTGCAGAACGTCCATGTGCGTCGGGCTGGATTTGCATACAGACAGCCGTATGCACGCTTCCTGCAGAGGTAAGAGATCAATCATATGTACCAATAAAGTCTCAGCCTTATTCGGCACATCCACGGGTCAATCAGGAACATATATATAGTATATATATAGGTTCTTATTAGTATATCTAAAAAGACTGTCTTCTCTATGTTTAGATATAAGATGACCTGCGAGTACACGTGGCCCAATCACTTGATGAGCTCTGACCAGGAGGCAGTGGAGGCCATTGTGAACCAGCACAGCTTTGAGGACGATGTAGCGTATGGCCACACAAAGCTGTTTGTGAGAACCCCTCGCACACTCTTCACCCTGGAGCAGGAGAGAGCTGCCCTTATCCCTATACTAGTGCTGTTCTTACAGAAGGTGACAAATGCTGCCTGTTTTCTCTCTCTCTCACTCTGTCTGTCAGTTTTCTGGGTCGTTTCAGGTCTCTATCTGTGTTGTTTATTGTTTCCCTTGAGTCAGGCGCTGTACCTCTGCAGCTCTCGCCCTCTGTCTCCATCATCTTCCCTTTTCATTCCCATGTTTTTTTTTGCTCTCCCTCTCTAGCTGTCACACCAGATCATTCCTGACTTCTTACATTTTAATGTGTGTTCAGACGTGACATGAAAGCGGAGTAACACCTAGAGATTTATTTCAGTCTGTGTGTACAACCTTACAAACTGAGCTTTTAATCTTGCTGAGTATAAATATAGATTTACACCCACAGCTAAATTTGTTTAAAGGAATGTGTTCATTTATGCAATATGAATTACATTTAATTGTACATATACAAATAGATTTTTGCATGATACTGTATATGCTTTGATATAAATCTGCTTTGAGATGCTTATTTAAAGGTACATACTGTACCCGGATGCAAATATGCTTTCTAGGTTTTCTCACTCATTCATTCGATGTGTAGGCTGACGTGACTGTAATAACAGTAATTGTGATAATGATTTTGATTGTGATTGGTGGATTATTCTTGTGGTACATTCACCTACTGTATTTATCTGCAGTGTGAACTGCCCTGATTTCAGTTCTGTCCAACTTAATGTTGCCAGACCTAAACTACAGGATTACTTAGTCAAAACTCAATTGTGCATTTCTATCAGCCACTTATTTTCAAAAATATACTTTGTCGCAATGCATTCTGGGATTGCCATATTACTGTACATAAAGGAAACACACAATACTGTCTAACAATTTTGGCCAAAGCTAACCCACAACATTGGTGTTGCAAGGGCTATGATCTACCAGTTGAGCTACAAGAATACTTTATCCCGTTCCATCTTCACTTCTGTATTTTTCTGCAGGTATGGAGGGGAGCGTTAGCACGCATGCGCTGTAGGAAGATCAGAGCCATCTATACTATAATGGCATATTATAAATGCTATAAGGTGAAGGCGCACTTCTGGGAGGTGGAGAGACGGTTCGCCAATGTTCGAAACATGGCAGACTATGGGAAAAGCGTGGAGTGGCCGGCGGCCCCCGCGGCCCTCGCGCAGTTCCACAGGATAACGCAACACCTCTATCGCCGGTACGTCATTGTGCACTTCCACCTTTAGATATTCTATGGATCTTTCCACTCACTCTTTTTGTCTCTTACAGTTGGTGGGCACGTCAGCTAATTAAAAACATCCCTCCGTCAGATATGGTGGAGGTGAGAGCGAAAGTAGCTGCTCTGGCCGCTTTGAGCGGTGAGAGAGTGGACTGGGGCTACAGTCGGGCCTGGGAGAGAGACTACCTGGACAATGTAAGTCTTTTATCAGGAAACTTGTCTATGTTTGTTTTTATATGTTTATGTATTAGCTCATAATGATAATATTTGCTGGGGGAAAAATTTTAGGAGTTTCAAAACACCTTGGTTTTGCATTTTATTCAGGACTTTTACATTAATTAAGCTTATTAAAGTTTAAACTGTAATAAAGTCTTAAGCCTTCTGATGTTTTAATTGGATATGGCCTAGTATTGCATTTTAGTGAACTACAGTGCCATTATCAGCATAAAATAAAGACTGTTTGTCATCAAGACTACAATTTTAATACAGAGAATTCTTTTGAAACAAGTTTATTTGTGAGCAGTGTTAATCCATCCTAAACCAGCTAAGACCAGCCAACCAGCTTGACCTGCATCGCCAAGCTGGTTTTAGCTGGTGAGTCAGCTGGTCTTTCAGCTTGACCAGCTAAAACCAGCTTGTCCAGCTAAGCAAGTGGCCGAAACCCCTCTAAAACCAGCCTGCTTCAACAGCTTAACCAGACTGGGAGACCAGCTAAAACCAGCCAACCGGTTTTCAGTACAGATTTTAAATGGTGTACAGGCAAACTTGACTGGTTAACCAACATGACCTTATACTGTAAGCTAATTGAGAAAATTGATGGAACAGCACCTCAGCAAAAGCATACTGGTGACCAGCATCCAAAACCCAACAGGGCTGTTGACAATCTGTGAGGGTTTTTTCAAAAGGAAAAACATTTCTTTGATATTTGGAAGGTCACTTTACAAATGTGTCATACGCCGTTTTTCACTTGATTGATATGTTACCAAAGCCATTGATGTTACTAGCCTGGCTCAAGGCCACCAAAGCAAAGAAAACATTCTTGAATGAAAGTCAAGTGCCTTGTAGCTCCAGCTAATTCACACTTCAGTGGTGTGAAATGTTTTCTTCTTTTGCTGACGAAAGACTCTTTGAGCGTTGAGCTCTATACAGTTTTTTAATGAGAGTATAAAGAACAGATTAAGTTTTTTTCCTGGCAGAACCTTGGCTGCACGAGACCTGCTGTGACTTCATAACACGTTTATAAAGCCCACAAGATGTATGTTGGTCGGCCCTGTCGTCACAGTTTACATCAGCTTTGACAGATGAGCTTTCAAAGCCCTTTAAAGCTGTCAGATCATCTACATGAGTCAAAAAATTATTCATCTAGCACAGTTGACAATCTGGTGTCGCAGATAAGGTGTCAGTAGAGTGGGCTGTAGATGGCCATGACGGTGTTGTCAAATCCATCACGGTCTGAATTTAACTGTCATTGTGGAAAGTATTTTTAAAAAGTGTGCTTGTGATGTTAAGCTTGATTTTTTTGACCGCAGGCAAAGGACTCGCCGCTGACAAGCTCCAACTTTGTGCGCATCACTAAAGAGCTGAAGAACAAAGACCAGTATGGCCAGGTCCTCTTCTCATGCTTTGTCAGGATGGTAGGCTATCATGCTTTTTTCAACTTTATTTACTGCATTTGCATTATACAATGAGAACTATGCAGTATAAGTGATATAAAGTAAAAATAGTGTTATTGCCTGTTTGCTTCATCCAAATCCAAACTTTTGTACCTATAGGGCTTTTCACAATGTGCATTACAAAGCAGCTTTTTAGAATATAAAGTATAAAATATGAAGAACATTTTACATATCAACTTGTAAACATCTAGCGGGAAAGTTATAAATAATATTATAATACAGCGCTCTGGAATACTTAATTCTGATTGGCCAGTCGCAACTTTTCAAGGTTATTCTCAAATAACAACTGCCTAAAACTAATATCACAGGGTTATCCAGGTACTGCGAGTCATATACAAATATTTTACATAATAAATAAATTGCATATAAATATATACATTTTAATATCACATATGAGATATATTTACAAATGTCTCAATCTAATTGCATGTTGCTTGTTTGACCTTCATATCGGCGCTTAAATATTTTTTGGAAGGTTTGTATAAGAACTTCATTTGGTTGTTATCGCAGAATCTGCTTTATAAGTCGCAAGCAAGCCTCCATTTGTTTAAAGTAAGTGAACTATTTAAACACCTGTTTATGAGCACTCTTAATTCATATCACACATTTACGCAAAACATGAGCTCCTGTGACTGGAGCCAGCATGGAGATCACAAGCGCAGCAGGTCTCATTTTGTCATATACATGCTGCTGCCGCTGGTCTAGTTTATCTTCCCTTCACACCGCCAGCCCAATTCCACAGGCTGTGTCTGAATTTCGTTAAGCCCTGAATTGCATTGCCATTCTATATATTTGTGTCTTATTTACCTTGTTTTCTCTTACCTCTCCAGCTCAACTGGTTCAATAACACAAAGGACAGAGCTCTGCTCATCACCGACAAGCACATTTACAGACTGGAACCCAAAAAACATTTTAAAGTGCAGAAACGAATAGCGCTCGATTCTGTAAGTGTTTCACATCCATACTCACATTTCTGAAAAGCTTTTTTGCATAGACACAATTGCAGACACAAAGCTAAAGCAGATGAAAGTCTTTGTGTCTGTGTGTTGTCATTGTTTGGGTTTGTTTTTGTTTTATGCAACCACACAATGTGGGTCAGCACATCTGTCTGCTGCATTCACTGCATCTCTCTATTGGATCTCACTGCCACCCGTAATTTGTCCCTTGTTTTTAGCTTATGGTTTTTGCCTGGTTTGAGTTCATGCCAGGTAAGAGAATTAATACTACATATGATCAGCAAAGTCTCAGCCTTCAGATCAGTTATAAGAGTCCTTCACAGAACAGTGTGTGTCTGACCTACATTCTGTCTAGGTTCTTGATGTGAGATGAGAGAGGGATTTGGTCACGCATTGCAGAAAATGTGATTTCTTTAAAGTGGAAAAAGGTTAATTAGAATATAAAAATGGTTTGACTGAAAAGTTCCGAAAAGGTTCTTCTATCGCTTCGCTGTGAGGAGCTTTTATAGCACCTTTATTTTAAGGAATGTATAATCTAAGGGTGTATTCACAAACAGGAAAGTCCGCTAGTTCACTTGCTTTGATCCGGACCAAATACAATGTCCTTTTTTTTGGTGCGGTTCGCTTTCACACTGCCCTTTTTCCAAGTGAACCAAAATTTGTTAACAAAACCATCCTATACTTAGGACAGAAATTTTGCAGAAAACGCAAAAATAGGCTACCCGTGGAGATCTTTCATAATGAAATATTTTTAAAGTTCTACATTTAAAATGGCCGACAGTTTTATGCATGTTTTTTTCTGGATTACTTACATTTTCAACTTAATAAAATATTACCTATGTTTGGTTGATTTATTTGTTTTTAAAGTGGGCGTAACTCAGACAGTTTCTGCATATCTCATGTTGATCTTGAGTACTTACAGAATAGTATCGCACACTTCAAATATCTGTAGAGTCTTTAGTTTGATCACATTTATGAAAGAAAGATGCAGCTGTACGATTATTTCCGAGAACAGTCGAGCTCCTAGAGGCGTGCAGTGGGCTGAACTAAAGCACGAGCACACAATACATCATCGCATTATCCCGTTCGTGTGGTTTACATTATGCACTTAACTCACCGATTGCCAACAAAACACAGACATATGACTTTGTTTGACATACCTCGTGCGGTTCATGTCCAGCATCTTTTAGAGCTGGGGCCGCTCCATCTATCAGTTTCAAACGATCTCCAAATCCTGCGCAGAAGACGGATTTCTGCAGTTTGGTTGAATTAAGGTCAGGCCATGTTCACACCTTAAAACGAACCGTACAAGAGTTCGTTCGGAACGGTTGTTTTGTCCACACCCTAGTGTGATTGCTGTATTCACAGGTTTATTGCACAGGTTCGGGCAGTTCCAGACGGGTATATAGTTTAATGACAGCCCAGTGCATTGTGGTTTTAATCTCATTTCAACATTGATTGACGCACTGCTGTGATTAACACGCAGGCTTGTTGTGTCAGCATTCCAATTCTCAGTTAATCTGCAGAATTTTACGAATGTGATAAATCACTTTGAATCTGATAAACCACTTTGTAACCTGAATTAGGTGGAAAACAACCAAGCACACAGTCACATTCATAAAGACAAAGCCTCACGTGTGTAGTCGCCCTGCCTGTGTCTGCTGCTTTCGAACAGCTGTCATAAAAATAATCCATGTACTCCATATAATTCCATATATTTTAATTTATTAAATATGTTAGTTTGACAGGTCTCTTAGCTGCTCTTAGTTCTTTTTAAAACACATTTTAGCACACATTATTTAATTGCATTTCACACACTTCCACAGATTTTTTTACCCAGAAAATTCAAAAGCCTGCAGATTCCCTCTGGGGCTGTGGGTTCACAATACTGTATGTGTGTTTGGGTTGTTTTTGTGATTGGAGAACAGCATAATATTGCCCAGCCTCATTTCTCAAAATCTCAGACAGCAAGGTCAGCCGCATGCACTGCAGGGCACAGAGCGATTAACCTGCGCGTGCATGTGTATACGCGCATGTTTGTCTGTGTCCATCCAAGTGGCAGTAAAGAGGCTTAACGCTGCCTGAACACACTGCTTCTCTCTACATAGCAGTGACGCACCTACTGCTGTCCATATCCATTCATGTTTACCTGTATGCATTCTTAGAAACCCACAGAGGCACGCACAATATAAATCTGTTTTATTAGTAAAGCACTTTTATATGTGGGGCCGTTTAGGTCTTAGTTGTTGAAATGCCATCTACAAACACCAGTGAAATAACTTCTACAGTTTTTTTCTGTCTAAATATTGTGAATATAGTGTCAGTGCTAATACAATACATGAAAGAACATGACAGTTACGACAGTAAAGATAGAATGCCTATTGGATTAGAATAACACCCTAATTTCCGTCGGCGCTGATATCCCTGTGGTGACCCAAGTTAGATTCCCGGTTTGAGCATCCTTTGTTGAACCTGCTCCCCCTATCTCTGGCCAAACTTTTTTCTGTGCTCTCTCATTAGGTGGATAAGCCCTTAAAGTATAACTTTAAGATTGCTATGGAAGCAAAGTGTTTTTAAAGACAGTACAGATGGTTTCATCAAATGCACACACCTGGCCCAAAGTTAACATCTGGTCTGTGTTTGTTAATCTGTCTGGCTAGTGGCTAATATAACTATTATTAATATAAATAAAATATAAATAATTTATATTCATATTTTATTCTATAATAATTGTATTAAATAAACAATTTGTTGAATGGTCATGTAACTTTGTAAAAATAATACTGGCTAGACATACTTATAACTTGCTAGCTAATGTAATTTACTTGTTATCAGATATAATCTGCATGTTTGTTTATGTTGTTGCTTTGAAACCATCTATATGCATAATAATAATAATAATAATAATAGGAATGCAAAAACATATTTTAAACACCCTAAAAAAATAATTTGCAAATACAAATAAAATAATTGGTTTTGCCAATGAACTCTTCATATACTAATGTAACAAAATGTACCTAAAATGTTACAAATGTTTACAGTCATTTCCAGCTAAAAATGGACAACAACATAGTGAAATGCTTTTTGGAATGTTTCTCACATTGTTTATTAATATGCACTGCTCCTGTAAATAAACTAAACTAACCTGCAAGTAGCGTTTTGGCTGTAATGTTAAAGCTGAATTATTTTTGGTTCTAATTCACACTATCTGAAATCCCACAGGTTGTCGGTTTGAGTGTAACTAGTGGCAGTGACCAGATGGTGGCGCTACACACTGCTTCTCATGATGACATCCTAGTGCACCTGCAAAGGGGTCAACTGAACCCAAATCAAGACCGTATAGGGGAGCTGGTGGGCACACTCACAGATTACTTCACACGGTGAGATACAATGAAACCTTGACTGGGCCACCACACATATAAAAAGCGTTTCTATTTATTACGTCTGCTTGATCATTTTTACTTAATTTTGAAGAGCTCCAAATATTCATTTATTTTTACCTCGTAGTATTACTTTGTTGGAAACAAACACACACACATGCATTCATGTTTTAAGACACAGGCACTAGTGTGATGACATTCTCGCTCATAACCTGCCCCAAGGGAGAAAATGATACACCCTGGTGCAGACAACAGCCTGGATGTGTATACGCTGCTTGTGTGAATGTGCGTATGGCAGGTGTGGGGTGTGTGTCAGTGGGCGTCTTCAGTCACTGGTCCTGCACGTCTACTTTATAGCCATTGTGCCGCCATCTGCGAGTCAATGCGTAGGGTCGTGCCCCTTTTACGACATCATCAAAAGGAGATGTCAGAGTGGTCCGTGGAAGTGTGGAGGAAGGCAAACAGTGTGTAAGCATGTGTGCGTGGGGGTGGGTAGAGAACAGATGACAATGTACACACGTGCTGTCATTCTGCCCCCACTCGCCCGGAGACCACAGCAGAGATTTAACACCCAGTGTGATGTTTTCCCTTTTTAATTGTATATTTATTGGACTTTACCTTTAGAGTAATAGTGATAAGCATAACATAAAGCATAAAAATCAGGGCAAGGGGAAATATTTTAAAGTACATGTGTGGTATGGATATGAAACCAAAAGGAGTAGGACATTCTTGAATCATCTTGTTTTGGTCATAGAACACTAATACCACCAAACTAACTAAATGAACGATATGTTCAAGTCCGGACTCTCGCCTTAAAGTAAAGTAGTAAAATATTTCGTTTTATTAAGCAGGGGCAATTTTTTCGCCCCTTTAACCCAAATTTTGGGGGCATGTTTATTAAATGTTTGCCATAATCCCATGGTAATTTCTGACCCTGGTCTGGTGGTAAAACAGCATGTTCTCACTAACAATACAGAAAGTTGTGATGTTATTTCACAAGACCTCTTTTTTACAGTTACAGTTTTTTCAGAAACGCTTCTGAAAACTGAGTTGGGCCAAGTACCAAAACAAACTTGTAGCCAATCAGCAGTAAAGGATGAGTGTGCTCATGTTGACGGAGGGAAGAGAGCAAGCTGGCATTTGAAAGACTGTAGAAAGTGCGATATCCAGCGGAGATGCGTTAGGACCTTCGGTACTAGGGCAAAGGCTTTTAGCGGAGATACACTAGCACCCGTGATACTATGGTGAATTATTTTCGGCAGAGAGATGTTGGAGAGAAAGATTGTCTAAAAATCACCCCCGTGTGTTTTGTTCGATAAAAAAAAACGGTTTTTAGAAATCGGTTACCCTGCCTTTAATTAAACAAGAAAAAATTATATAATTAGCTTGCTCTTTATGATGGAAGACCTATGTATGAGCTCTGGACAACTAAATTAATAAAGCTTTTATATTATTTAATTTCTTTTAAATCAGTACAGGCAGAGGTGGAGTTGGGATGCTGCAGAGAGCCATTTGTATACTCTCGTGTTATGATTGATAAAACTAGATGGACATGCATTTATTCCAAGTTTAGTTAAAACTCCAATATTAAAGAATGGAAAGTCAATAATAGAATTCGTACACTTCATTTGTAGAGTGTACTTTATCTTAAAATAAATACTGTATACAGTACACTCTTAAAAATAAAGGTGTTTAAAAGGTTCTTCACGTGCTGCCATAAAAGAACAAAAGAACCGTTTTTGATTCCACAACGAACCGTTCAGTCAAAGATTCTTTATATAGAACCATCTCTTTCTTACCTTTTTATAAGCTGAAGAAGTTAAAGGTTCTTTATGGATAAAAAAAGGTTCTTCTATGGCATCATGAAGCATCTGTATTTTTAAGAGTGTATGTAAACCTGGTCTGCATCTGAAAGCATTTGCACACGAAGGCAGCTTTAAGAAACAGATTCAGGCTTCATAGACAGCGAAAAAGGTTTGAATTATAAACAGAGAGCATTTTTTAATAACCAATTATACATTTGAATAATACATTATAATTTTCTTGCTGGAATTAAAAAATAAACTAAATAGTTTTAGGATTGCTTCCTTGACGCCAATTTACTTTTTCAAGCTCGATCCTGCTAGACCAATCAACTTCCTTGTGCATGCATGACATCTATGCTTCCTTCAAAAATATACCAGATAAAGGTATTGAGAGGAAGTAAAGCAAGTAGTGGATTCGGAGTCACCTTGATGCCTTCCTGCCTTGGAATGCAGCCTCCGAAAGGGAGCATTTTTATAGCTTTCAATTGCAGCCTTGATCTACTCAATACCCATTTTATTCTCCTTGATCAAACCATTTCAATATTCTGAGATGTAATATATCAATTAAAGTCATTAATATTTTATGTAAATTTGACTTTACATTCCTCATTCTACTTTGCATGCACATATTTGAGCAACAGCTTGTTGCTGTGAAACATCTGTACTTCCATTCAAACTATGTACTTTCCATCTATCCCTGTTTCGTTTATGCCTTTCCTTGAACTCCTCAAATGACTGTGACCTTTCTACTGGGTCATGCGGCCACACCTGACGTAGACAGACATTATGACTACGTCATGTGTGTTTGTTTGTGGAAAGGCCATGCCAGCCTGTATGTGTTTAAACCTCTCTTTGGCCATCTGCTGAGACAGCTGTGTGTGTGTTGGGGCTGGGTTGACCTGAGAGGGTTAATTGTTAGGAGCTTTTTTAAAGATTTGGGAGCCCAAAATAAACTATACATTGGGGTTACTGAAATGGAAGTTATATGGTACTTTTTTATTTTTTCTAAAAATGATGAGAAATTTGAGCTTTATTGCACACTAATTTGAACTGAATAATGGACATTCTCTAAAGAAACTTTATATTCACAATATAGACGCGCCTGGCCCAAATTTAACTTTAAGTCTGTGTTTGGTTATAATATGACAATTTATTTTATATTTAATTAATATGGATATTTTATTGTATATTTATGGTATTAAATGTATTTAAAACTACTCAACATGTTTGCAGAGATTGAATACCAGAAGTTAAATTTGGGTCACATCGGGTCGGTTACGACTGTAACTTCTGTTCCCCGATGGAGGGAACGAGACGTTGTGCCGACAGATGGGGTTCGTCTTGGAAACCAATCTCTTCCGATAAGAATTTAAAAAGGCCAATAGGATTTGCGAATGTCTGACGCGTGCCGGCTACGCTCTGGACTAAAGGGTATTAAGGGAAGCCGGCGCGCTCATTCATTCATCTTTTGTACTGCGGAACAAGAGGCGTCTCTCGATCGCTGCAGCAGATCGGCCCAGCGTTGTGGCATGAATGGCACAACGTCTCGTTCCCTCCATCGGGGAACCGAGGTTACAGTTATAACCGAGACGTTCCCCTGGCCGTGGTGTTTTTGTATAGGGACCCCATCTGTCGGCACAACGTGAAGTGACCGACAGATGGGGTCCCTATACAAAAACGCCACGGCACTTGGCCGTGTCACGACTGTCAGTGGAGCCACACTGACCGCCCTCGGCGGGTTGAGGTGAAGTATCCACAAAATCACGACCTTCCAGTGGAGAGGTAAGGACTCAGCTTGAGTAGGTGAGGGGTACCCTTACCACCGGCCATCACAGGCGGTGGCCTTGTTTCTATAAAAGGGAGATAGCCACCCGGCACCATAAGGAACACTGAGGGAGTGCACTACAGGGACCACACCCCACCTCCGGGGGTAATGTGTGGAAATGACACCATGGTCTCGTCAATGGGAAGAGCTACATGGGAAGCAAGCGTGAGAGCCTCACAAAGGGGGGATCATGGACAGCGGGCCGGGCCCACTGGGAGAGGTCACAGTTCACCGCCTGGGTAACCAGAGTAAAAATACAACATACAGGACAGCCCAGTCCGGGGAGTCACTACGTATGGAGCACAAGCTCAGGTAAGGGGGTCTGCCCACTCGAGGGAGACTACCGATACCCGGCTTCGGGACAGACTGCGCTGTGTGCGGTTCAAGTAGAGGCGCAGGGCGCGTACTGGACACAACACTGAGGGGGTTGGTTCTTCCTCCCCGGAGGGGAGCGCCTGCAAGTTCACCACCTGGTACCGGAAGGTAGTGGTGGGAACTTTGGGCATGTAGCCGGGACACAGAGAATGCCTGGAGGTCCCCTACCCTCTTGATGGAGGCGAGCGCCACCAGGAGAACCGTCTTCATCGTCAGATGAGAAAGAGCGGCCTCTCCCAGGGGCTCGAAGGGGGCCTTACACAGACCCTCCAGGACCACATTAAGGCCCCAAGAGGGTACGGAGTGCGGTCGGGATAGATTCATCCTCCTCGTGCCCCCTAGGAGCCTGAGGACCAGGTCATGCTGTCCTAGCGACTTGCCCTCTACCAGGTCGTGATGAGCCGTGATGGCGGCCACATACACCTTCAGGGTGGAGGGGGAGAGGTTACTCTCCAGCCTCTCTTGCAAGAAGGACAGCACCGACCTGATCGGGCATCTCCGTGGGTCTTCCCTGCGGGAAGCGCACCAGGACAAGAACAGACCCCATTCAAAGGGCTAAAGCTGCCTGGTGGCGGGGGCCCTGGCCTGGGCGATGGTGTTAGCCACCGCTGGAGGCAGGGTGCTCAAGATGTCCTCGTCCCATCCAGGGGCCAGACGTGGAGCTTCGAGAGGCCAATAGGGCGCAACTAGCAGTATTTGATGCCCCTCTGCCCTGACCTTGCACAGCACCTGTGCAATAAGTCTCACTGGGAGGAAGCTGTACTTCCGTTTGTCCCGCGGCCAGCTGTGTGCTAGGGCATCCGCGCCGAGGGGACCCTCGGACAGGGAGTACCAAAGCGGGCAATGGGTGGTGTCCAGGGAGCCGAACCGCTCCCAAATGAGCTGGACAACGTTGGGATGGAGCCGGGATGAAGGTGCCCAGGATGAAGGTGGCCCGCAGTGAGCTGGTCACCTGCTGGCTTCAGAGGAGGAGACGTCAGGCGAGTTACGTCATCTGCCGTGAGCGAATGCTCTGAGCAGACCAGCACGTGCTTGTCCTGAAAGAGGGGTCAGAAGTCTTGCAGGGAGGCGTCTGTCGTGACCACGACGCGCCTCGAAACCTGCCCGAGCGGGACCCCGGCTCGGAGAAGTGAAGCGTGATGGAAATCCGCCTGCCGCCTGTGTGCCACGCTCTCCAAGGAACTTGACTCTGAAGCCAGTGCTGCAGCGGTCGCATGTGCATCAACCCAAGCGGGATTACTCCTGCCGAGGATGCCATGTGCCCCAGGAGCCTCTGAAAAAGTTTCAGTGGGACTGCGGGTTGTCATCTGAGGAGCCTTAGACAACTCAGCACTGACTGTGCGCGCTCGTTGGTGAGGCGCAATGACATGGCCATAGAGTCGAGTTCCATGTCGAGATAAGAGATTCTCTGTGCAAGAGAGAGCTTGCTCTTGTCCCATTTGACCCGGAGGCCCAGACGGTCTAGGTGCCGGAGCACAAGATCCCTGTGCGAACTCAGCACCTCCCGCGAGTGAGCTACGATGAGCCAGTCGTCGAGGTAGCTGAGAATCCCAGATGGGAGCTAGAGCAGCCTCCGTGACTTTCGTGAAGATGCGAGGAGACAGGGCCAGACCGAGGACACAATGCCGCGACATGTCCAAAGACCGTGCGCACGTTGAGAGAAATTTGCTCTTTTAGTATCTGTGACTCTGCTGCCGAAATGCCCAAGGAAAACTCTGATGGAGAGAAAGTGACAGCTCCGCTGCTCGCGTCGTATTTCCAGCAGCTTTTAAAAAAGCTCTCGAAGAGAATAGCTCAGTGCTCAGCATTCAGTAAAACATGCCTCGCAAGTTCCGAAAAACAAAGATGAATGAATGAGCGCGCCGGCTTCCCTTTATACCTGGAAGTCCGGGGCGTGGCCGGCACGCGTCAGACATTCGCCAATCCAAGAGATTGGTTCCCAAGACGAACCCCATCTGTCGGCACAACGTCAAGTGACCGACAGAAGGGGACCATTTGTTTAGGTTGTTGTCGCTGAAACTGTGTATACAGTATCAGTCTATATCACTGGTTAAAATCTCCATAATCTTCACATAAATCATTTTAATAGTTTTTGTATATTATTTTATAGTTTTATAATTAAACTTTAGAACACATATAAAGTCACATATTTATTGTAATATTGCAGTCAGACATAGGCAAGTATTTTAATGTATATTTGAAAAGATACTTATTGTCATGTACATATATGTGTGTACTTACATAGGAAATTATTTGTAACTAATAACTTCCGCGTGCAGTCACAGTTTGCAGAGCTAAACAGGCTGTGCCTAGAGCTTAAAAGCTTATTCCAGGTTTACAGTATATTGTATCCAGTGCAAATTGTGAGGCAAATAATTGTTTTTCAATAATGTGACTTTGAACCTTCATTAGATTCATTTACGCAATAGAGAAGAAAATATTAAGCTTTTAACTTTCAAAACAATTATTCATGTAGTCAAGCATCTTGAAATGTTTTGAATATCTTGAATATTTGACTATGTGGTCTTGCTCATTACGGTTGGTTACAGTGACCCTGTGGTTTAATATAGCTGTCTGCTACTAGATGATCTGCCCTCTGAACATCATTTGTTCTGTCGGCTGGTGTGAATGTGGCATGCATGTACAAGTAAGTGGCAAAAAAAAGTAAGTGAACCATTGTCATTTTCCTGGTTTTCTGCTTGAATTGGTCATGAAATGTGATGTGATGTGATGTGATGTGATGTGATGTGATCTTCACACAATATTTCTAAGCTGATAAAACACAAACAGTCTTGATCTTTTATGTCTTTATTGAACACACCCATTAAACATACATAGTGATGGTGGAAAAAGTAAGTGAACCACTAGGCTTCTGGTGTCACTAAATGCCAGTTGGAGTCAGGTGTTAGCAAACCATGAGTCCAATCAATGAAAGGATAATAAAGATGTTGTTTATAGTTAAATTGACCTATATAAATATCCAAACAGTGTCAGTGTGCTATTCACAAGCAGCATTAGTAAATGTGAGCCATGCCTTGCAAAAAAAACATGCAGAAGACCTACGATTAAAAGTTGTTGATATGCATGTAACTGGAAAAGGTTACAGAGTTATTTCAAAGACTTTAGATATTCATCAGTCCACAGTTAGACAAAATAGAGACAATATGGTACTGTGGCTACTCTCCATAGAAGTGGGCGCCTAGCCGAGATGGCTCCAAAAGCACAACGCAGAATGACCAATGAAGTGAAAAAGAACCTAGAGTAACACCTAAAGACTTATAGGATTAATTAATTTTCATCTCTGTTCATGAGTTAACCATATGTCAAATATTGAACAGGCATGGTATCCATGGAAGGGCATCATGAAGGAAGTCATTGCTCTACAAACAAAACATTGCAGCATGCTTAAAGTTTTCCAAAGACCACCTTGACATTCCAAAACACTACTGGGAAAATGTCTTATGGACAGAGGAAACAAAAATAGAATATCAGCAGCGCTATGTATGGTGTTAAAAGAAGACAGCGTACCAACTTGAAAACATCAACCCAACAGTAAAGTATGGTGGAGGGAACATCATGATTTGGGGCTGCTTTACTGCCTCTAGACCTGGACCACTTGCCATTGTAGAGAAGAAAAGTAATTCCAATGTTTATAAGAACATTCTACAGGATAATCTCAAAGTGTCTGTCCACAAGCTGAAGCTCAAAAGAAGATGGGTAATGCAGCAGGATAATGACTCTAAATATTGAAGCAAAATTTACTATAGAATGGTTCCAGATACATAAAAATCTACTTTTTGAAGGGCCCAAACCTCAATCGAAAAGAAATGCTGTGGAATAACCTCAAGAAAGACAATCATACCAGACGTCCTAAGAATATGGATGAGCTGAAGCAGTACTGTAAATGTAAAATGAATGGTCCAAAATTACTCCAGGTCCTTTCTGCAGGTCTATAGGAAGTGCTTGCTTTAGGTTATTGCTGCCAAAGGTGGTTCAACCAGTGATTAAATCACTTACTTTTTCCACCATCACTTTGTATGTTTAATGGGTGTGTTCAATAAAGACATAAAATATAGGACTGTTTGTGTTTTATCAGCTTAGAAATATTGTGTTCATTGATATTTGTGACTTTGGTGAAGATCACATCACATTTCATGACCAATTCAAGCAGAAAACCAGGAAAATGACAATGGTTCACTTACTTTTTCTTGCCACTGTATATGTGTGTTTGTGCCACTCTGGGGGGTTAACTGAGTTTGTTTGTGCTCATCTGCAAACATTATGACCAGAATAATCAGCTCTATTGTTGCCATGCGTGACATCATTCCCCCCAGTGTGTATATGCGTATTGTCCTCCCATAGGAAGGAAAAGCCTGTTGCGTAATCCCTCATCGGTGTGATGATGTGTATCAATAAGGGAACTATCTTCTTAGCCTTTTCAGAGTTGATGAGCAGATTATCCCTCTACCTTCCCAATATGTACATTTAGTGTCACTGAGGCTTATGTAGGCCAGAAGTAATTTACGTGATGAACTATATGATTATATAACCATTACACTTTGTATTACTGCCTTAAGTTTATTGGATGCTGTGATTTACTTAATAATTTAAGAGCCTCACGTTTAGCCAATAGATTTTAAAACCCATCAGCATAGTACTACAGTTATGCCATGTAATAATATATTATTCTTGTTGTCATAATGTAGATGGGAGAGTCAGTGGGTTAATTTTGTTAATTGTTAGAGTAAAATAAAGCAATAGTTTGATCAAAAATAACAACATTGTTGTTTTAAATCTGCACAGTACTATATGTCTTTCTTCTGTGAAGACAAAGGTTGATCTTTTAAAGTATGCTCATGTGGTTGTTTTAATATCTTGAAACATGTTCCAAAACCGACAAGAAACAGTCCATTTTCTAACTCTTTCAGCTATATTCCAACTCTTCTGAATCCATACAAGTTTTGTGAAAGGAACAGACTGAAATGAATTTATTCACTAACGGTGTTTCCATAAACTGTAGCTCTCGAACCTCATTCATATTCAAACTGGGTGAATCAAGACGTTTGCCGTCATATTTGATGTCACTGCAGCCAAATAACACTAGTGAATAAGCAGAAGCAAAAATGTGAATTAGACATTTTCAGTGACTAATTGCACAAAACTATAAATATAAAAAATGTTGAAGGAACTGGGTGAACTTTTTTTAAGGTTTTGGTGATAACGAAGTTGTGTTTGTCAGGGTCAGAAGGCATTTTGGCCCCACGCTTTACACCGATTTCCCTCTGACTCACTCACCCAACACCCCCCCACTAACACTCGGAACACAGCCTGTGGCGCCACATCTCTGTGGGACGCAGATGCTGCTGTTACCCCGACGATTGTTGCCAAGCAGCTGAGGAAGTGCTAATTAGGATTGCTGGAGATGACGGGCCGTAGTGGAGATGGAGAAGTGTGTGTCATTGTGCATCTGTGTGTGGTTGAGTGTGTTTTAAATGGGCTTCAATCTGTAGTCTTAATGGTCCCTCCTGGAGTCGTATGACAGAAGGCTTTTAGTTTGTGCATACAAAAATACAAGTATCAAATACAAAAGCTTACTTAAAGTGAGGTACAAATATATATATTTTTGTAAACTTACACTTACATAAAAAAATATCTTTCTCATCTCAGTACTTTCAGAACTGCTGTGCTTTTGCAACGTCCCGGGATTGTTGTTGATGTGTGCCTTCTCGGCTGCTGTCCTGAAAGCCTTAGGGAAATGGCTGACACTTTTATAGAGGAGTGAAAGAAGTGATGTTGTGTGAGAGTTATGGATGAATGCCTGAGGATTTTAAGACCAACAGAGACTCGCAAGCTTTTGGGATCGGTTTGAAACAGAGTGAAAGTGGCATAGGAAAAGGTGCAAGAGAGTTTAGTGACCTCAGACGCCTTGGAGCTAAATCTCTTCTTTCTTTTCCTGTCCTCTGTTGTCCTCTCACTTTTATTCTCTTCTTCTCGTATCCTTTTCCCTGTTGTCTCTCCTCTGTTTTCCCCTCCTGTCTTCTGTAGTCTCTCATCTCACCACATTTTGTTTTCGGATGTCCTCTCTCCTCTGTTCTCCTCTGTTGTCTCTCTTCTAAATCTTCTCTCTTTTTGTGTCCTCTGTTGTCCTCTGCTCTTCTCTGTTGTCTTTTCTCTCATGTTGTATTTTGCCTTATCTCTCGCATCCGCCTTTACATATCCGTTGAGGAAATGTATAACTTATATTTCAATATTTCAATGGTTACTGTGGCTGAATTATGTAAAATATATCAGATCTTTTCTCTGTGTTTGCCGACAGGATCCAAACTAGCAAGAACGGATAACGGAAATAGCAGAAATAGTGATTGGAATGGCCATTTCCTCAAGTCAATGTAACCGGTTTATCGCTCACCTAGTCATGTGCTGTGTCCAAAAAAAGCCTCTGAACCCTAATGTTGTGCACTATTTGGGGGGGCATCCATTTTCAGTGGTATCCAAATTCATCGTAGGAATTATTAAGTGTACTCATTCATTCAATCCCATGATGTATCACAATAACAACTGTACAACCTATGCACACTCACAGCTAGCCGGTAGACATCCATATGGCTCACACAGAATTTCTGTCTTGGCAAAAGATGGTGCCTGTTTTTTCATTCGCTGCTTCACATGGACTATATTACTAATGTAGTGAATAGTGAATGAGGGTATAAAGGGCAATTCAGGACACAGGCCTGGTTTATCTTAAAGTTGCATACCTACATTTTACCAACACTTCCAGTTAAATCTTTATAGAATCAATAGAAAATCTGTTCTTGTTTTTGCTGGTGATAAACGCAACAAGCCATTAGGAGGAGAAAACAAACAAACTCACACAGTCAGTGCCCATAGGGGCTTAAAGTCATGGTATGACAGTAAACAAAATGTATGTGCCCTGACAGCCAGGCCCCGGGGAAGCACCCTACCGTGGCCGCGCATGTATTCCGGTTTCAACTCTGAGGGATGGGCATTTAGGAATAGGGTATCTGAAAGGCTCCAGAGAGTTTAATAAATAATTTTATTCTTTAATTCTTTAGAGAATTTCATATAATATACCAAGTGGATATGGAGATGTATTTACAGCTCTTTTTTGATTATAGTAGCAATACGGATGCGTAATGAATGAAAATAAGGAAAATAAGTTCTCATGAAGGTGGGAAGGCGGAGCACTCAAGTACCGTACAGAGTAGCTGCTGTGTCCCAGTTCTGTTGGTATGGTTTCCATAGCAATAAATAATGCAGCCCGATTGCAGCATCTTCTCATTGGTTGAGGCACCATGTACGTAGAAAAAACGGTCAGATTAACCGCAAACCTGCATCAGTGAGGAGATATAGACCACCTAAAGTTCTTAGACAAATTACAAAAGCATTGCACCCTGCCTACATCATTTGTAACCAAAGCTTAAACCTTGTAAGCAAACCTTAACCTAAATCTGTAATGGCGCATAACACCAAAACTGAATCCATGGATGCTTTAGTGACTCATAAATAAATGCCCACCAGTGTCAAGTTGCACTGACCTGCTTGTGGTGAGTAGGTGGTTCATTTTAAGTCCTCCCAAAAGAAGGTCAGTGGGTTGGTGGGTGCAGATCGGACCATGGCCTTGGGCCCACATAAGGCAGCTGGTTGGAGGGTTTAGCAGAAAGGGAATAGGAGAACGCATACGCTGCTTTTTCATGGTGGGTTGCCATCCACCTGTCGAGAGGCTTATGAGAGAAGTCTCAGCCTTAAATGAGACATAATAGTTTTATATATAGTTTTAAGTTTAAAAAAGGTCAGTGTCCATCATACACAACGTTATTTTCTGTGAAATCTGTCTAGGCTGACTGCCCAAAATCTGCAGACTGGCACAGACTTTCTGCAATTATTGTCAACTTGCCCAAATTGCAAATCAAGACAAAAATCTGAGCAAAAGTTGTGTGGTGGATTTCAGTCAAGTGGTTCCTTTAGAAATGAGCAAAGACATACATTTGTGTCTGACAGAATCAATGAATTAAAGATGTCTCTGTGTACTAGTACTAGAGAGTAAATAGTAAATTACAGTATAACAACTGAGATAGAGAGATCATGCTTTTAGGGAACCAGGACAGAATCAGACAGCAGACATGTCCCTTTTAGCCTTTTTTTGTCCTACATAGAACATTATTTTTGACTGCTTCAGTTGGGACTTTTTGAGCCCCACTTTACAGTATCTGAACCGCTTACATAACAAGCTGGTGAATTTGAGACCGTGTGCATTTGAGGTCCAATTAGATACATTATAAATACTTTCATCTTATATGTATCACAAGGACAACTACAGAATGGCCAATTTTGTCATAAAGCATATTTTATAAGCTACCATAGAAAAATATTGGGTTTGAATAACAACTCTGAAATAACAGCTTTAAAGTCCCCCTGTGGTAAAATAAAAATTTTTATGTTGTTTATAGACGTTTCATCGGACGCACATGCCCAAAGTTAATTTCCGGTCTGTGCTTGTTGATGGCTAATAGCTAATAATATAACTATTTATAATAATTTATATTAAAATTTTATTGTATATGTATTATATAAACAATGTGTTACATACCATTTTTATATGTAATTTTATTAAATAAACAATTTGTTTAATGGGTCATGTAACTTTGTCACATTAACATTTAGCCAAGTTACGGTTCTTCTACTGGTAACCCAAAATGATGGCTAGACAAACATTAACTTGATAGCTAATGTAAAAGGTGTACCTAATAAAGTGGCCCATGAGTGTAGTTGTAGTGTTACTTAAAAAAAATTCCATTTAGAAGAAGTTTAAAACATAATTGTTATAGTTATCCTTGTTGTGAACAGGCCTTCATTCAGGTAGCATCCATTAAGCAAATATCGCAGATTCAATAACTAATAACAAAAATGACACATCTCTCCTCAATAAACATGATTTGATATGCGATTTAAAGTTTATAATCATGAAAGATGCCAAATACATCATACATACAATACAGAACATAGTTTAATACTTGAACAAACCTTTAACCCTCAACAACAGTAATGATTATACAGGTGATGCTTGACTTAGCAAACAGCATCAATTAGCCAGAACCCATTTCATTAAAGCAGTCAAAGTGATGAGTTGGTTCATTGTCAATAAATGAGTCACTCTCACTGTGCAGCTGTGTATTAGAGAGAATTGTGTCATAATGCTGAACCTCCATTAAAAAGCCTTTTTATTGGATTCTCATCATGAACCACTAATAACAAGGCAAAAAACAACCGAGTCTGCAGGTTCATCTGCTGTATATGGGCCACAGGGAGCCGTAAGAGTTATTTTGAGATGTGAGCGCTCTGTAGAATCTGGAGTTATTGTGTAATCTATTGTGTTTATTTCAGAGTGAAGAACACTACTCTTCCAGTGAAGGTGTGCTCCACAGGGGTCCAGGTACACATGAGTGGCAAGCCTAAGAGCATCACCGTAGAGAGCAAGCCAGGCCAAACCATCGCAGATTTCAAAAAGAGTCGAGCAGGATTTACCTTACTGCTGCCTCATCAGTAACGCAGCTTCTGATTGGCCAGTGCTTATAAGGACATAACCAGTATTTGTCCATACATTGGAAATATGGCCTTAACTTTTAAAGATTCCTGTCAAAACATGATTGTACTGTATATAAGGGATACGATCGCTTATTTACTCAGCTGAGTATAACAAAACTTTTTTTATGCAATGCACTTTGTCTTAAACAGAAGAAAGACTGAAAGTGTGATCATGTACTTAAAAAGAAGATGTGGACCAATATAATTGATGTTCTTTTATCTCCTGTACTTTTATTTTTGCCTATGAAATAGAGCTCCGGAGGTTGATGTCACGCAATCTAAACTCAGTCATAGAGCGGCTGTAGCATTGATATTGACAGTGGTCGAACAGTAATTGTAAACTGATTAGACCTTACTATTTCAACATGGTGTACAGTTGCTGTGCACCAAGATGCCAGCACAGGCAGGGAAAAACAAATGAAAAATATTTTATTTTGATTTCATGAATGATGTCTACTGTAAAGTTACTGGCTATACAAACCAGGACAGCTAGAGTCGCTTACGGTAGCTAACAACACAGTTGACCTACCCTTCCAATGAAGACAAAGCAGGTTTTAACCGTCAAACTCCAAAGTTGAATATTTATCACAAAATGTGTACCCTCCAGGCTTTTGTAGGCTTTTTAAAGAGTCTCCGAAGTAGGATGAGGGAAAGTTGATATAGTTGTAATGTTAGATATCAGTATACTGCAGGTCAGGACTGCTTTCCGTTCCTTTATTGCAGTGATACTCATATCTGGCTCGCGAGATCCATTTTCTTGTCGAGTTTAGCCGCAACTCTGATAAAACACACATGACATGAGAGTTGGACTCATGACCAGAAGGTTGCTGGTTCGATTCTCAGGGCTGGCGGGTAACGGCTGAGGTGCCCTTGAGCAAGGCATCTAAACCCCACTTGCTTACTATACAAAATGTGCAAATGTATAGTACAATGTAATGTGTCGCTTTGGATAAAAGCGTCTGCCAAATGCGTAAACGTAAATGTATGCCAAGCAATCTGCGCAGCCCCGCATTAAGTCGAACGCGACATGTTCTTTAACACTTTGATTAGTTTGGGTGTGTTTTATCAGAGATGGCGCCAAACTCGACAGGAAAATGGATCTTGCGAGTCAGATTTGAGTATTACTGCTTTATTGATACGTGTTAAAAGCACCCCGGGGGCATTATAGGGATCTGTTATGTTTAATCTATTAAGTTTTGCCTGCCAGTATGGTGTTGTAAAGCGATTGGGTCACGTGACCTCTGAAGCTCTATATAAATATAAATGAAGTCATAAAGTGCCTTAAAAGATTAATTTTTGAACTAATATTTATGTTTATAAGGGAAAGTTCTAAAGGCCTTTGCACTTTTACAACAATTCAGAGTATATTGTATGTCCTCTATAATCATATTTTATTGTGCAAATGTTACCAAGAGGTATGTGCTGTTGACTCTCTGTTTTTTTCTGGTGTATTTAAAAAAAGAGATCTTTTAATCAAACTTACAACAGCAGAGCAGTTATGAATTTTACTTCACTTGTACTATGCTCTTGTAGTAATAAATGCCGTTGCACAGGGGCTTTTGTTGCGTATTAAAATCTGTGTAAAATATGGTCTTTAAATTATAATAGTACTATAATGAAAAGTTTATGAAAGTACATGTTACATGGATTTATTATGTGGTTGTTTGTGGAGTGATTTTACTGGTGAATCAGACGCATTTTTGTCTCTGTGTGTGTGTGTGCGCATCTCACAGGTTGCCTTGCTGTCACTCCATTAGCTGTTTCCTGTCTTTACTCCCCTGCTGAGAGCATCTCTCATCTTCCCTGTCACCCCTGTCTGTTTGCACTGCTTGTGTCTGTGCTTTGACTGTTGAATCTTTTTTCATGCACCCTTCTGTCTCTTGTTTATTTTTTTCCGTGTCGTGAGCAGCCATGTTTTTGAAAATCTGAAAATGTATTTTTGTCACTCTCTGGCTGGGTATTGACATAAAACGTCAAGCCATGACAGTGGCATGACATGCTATACTTCCTCTAAAATCCTTAATTAATAATTAATTCATTTCTGTTCTTATTCCTTAATGAATTCTTTACCCGCCATTGATTGGATTTTTCATCATTTATGACAAGACTTGATGAGATGTTCATGTTTTCATATGTACAATATGGGGTCTTCTGAAAAAGTACAGCATTTACAGATCCAAAAACAAGCAAATGCTCAATCTATATTTTCACCATGATTCAAAACATCATTATCGACCTGGATGAAGTCGTTGACAAAACCACAGTTTTCTAAGCTTATAATAATAATATATGTTTCAAGTAAACTGCAATTAAAAAGTTAAAAGCTGATTAAAATGTGTAAATAATGAACTGATGATTGTTGCTGGAAAATGATTTTATGTCAGCGGCCTATTTATTATTTGTCCCTTTTTGTAACAATAGAATTTACTGCTGTATAAATTAAAGCAGGTGAGTTCTACACTGAAACTATTACAGCCTGTATAGTTTCAGTGTATGCATTCATTTTGTTCTTATACATTTAAAAGGTTCAGACAACCTAAATATTTTACAGCCTGGTGCATATGATATTCCACAGGGGACTTTTTGAGGGATGTGGAGAACTAATAATGCAAAATGTATATTAAATTGTATATTAAAGCCATTCTGTGAGTGTGTCTGTTTTCTAAATCTAATTAGTCATGTTTCTTTTCCAATTGAGTCACAAACAAAAATAACTACTTCTCTGGCAACAATGCCCCCTTTAACCCCACCACATGGCAACAAACAGAGTTTCTCTGATAGCTAATGTAATTTTGAAGCTTACTGGGTCACTGGCACATGGGGGATTGTTTTTGAAGTATCCTATATAGTTTGTGAACTAGTGCATTCCTCACATTCCCAACTTTGAATGTAAACAACAGCAATTTATAAAGAAATTATACAATTTATTATAGTGTGTAGAACTTCTTTTGCTTATAGAGCTTTCTTGCAGAGCAACACTATTCAATTTCTAAACATTAAAACCTTTCTAAATAAAATGTAAAATAAAATTTTAAAATATTTTTATTGAAGACATTTATATACAGTACAAAAGTCCCAAAAACCTCCTGTCAGAAATAAACCATAAATTAACATTCTTTTCAGTTTTTCCCTGTAAAGTCTTTATATTTTTTACCAAACCGGGTACCAGAAATAAACAAAATAACAGTTTACCCTGTAAAATTAAGTTTTTCCCTATTTTAAAAATTACACGAAAAATCAGTTAAATACACAATTCCGTATTTAAGTACAATTCCAGCAAATTACAGATTTTTTTTCATTATTCATGAAAAATCTATAAGGATTTTTTTTTACAGTGTAGGTTCCAGATAAAAAGAAAAAAAGATGAAAACATTCTTTCATTATTGTAGTTCATTTCTAGATTTCTTATAGTTTCTATAAATAGTTTCTAGAGAAAAATGAACATTCAGATGGTTTAGTAGCTCATGCAGTCACTGTACAGCTGTGGAGCTCACTCGCTCCTTATTAAAACTTTCAACAATCGTTCTTTTTCACCTCCAATCAGTCATTTATCTTTGTGACAGCTTGTCCAATCACATGGCTCGCTGAGTGATGGGCTGTGTCTAATTGATAAAAGGGCCCTTGTTCTTCTAATGGACTGACATGGAGCTTTACATCCAGCTGTGGATCGCAACATAACTACACTTGTACTGTATTGGCCTTCAGTAGATCGATGTTTGGTGATATTATGATGGCTTGACATGGTTAATCATAAATGTATAGTGTATACTACCAAATCAAAACCCTACTAAACAACTTTCCAACATTCTGGTGCTGACTTGCATGGGCAACAGCAATGAAATTTTCTTAGGAAAGCATCACGATTTTGAATGCGCTGTGTAGGTCACATGTAGCAGATTATTTCAGCATGAGACTGTTTCTTGTGTGTCCGCTTCGATCAAACCATTAGAACAAATGTCAGCAATTCAATAGGTTTCTTAAAATAACCTCATAATGCATGTGATTCACCAGTTCTAAAGAGACTTAAAAGCTAAGATGTGTGGATTGCACAGATATACACTAACACATATCTGTAGAGTTTTGCCAGCTAAATACAATATCAATCAATTTTTTGGGACTCACAAAAGTTTTGAACTTGTTTGATGTAAAGACCTTAAATAAAGTAAATGTTATTGACAAATACAAGTTGTATATGAATTTCTTTAATTTCTTTAATGCATGTTCAGCATCAATAGCTGATCAGCATGCAGAGGAACTCTATTAATGCTTTATTAAATGTTTAAAAAGCACCCCAAGATCTTCATTAAACAATTGTATTTGGCCTATTAAACCATTTTATTATTTAATCCACTCAAACTGTTAGAGCAAGGGATCAAAACGTTGTTCTCAGTGATGTCTAACCTTTCAAAGAGACATTTCAGTAAAATAATTGACATTTGTATAAGAGTAATAAAAAACCCTTTGAATTTTTAATGCAATATTTCTGTCTTCACCTTTTTGTTTATTAAACAATAATAGTGTTCATTATTTTATTCATATTAATATATTAATACCCTTAATATTCAAGGGTTTCATTTGTACAATGTACAATAATTGTACAATATGTACAAAAAAACCTAAAAACAAAGAGATGTCCACCAGGCAAGCGTATGTCTTTTAAAAATCCTCAAGGTTTGTTAAAACCTGAAAGATTTATCGGTGGGCGGATGAAAAGAAAGGCCCAATGTGTATATCTAACATCACACAAAAGATGAAACTGACACACGGTTTGACAGGGAGATTTGTGTATGGTGGAGAAACTTAAAGAGAGTCACAGAGGAAAGATCAACCATCTGTACAAAACCCTCATTCCCTTCTTAAGATCACATCCCTGCCCTCCTTCTCTTAGCAGATCGTTTTTGAACAGATTCAGAACTTCTGACCTTGGTCAAAGTCAAAAGAATGTCCCTCATCTCGCTTAGTGGTATCCAGAGGTAAAGCACTTCAGAAGCATATGAGCAAAGTCACCAGGTTAAGCTGAGAAAATTTGTATTTTGTGACCAACGTGAAGATAAAAATATAAACATGCCTGTTTTGTATAGATTTTTGACCTCAAAATTCAGGTGTGAACTATGCCAGATTGCTCTATCTCTCAGAGGCATATTTTGAAAACAAACAGTATTATTGTTTTCATTATTAATTTCTATGATATCTACTAATGGTCATATAACTATGTCAAAGCCATTATATTTTTGTTTTTTCAACAAAGTTGCCATCTTCCCTTTCCAAAAGCACAGATGTGAGAACAAGAAGCTGTTGCAGGACTTGCTTTGATTCAGTTCCCCATACATTTAACCATCTGCAGTTCTGGGGCCATCGGTGGCCATGTGAATTGAGGGAGTTTGATTCCCGAACTAGATTTATTGCAGCACACAGTGACTGCACAGACTGCTGGGCTGGGCTCTGTATATCATGTGTAACAGGAATACAATGGCAGTATGTGTCTTGCACATGGTGAGTAGAGGAAAGCCACAGTTAAACCTTTCAAAAATAAATAATGAACAACTTCAACAGGTGCAAGGAATTGTTGCCATGTAGTCAGCCTGTAAACACCACAAAGAAATGAACTTGAGCTGTTACAGTGTCTTTTATTTAACAACATCGTAAATGGATTGCAAGTTTTTCTGTATTAAAAATGTTGCTATTAACCCAATTTTTGTATTTTGGAGATGCTAACAATTACAATCTACACATTTTTTTAGTACGTGGGTTTCATACGGATCGAACCCTTTACCTTTAATCTTTACCCTGCTAACAAAATATTCTACAGGAATACTGTGTTAGTGGTGTATTTGTTTACTTTTTTCCCATTAACACAGATTTTACTGTATAAAGATAAAGCAAAGAGACCATAAGGTAAGGACAAGTTAAATTGACCTCACAAGGAATGATTTAATTTATTTTGGTTTCACATAAGTAAAAGTAGATATTTAAGCAAATAAAAGCACATTTTAGCAAATAAAAGCACATTTTATCAGCCAAATGAATTTGAGTTCTGAAAAACATTCAGATTTAATCTTCTTAATGCGAGTTAATATAGTCACCAAACTATTGGTATTGGCTGATATCACTATGAATAATCGGCTAGAACGGTTGGACCTGGAAACATTGTGTGACGTCAGACTCAAGCAGATTGTGTGACAATACTCAATGCTCCATATTCAATATTCAATACTTTATTAAATAACCAAACTAATAAAAATCCACCATTAGAAGTCACATTTTTTTCTTTTTTCAAGTTTTCCAAATAACAACATCACTTTGTGAGCTGCAATATGCATGTGTAATACTGTATACCCAGAAAAAAAACTCTGGACTCCTAACAGCAGGATGCAAGATGATTTCAGGAGGAGATAGAACTATCTGAACATGGATAAGAGAGGTTTTGTGTTCAAGGAATGAGGTCTGTCTCAAAACAATCCATAACACAAGCCTTTGTGAAACAGCATATCATTTGGGGCATATCATTTCAGGATTCAGTTTTGATATCTGAATGCATTCAATTATGAACAAATTTGATGAAACGCTTAAGTCATTAGTTGGTGTATTCTTTCAAAATGTATGAATATTTCGCTTTTATCTAAACATTTGTGTGTTTAGCATCCTGGGGTTGCTGGGTTTAACCAATAAAGTAAATTTGGGAATAAAACCTGTTGTTCGCCAATTCCACACAACACCTTTTAAAGTTAGTGTGTGTTTCTCCTCATGATCACCACAGAGGAAATGACAACAGCAGAATGTCTGACACTTCCTGTTTGGGTAAACTATGCTTGCCCATAATCTCCTCACCCTGACCCCAACATTTTAACATCTCTGGTTCAGCACTTGCTGTAGGGACACTGTTTGTGCTGTCGCCGTGGTTTTAAGACTTCGCACTATCAAAGCTTAATTTGTAAATAGTTCTGTATTCAGTATTCAAAGTGCACAGAGCAAGCTGTTACTGAAACAACCACATCTAAAAACAACAATAATGCAAAGAGAAGTCTGAAATTAACATTCTAATACTGTCATAAAATTTCCCAAATTTGGGAAGAGGATCATTTTCAGTAAAAATAACAATAATTATAATAATAATGATAATTACAACAAACAAAATTTCCATTAAACCTCAAACTCAAACTAGAGAAAAAGACAAATAAAAAATGAAGTGGCAAATTCACATGTTGACCACCACAGTAGCAATTCCTGAATGATATACATGCATTTTCATTTCATATTGATACAAGAAACTTATTTACACACAATGGTTACGTTTTTGTCTCTACAATAAGAGACTCTACATGGCGTTTTTGTTCTACATATATTTAGCAGCATTAAAAACATTGATAAATCTAGCAGCCATAACTCATAGAGTAATAGCAACTTGCAGTGTACAATAGAGTCCATTTAATATCCAAATCCTGAGAGTCCATAAAGAGAGACGTGCATGTGTCTTTAATTCAGTAGTCTGAACTTGTCTCATCATTGTAGCTCAGTTGTCCCTTTAGCTTTTTTCCAAATGCACCACTCCCCAAAATGTTCTACAAGGAAAATCCATAGAAGAATGCATGTTTGTTTTGTCACATTAAAAATCTCCACATACAGTACAGCAGTCAAATGGATGTTGAGGTTTAATCAAACGTAATGCTGGAGAATGCACCTCCTTTAAAGATGTTTGCTGTTCCATTTCGGTTACATTTAATTGAATACACATGAAATATTTCTGTTGACAAGAAGCATACAGTACATTTAACAAACAAAATAAAATGGCTCATGAATTGTGATGAATCTATATTGCCTGAGTACATTTAACATTTCTGGCTCTATAATCACTTCTTTTAAGAATCACGGCTTCCTTTGTACTGCATTTGTGTTTATGTGTGTTTTTTCCACTTGGGGACTATGGGTCACAAATGGGATTTAGTAAGTAGTTACCAAGGTGATATTTAGCAATAATGTTTTAGCTTGTAATCAGATCAAGGCACAAATATACAGTGTAAGAGTTATTTATCACCCTACATCCTATGTCAGAGAAAGGAAGCATGGAAACAACTCACTGAACAATATAAACATGAGATTCCGATGCTGCGTTCAAGTCATCTCGGTTCGATCGTATTTACAAGAAAAATTCACAAGACCGCCACCATGATTTTTTAACAGTGTGAAACATTATTATAAGTTATAAATGCGAATACTAATTGGGTTTGATCATAAAATGTTATTTTTTGTAAATATTCATTGTACTATTTAGTTTACAGTGAGTCTTGCCTTGTTTAACAGATTTATAAAGTGACTCTGTTGTGCACCAACATTACATTTCGCATCATCCTTTGTGGTAGCACTAGAATACGAACTATTATTTATTTATTATTTATGAAATTGTCTAATGTAGTTTTATTCACATGAATACACACATTACAAAAAAGTGGGAACTTCCCAGGAGTACTTGAAGGCAGAAATATCCCCGAGCTTCAGCACACATGGGAGAGAAACAATGGGCAAACAGTTCCAGCAGAGAGGCATGGAGGCGAGCCAAACACAAGAGCCTAAGCGCAAGCAGTCCTAGTTGGAAACACTGTGTGTCTCTGCCTGACCCCCATCGCAGCACATCATTCCACACAGAACAAGCCTATCGCTAAGGCTGTGCACGCTAGCTGCGTAACAACAGCACTCTTTGCTCTCACTACACAATAAGCGCAAACCCTTTGACCAAGGAAAACAAGTGATGTGTTTGTGAAAGAAGAGGCTCACAAAAGATAAGGAGAGATATTAACACTTAATAACATGCCACTCAGCCAAAATATGTGTCAATGATCTGAAGTCTGTACTGTAAATAACATCATCCCCTCAGGGTGAAAAAAAACGACCAGTGGCTGAAACAGAAACAGAGAACCGCAGATGTGGGATACAGCCAAAAGTCATTAACCTAACTCGGAAAAGTTCAATTTAGACCAAGATAACCGATTTATGCTATGTTGTATTGGTTTAGTGCAAATCTAACTAGTGGACCAGCATACGCATTCTTCTTACCAGCAAAACCTGCACTGTAAAAAAAATCTGTAGAAAAACAAACATTTTCTGTCAGTGGATAGTGACAGAAATATACTGTAAAATTACAGGATATAAGGATATATAATAAATGTTTTTCCCCTTGTTAATGTAAATTGCTGTCTTTTTCTTGTTAAAAAACTGGCAGCTGGGTCAAATAATTCTCAATAACAGTGTATTCCTGTAAAATTAAATACAGTAAAACACCATTACAGTCAAATTACAGTAAGATCTGGTTTGCTGCTAGTTTCCGGAAGATGATCGAGATCTAAATGTCATTTCATTACTGTGGCATTTTCGTCTCACTCTATCCAATTGGTGGCGGATTATTGCTTTTTGTGTGTGTGCATTTGCACATGTGCATCGTCGCGTTTGTGATTATAAGATTGAAACTGTGGTTATGGGTTTGTTCGAGTAGGCACGTGTGCTCATACTGTATAGCAGGTGTGGGCTGAAGTGTTTAAAGCCGACTTCTGCAAGGGAGTCTGGGGTTGGCGCCCATTGCCCCGCTGTAAAACAGCACAATAAGATTAACAAAGCATTTGCCATGCCACATGCTGCTGTCTCTGCTTTCTGTCTGACCCAACAGAGCAGTGACACTGTAACACCCAGTCACAGAGAACAGACCGTTTGTTGTTTATGAGTGTTTTGTTTCGTTGTTTGTAATAATTCACACATAAAAAATCCGAAATGTGAATTTAGAAACTAATCAGAGACTATTTAATTTAGAAAAGAATGCAGGCATTTCTTATAAAGAATCTGACCTCCAAAATAATGATGGGCAGTTACCCCACAAGTTTCCTCCAATAGAAGAAAGATTCAGACACATTTGTGATCTAACAACACTAAAACTGTCTTTAGTGATTCCAAGTCTCGATGTTCATATTATTTCGATTAAAATGGTATCGGATGTATGTACTTTAAACCTGACATACATTGATAATGCAGCATAAAAAACAAAACACTAGGGACAGAACATAAAGGATTGGGCATGGATTAGCCACACAACCTAAAGACTGGTGAGCAAAGAGAGGCACTGTGTGTGTATGACACTAATCTGTTAATCGTGTTAATGCTACTGCAGCTGGTGCCCCAACGTCCAGCACATGAAATAAAGGAAGGGCAACAGAATAACCAACAGCTGTGAACCCTGTCCATCACATACCTAACTCCTACTTGACTTTTTCTTTGTAAGATGATTAATATTAGTGGTCAAAATGGTTGTTATAATCCCTTGTTTGCATATATTTAGCCTTATATGCAGGACATACAGTATACAGATGTAAAATGTTAATAAACAATAATTTAGTGATATTTTCCTGATTCCTGATTTCCAGATCAAACTCCACATAACATCCCAGATTCCATGTTCATGTCACATTATTGGGTTTCTTTCAGAAAACCGAGACTTATAGAATGTGCTAAAAATATGGAATGATGGTTACTGGAGATTACATTACATTTCACCGATCCAAAACTCGACCGTAGTCCTGCAGTCCACATCCTCTTTTGCTTTTAAGATCGGCAAAAACCTGCGTAAAGAAATGTGGGTCTGCGTTGATGCGCAGCATCTTCGCGCTTGTCATGTCAATAATGGCCAGGCATCGATCCCAGAATGCCTCTTTAGTGGCTTCCACAAGAAAGGGCTTGAGCGGATACGAGATCTCGTTCCCCATGTAGGAGTAGGACAGGTAGAGGCAGGTCAGCAGAATCGCTTGGAGGTCATGCTCGGAAGAGACCAGGTCACCGTCCACCACGTCACGGCACAGCATGTACACAAATACCACATTAGCCGGAGTGACGAACGCCTGGTCTTGCCAGCCCTGCAGCAAGAGCGAACGGTCCACAGCGCGCAACCACAGAATCGGATCCGCAGGGGAAAGGTGCTTGAGCCGATAGCAGCGATCACAAAGAAACTCACCTAGGCAACGAAGAAGCTCGCTGGTCGAGGCCTGGACAATCACACGCTTGGGTGAAGACGTGCACACAGGTGGAATCTTCTTTACCGAGGAAATCTGTTGTGGTTTGCCATACCCAACGCCCAGTCCCATGCCCAAGCTCAAACCTGCTGGACCTTCATAGCTGGAAAGGTTGGCACAGGACAGTGACTTCTTCACATTCTCGTGGTTGAGGTGCAACACCGGGTCCTTCTGGTAGATGTTATTGTTGTTTAGAGGAGCCTCGACAGCCCCCTGGCCTCCAGGGTAGCATTTTTTGGACTTGCCCCGCTTCTTCGTGGAGGCTACCAGACGCTTCCAGGTTAGAGCAGGGAGGAAGATGGAATGACCACGTTTGAGACTGCGGTCCTTCTGAAAAACCAAAGGCAAACCTTTACAAACCCTGGCACAAACAGGACATTTTAATTGTTACTTGATTCACACACCTATGTGGATTAATATTTATTTTGCAGTAGTCTAATGACTGTTTACTTTATGAATAAGAACTTCACTTTGTAATTAGTTTTATTCTGAAATAAATATTATTAATCTGCTTATAAATGATAACATCTAATTAAGTCTTCTTTCACAATTGAAAGATTTGTTATTATTATTCTTACAGTTTTAGTAGTATTTAGTAATAAACTGTATTTAGGTTAGCATGGTTTATTTGCATAATGGATGTGTGATGTTTACCTGTTCGTCCGACATCGGTAAACCACAGACTGCGTCCCTGCGCCCTGCACATCGTCTGCATTCACCGAAACGCGCAACACATGCTTAGTGTAATAATGTCAACATTGCAAATCCATCATTTCGGAAACGTCCCATCAAAACGTAACTAAAATCGCGCATCCAACAAAAGCAGAGTATCCGCTCGAGCTTATAAACAAGTCCCAAAGAGTCATTGATGTCGCTCCTTTTGCAATAAGTCCATCATCCAAAAGCGCAGCTCGTAATGTGTCCTCATCTGAACACGTTTAGATCATATCAAAGTTTCATGGTAATGCTGTTCCACCTCTTTGTGCTCTTAAAACAAGCAGTTTATAAAGTCTGTTTTAGGCTAGTTTTGCAAAATCCCCCAAAGTGTGTATGAAAAATACATTTATGTATTTATACAAATGTCTCCAGTCCTAGGAGGAGGAGTGCTGTAGTCCTCCGGTGCTCTGCTCTAAATGCAGACACTGCGCTGCTCTAAACTGTTCGGAGCGGAGAGACTCCTCCTCGCGGCGCGCACAACATGTGACCCCCATTTCATATTATCACCCTACATACCAAACACAGTATAGAGGTTAATAGGTAGACATAAACAAATATATAGAAAAATAATCTAAAATTTAACATTGGTTATTTACAGTATAATTGTAATTTGTCCTTTTTTATTAGATATAAGACTTATAGCTGATCTTAAAGCTCTTTCAGAATTTGCAGCTCCATATTAACATGCCAAAGGATGTCAATATAAAAGACCATATAAACAACAAACACTAACATGAGAAAAGTAATAAGGAATGTATAATATATTGATTATAAAATAGCCTATCCCACATTATATCTTCATTACAAAATTGCTCACGTTCCTTAGGAAATTGAGACACAAAGAGGAGCTATACTTTTTCTGCATGATGGATCCATGACAACTGAGGCAAACAGGTGCACTGTATGGGTGATGTACTTGTCAGAAACGTAGGCTACATTGACAGCTGGAAAGTAACACATGACAACAAATGTATTTCCTCTGTGATCAATGTGTTACACACTTAAATTGTATGGAATGTACCATGCCCAAGAAGTCTCTTGTTGTTCACAGATCTACTGTCATGTCATTTCACATGTACATTGCATATAAGACTAGAACAGTAGTGTGCATGTGTGGGGGGACCAAAAAGTAGTAAAAGGGAAATGGCTTAAATACATACATTGTTCAAAATGTAGGTGTTTGAAAAGAATTTAAGTGATTATAAGTCAAACTAAATGATGTATATTTGATAAGGTAAAAATGCTGCAAATTTACTGTGATGGTTTAGGGAATACAATATATAGATTTACATTTAGTCATTTAGCAGACGCTTTTATCAAAGCGACTTACAAATGAGGTAAACAATATAGAAGCAATTGGATCAACATAAGATAACAAAATGCATAAGTGCAGTGGTCAGATAAAGCCTAGCACAGTATTCAAAGCTAAGGAAACAACTTAAACAACAACAAACACATTTTTTTTTAAAGAAAGAGTAAAGAGACAGAAAAGAATATAAAGTCAGTGTTAATCGGTCAGGTGTTGACGTTATATTTACAGTATAAATATCATTATGTCTATGGAAAGTGGCCACAAAAAGTATTTTACATTGTTTTATCAATTATTCAATTGAAGTAGGCTATCTGTTATGTAAACTTTGAATGCAATTTATTTCAACATTTGATTCACATAAATTACAACAAAATAATACTGTAAAAGAGTTTTGTATCAAAATACAAACTATAGATAGAAAAAGTCCAAAATATACAATAAGCATTAGGTAAACACTTTTTTTATATAGGCTACTGTAAGTGCTTAGGCGTATTACTGAAAAATAAAAAGCAAAGGCACACGCCAATATAACGTTAAACATGCCACAATATTCCAAGAAGGCCCAGGACCACCAGACCAAGACTATGGACTATAAAGGGCATATCTAGGAGCAATTCTTGTCGTTTAGCCATTCTGTTGGTGAGGGGATAACTAAAAAACAATAATCTCAACAAGCTCAGTGATCATCATCAGCTCAGCACTGTACAAACAGAACAATTATGACTTGATCTGACATTATATCAGTCGGTTCCATGTATATCACGCCTACAGGTCAGCGCGATTCTGTATGGTTGTGTATTATTTACATATTCGGTCATATGCTACACTCTAGTGGTCCAAGAGTGCGATTCCACGGCATAAGGAGCATGCTCTCGCGGTACGTTGATTTCATACGCCGATCGGTCTGTGAAGCGCCGCATTCCGTTTTGCATGTTAAGATACGGTGTGCTTTAGTAAACGCGTGTTTCAGAACTAACCAGGACTAAGAACTAACTCAAAGTGTTTGCATTTAAATAGCCTATCTAATGTTTTTGATTCACTCCGCATTTCGCAATATCATTGAGCCACATTCTCTTGATTTATTCCAACATCCAAACATTTTTAAAGTTGCCACTAAAATATGACATTGGTCGGTGAAGACGACAGAAATAGACAAATGCTCAATGTTCGATGATTGCATAATGCCCACCAGATGGCGCCACACTCTGACTTTTACTTAGGCTACTGTGTGCCGTCAAACTAGTTAACCAACTGTTTGTGATTCCTATCGTCTGTGCTTATTATTTATTTTATTATTATTTGATATCAACAGAAAACTTCATTGTAATTTCATTTAACTTAACAATAATTATTTAATCAAAGAAACAAGTTATTCTTCACAGCATTCTGGATTTCTTTTGTAGTGTGTTTATGGGACACGTTAGATTTTTCTAGAATCTAACGTTAGATAGAATTTTCTTTGCTGAATTACATATTATTCTCATACAGATAGGCACTTACTAATGTGTTAATGCTTTTATCATTTATGGAGAATGAGCTGTTTAGTAGTATAATTTTAATAAATGCTCTTTTTAGACTAGAAAAGAAGTTCTACAAAGTTTATTGTAAATCTCAAAGGACAAAGGAAAATGTAAATGTTCAGGTATTACCTTTTATAAATAGGTATTAAAAGCTATTAAAAAGAGATGAATGTTCAAAACTTTAAAACAAAAAAATGTTTGTTACCTATACCAGTATAAAGCTTAAAAAAGGATTCAAAATTTGAGCTGTTGGGTGATTTTGTGGAAAATGTCATTTGACTTATAGGCTACACACAACAAAGTATATGAAGTAACTTGTAATTTTATGCTTCAAACGGAGGTGGAGATAGAGAGACAAATATTACACCTTTAAAAGTGCACTATGCAGAAGTTTCGAATGTGTTTGTTTTTATAGCCCTGCCCCAGCTATGAATTTTTACATGTTATTGGCTACATTCACTGGTCAAAGATTGCCTCCCAGAATTGTCCTGAGCGCCCCAAAACAATAAAAGTTTAATAAAATACAATTGAGAACACAAACACCACCAGTGAATCATAAGTAATGACTGATAGAGATCATTTTTGTATGTCAATACCTTCCTGTTGGAACAGCAGCATTTCTGATTTGTTTAAACTCTTTTTAGGGGTCCAGCGCTGGATTAATAATTTAAAGGTCCAGTGTGTAGTTTTTTGGAGGCTCTATTAACAGAAATGCAATATAATATGCATAACAAGGCTATGTGTTCAGAGGTGTATAAAGACCTTATAATGAAGCGTTATGTTTTTATTACCTTAGAATGAGCTATTTTTATCTGCATACACCTTACAAAAAATTCTCCATGATGTGACTACAGTATCCCTAAACTAACAAACTTCTCTACAGAGCGCGTTTCGTAAATACGTTATCTCTTTTTGGAAAGAAGCGAAAACGTGACGACACCGCTTTTTCGCATCGCCCACAATGTGAATGAGCCTCTCACGGACTCCGTAGTGCTTGGGGGAGGAGTGGAGGGAACAGCTGGTTGCAATTCGCAACCTCATCGCTAGATGCCGCTAAAAACTACACCCAGCAGCTTTAAGGTAGCCAATTTCACATACAGTAACATATGTTATTTTATATAATCCACAAGACACCACAATACATGTACATTTTAATTACCCAATTTACATAACTGAGGAATAGATTTAAATAAGTTAAATGTTTATATATTCTTAAATTGTAATACTGTGGGATATTACCCAGATAATCAGCAACTGTTTTTATGCTTTGTGATTGTTGTTCATGAATCTCTAAGCCAAAACCTTTTCACTGCTCTTCAGAAAAAAATCCAAGTCCTATATACATTCCTTGCATTTTCATCATCATTATCATCATTTTACCCCATTCCAACATTGTTTTATTGATATGCATAGTTTTACACTTAATACAACTGGGAGTCTCATACAATATACACATCTATTGCAAGTCCAAATAAGTGCAAACATTCACTAGTCCACAAGGCAACACAATACATTCAGAGCCATTTTTATTATTTTGTCCTTTTTTATTTGGTAATGCCCATCAGAAACTAGGCCTATATAAGATTTACAAGTGTGTTTGTGCGCACGCGTGTGTGTCTCTTGAGAGAAGATCAAAGTGACTTAAACAGCCAGACTTTACCTGTGTGCTATCTATAGAGCATTAGATAATGACCTGACATTAGAGGTAAGAACAAAACCTCTCTGTTCACATCTTTTACACAGCCTACCCTCCTTATTTCATTATATCAAGATCGCAATGTACCAGCACAATAATTCAACCAGTGTTCATAGAGCCATACGCAAGCCATAACAAGTCACACACTTTAGTTATTCTCCTAATTATTTCTGCTGTGTGACACCAGCAATTTAAACACTATTGTAAAGTGGTTTTATATATTATGCGATATTTTATAATATTTTCATATTATATTCTAAGTATAAGAACTCTTACACAGAACTACAGAACTTACACAAAATACATATACTACACATTTATTGTTGAATAATGCAGTGGTTCTCAAACTATTTTTGTTGTTGTTATCCCCCCTTTGTGTATAGGTAGCATCACTTTGTGACCCCACCCCCAAATGAAGACTTATAATCTCAAACTTAGAATTTTAATTAAAACAAAAATATATTTAATTGTACAATGCTGGAACATCAATTATTTTTCTCACATTTTTTTGATGTTTAATTGATGATACATTTCTATACATACAAAATGCCACAAAAACTGTGCCCCGCTCTATCTGAGACCCACCAGTTTGAGATTGACTGGCATGTATGTTGTTTCCTGTTCTCTTATTTTAAACAATGTAATGCAGAATGAAGTGTACACTGCACAGTAAGCTGCATGCTGTCCCAATTTTAACATTGGTCTTCAAGGCAAGGAGGTAGTATTTCTATTCATCTCAATAATGGTCACTCATTGTCACTCTAAAGCAGCTAAATGCAATGCCGGTGATAACTTTGAAGCTGCAGGAAAATGACACTGGTAGATGATTGTTGCTCTCAGATGTTGTAGATGGTGATCTATCAGAACAAGCTAACTGGACCATGTTAACTATAGCTAAACCCTGACCCTATACCCTCCCATTTTCAGGTAACATCTTGCAAAGTCACCAAACAATTTTCGAACATATCAAGCATGTTCTATTTGTGAATAATTAGAGCTGAAGCTGTTTATCAAACAGCTGAGATCACTTCCCAGTCCTCCATGTGACCCTATTTTAACAGCTAATGGCTTTCACACCTTAGATTTAGCAGCTTAACCACAAATGACAAGCTAGCATGCACTGCAGTAGCTCTTAACCACTGTTTTTCCGAATAATTTGTACACGTTATTTTTGTTTTAAAATGCTAAAGTGTTGTCGAATATGGGTGGTCTGCAGGTCATATGAGGTTGCCAAGGTGTTCTGAGTTGCTTTCTTTTGGTCACTCCTATGTTTGTATGATATTTTGATCCTTACATATGGATCAGTTCTTCATTCAATGTAAATTGTTTTTCCATCTGGTTTTCCATAGCACCATTCCCCAAGAATGTAATAATAATGAACTAATAGCACATCATTTTAGATGTCATTCGCTTTTTAGCACAACCGGTGCAAGACAGGTCATGTGTCAAAGATTAAATATTTATTCAAATCACTAACATGAAATAATTAATAGTAATGCTTTAAAACAATGCAAACTGTAAAAACGCTACTGAAGCAAACTTGACTAGATTATAGCAAATGGAATTCTTTCTCTAATCTTTTATAGTTTAAATTTACATTTAGAGCTGCTTCCAAGGTGGTGTGATCACCAGCATCTATAAATGATCACATTCTGAGATTAGTGTGCACAAGTGTTATATTAAGCAGGAGAAAATCCTTTCTACATTGCCATCACCTTTTCGCTGACATTGCAAACCCCACATGAACTGATGTCTCCTAATGTCTTCATTGTATTAATCCTTCAAATCCTTTAATAGTAAGCAAAGGGAAAACCTGCACACACAGAGAAACACTATTGCACACAATCATTCTAAAGTTGAAGAGTAGCCTAAACTACTCCTCACCTTGACTGAAATAGCAGCTCCTCACGCCCGTGGGGTGTAAGCGGGCGGTTAGGTAACAGATAATCAGAGAAAGCTCGGCCCTCCCGTAGAGCTCTCACTGTCCGTGCATGTTAAAGCTGACATTGTCTTAAGATAAGAGTCAACAGAGTTGCAGGCTCAGAGCCAACTGGTGCTTTTTCACTGGGAGAACATGGTAGACAAGAACAGGGTTTATCCTAAACATATCAGATCTCAAAACAATATCTCAGGTTGCACCGCTATTCTCACAATCTCCCGTTGCTCGTAAGTTACATTTGCGAAAGACAGAGAGAGCAGCAACTCCAGTTTGAAATGCATGCATGTCCCCACCACTTTTCAAAACAAAGTTACGCCACTGGCTGCAGTCAAACTTGTTTAACAAGTTAACATTAACAAAATGTAAAAATAAAACAGACTTTTTTAACCAGTTTTATCATTTTGTTGCAATTTTTATGAAATTGTTGCACATGTTATATCATAATGCATTTCCTGCTGGGTTTAAATTTTTTATATCTTTTTATAAAAACTTTATATCCCCTGAAGAAAATAAGAACACAGCGTTTATACTTAGATTAAACAGAACTATGAACTTAATAAAGTCAGCTGTCAGCAAGCTCTAAGCAATAATATTCATCCGGCCATCTACCTGCACCAGAATCTGACTATGAAATAATATGATGTATTATGTTTCATGCATTGTGCTTGCAAATAACCTCTTGATATCTGAACAAGATTGCATTACATATATTTTGCATGTGCACCTGTTTAATTCCAAGGCAGTCATTGCTTGGTGTAATATGAGTGCATGTGCAGACTGTACATCTGCAGATGACTGACTCAGCATGCAGCCCTCATGTCTGTATGGTAAGGCTAATGAGTGAAGGCTTTGACTTCCTTTTAATCTGCTTAAGTAAAGCATGGCCACCAATGTGAGGAACGTCTGCTCAGGTCCTCATTCGGCGGCACATTCTCTGTCCTGTGCATGACAATGTGATCATGATCTGAAAGCGTGTGCAGAGCATGTATGTGTACATTTTTCCAAAATAACAAAAACAATCCCACCACATATACAAATGCATGCATTTCTGAACAAGTTCTATAGTTCCTTGTGAAAGTGAAAGTTAAACAGTTTCACTTTTTATGCATTTATACAGTATTATATTCTATTATATTTATATATTGAGTTTTAATTGTAATGTTCCTGGCTTATTAAAAAGTAATCAAGAAGTGACAGCAAGAGTCAATGCAGAGTTTCTGTTGCCAGGGCAACGGTGGCTCTCATAGGCTTTCAGACAGGTCATGTGACCAGCAGCTTTGACGTCATTGTGGGAGGCAGTTTGGTGCTGTGAACTAAGCTGCGGGTGGACTGCTCGCAGTAAGTCTTGTGGAGTTTTTCAGTGCTGCTGCCGGTCGCATCAAAGCGCAAAGTCTCCTGATACCTGCACCTGCATCTCATCACTGAGGCCACTCAACGCCTCTTTTCTGCAGAGGTCCACAGGTTATGGCCATCTAAAATCTGACAGCACTGCACCAGAACAACCACCTGAGGTGAGTTCTTTTTCTCTTCCCCATAAACCGTTACAGGAAAGGTTGCAGTGCTGTTGTGTGCCGACCTAATGGAGAACGTGAGGTTTGAATGAAAGAAAGCGAAACAGTTAAAGTGAAGAGGATGCAACATCTTCATCCAAAATTTGGTAATGACAGTGTGCCGGACCTAAGTGGATTTCAGACCTTTTGGCTTTGGATAATCCTGGAATGAAGGGTCAGGAAGGTGAACAATATCTGGTTCCAGAGGAAAAACTTTGAGCTGGCTTTTTTTTTTCACCTGAACAATAAAACCTCATCAGTTACATGTCATCGACCATGATGTGCTATAGCGACAGCCGCACGTGTTCAAAACATCAGCGAAATGTCAGATCACAATGTGTTTGCAAACATTTCTTCATAAAAAATATTTCCAAGTTGCACCATACATGAAGTTATATTAGTTAAAACAGCTATTGTTTCACAGAGTCGCATGGATTTCTGTGAAAGAGGAAACAAGGATTTTGTTAGAGCTTCAATTCAAATTTTCCCCTTATTGAAAAGTCGACAAAAGTAAATATGCATTGCAATAGGATAGCATTACAGATTCCAGTTCTTAGATGTATTGTACGTAGTGCAGACATGCTTTCAAAACATTCAACAGAACAGCTCAGGTTGCAGGAAGTCACTGCGACTTTTTCCTTGTTGCATTGTTACGGCATGCGTGTAGGTTACGCCATGACGTAAATTACATTTTGAGATGTCTAAAAAGAAACGTGGGCGCTTGGAAAAATGTGACAGTCTACGTGGATGTGGAAATAGAGAGGCTGAGCTTGGTGGGAGAGTCTTGTAAACCCCCAGAGTGAGCGAGAGAGAGAGAGAGAGAGAGAGAGAGAGAGAGAGAGAGAGAGAGAGAGAGAGAGAGAGAGAGAAGGAGACAAGAGAAAAAGAGAGAACGAGACGGAAATGTAGAATTGGTGTCTGATCAAAGAGCTTTTTGAGAAGAACTGAAACAGTGACACTTTGGTGACTTATAGGGAGGACAGATAAAGCGAGGGTTATAGATGTCTAAAGGGGGAACAGGTGAAACAGAACTAAATCATTTATGTCAAGGTTGGAAAAAAATGATGAGGGTAGCGTCCCACAGTGACGTACTATACATTTAAAAGAATTTATCGTTGTTTTATTATTATTATAAATGTAGTTTTATGAGATAATGTGTGACCTAACTGGCACTGACACTAACTAACACTGCAGGACTATTGAAGTGTACTGCATAAAAGGACATTCAAAATGTTTATTAAAAATGTTTTAAACATATACTTGGAACGAAAACTGAAAAATGGGTTTGTTGCTGGTTGATGCACAATGTTGAATGCGGTTTAGATTTTGCATTTGTCTGTTTTGAGTGTTCTCGCAGTATATCTGAAGTAAATGTGTGCACTGTGGCTTGCCTCACACACAGAATGCTTCATTAAGTGTTGAAAGCTTTCTCTTATAAAGCGTTTGAGCTTTCAATGGAGTGTGATGATGCCAAGGGGAATGCAAATGTGTGTGGTGTTCAATTGACACTGTGTCTTGTCAGGATTGTATATATTTTTAATAAGGCTACATTATCTGCTAGGAGTGCAATTTATCACTCTACTGATAAAGTAATGATATACCATAAAACTATGATAATTCACCACAGTGTTGCGCAATAGTCATTTCACATCCGAGTTTCATTACATTTAGTTTGCAAGTTAATAACAAGCATTTCTCAGTTGTTTTTACCATGTGAACTGTCACATAACTTTTGCTTTGATTGACAATGGTGTTAAACTGTGAGAGAAAATCTCTTTTAAGGCAGGTTTCTAAAAATAGAAGCTTAACAAATATTTACACTGACAGTATGTACTGGAGTTCAGTCGCTGCATGTCAAATGTGTCTCGTGATGGCGGTTGGTGCCTTTCTCACAAGGATGGAGGATTGTGGGGTTAAGCGAGGATAGTTTACAAGAATTGTTGCACATTATAGATATCGACTGAGCAAATTTAAAAAGGATAAAAGTTGTTTACCTTATTTATATATATATAGCTACTTTAAGTTATATTTGTCGAATTTTCCTGTTATACCGTAATTTGACAAATATTAACCTGATTCCTCTTTATTTGTTAGGTTTGCTAAATTGCTACTGTGTTTCATTAAGATTTATTTACAGTATTTCAATGGCTGGATTACACTACAGGACTTTTAAAATATGAACAGATTTTAAAAAACTACACATCATACACTTGCAGACTTTTTGAACGTTTTCATAGAAACAATACATGATCAAATCTGCAGACTGGCGCAGACTTTATGCAACAATTCCAGACTGAAAATCTGGCAATAAAATGAGCAAGTCTTGTAGTGTATTCCAGCCTTTAGCTAGGTCACAATTTTAACCTGACTCTCAAAATTCTCATATAACATTCATTACAGATCTTTCACCACACATAGCCTTTCATTTTATTACTTCATACCTTTAAAATATGTTTTTGAAATGTTTTCGGTAACACTTTTTACTTTTTTCAAACTGCATTTTTACGTTACTAGGGGAATCAAATAACTACCTTTCCTAGTACTGCTATAAGGTATTTTGTACACTTACATAACAGACATGAGCCTAAATTTAAATCCTATTACTTTAGATTAGCACCACAGGCCCTTGAGTTAATTCTACAGGTACGAGGAGAGGGAGAGAGAGAGAGAAATAGAGAGAGAGAGTCACGGTTTGATATTTTGATGTGCTCGTTTAAATTTAGTTCGAACTGGTAAACGTATTAGTTTAGATTGGTGTTAGCATGACACACATGTAAAGATTGAGATAAACAGTTGGTGCCAGCCTTGTGGCCACTGAAACCAAAAGTCTTACAAAGGTCACGATATGCTATGTGTGAAAAGCATGAGTTGAATGACTCAGATACATTTTTATATTAAAATGAAAGTCTCAAACCCTCAATTTTAAATATACCTATAGAGCCAACAACACAAACACGAGCAAAAAATGAATCTCCGCTGTGCCAGTGGTGTCTCATAAACAGATAAGCTATGTTGTTTTTCCTTGCACAGATAGTACAATGTTACTTTTGACTGTCTTGAAAAAGAAAAGGGAAATAATGACAGCAGTGCACGTTCATTCCGTTAGGCCCCCTCGCAAAAACGAAACAGCATGTCATAGTTCAACTTGTAGCTTGTGTTTTATTTGCTCAATGTGGTTTCGAGGGGTGTAATAGGTGAGGCGGGGTCGAACATCAACCTCATATCACAGGACACACACCTTCCTGTACTTAAATCCACATCATTTGTATATCCTTCCATTTGAGCGTGTTCTTAAAATTTGTGTATTAATCATGCCACATGCTTTTGTTAGGCTGTAAACACAAATCATAGGTTACCTTGAAGCGCAAAATTTGTTTGATTTAAATTGATAAGCTGGGTTTACTTCATGTTATCTGTCAGCTCAGTGCATAACGTTTAAATAAATACCTTGACATGTTGAGCTCTGATGCTCATCTGGCCAGTGTAAGTTTAAATCTGGCATTGGTACAACATTGTCAACATTGGTATAAATTGAAAGTATCAAAAAGAGGTAAAACAGTAACATTAGATGTAAGTCCTCATGTGTCCTCATTCTGAACCTTGATAGCTTTGTTGTGCTTAATTTAGACCTATAAGATTCTTCTGTGTGATTCAGTTGTTCTTAGAAAAAGATGTTCATAACACAAACAGATGTATGATCTTTGGTGGGTTTGATATGTTACCGCTGTCACCCCTCCCTCACTATGAGGACATCGGTACTTTGCGTTCACCTGCAGAACCACACAGGCAAAGCTGTCTCTTGGCCTTTCGTTATGTAAGCGTGGCGTCACCTAGGTTCTGTTGGAGGCACTAAGAGCCTTAGGGTTAATTTGAGACAAAGATCTTGAGCTGTTGACCCTAGAAATAGAGACACCAAGAACATTGCTAAACCCACAGAGCAGAAGCTCTGCTTTATAAATACAAGATAAGCTCAGGTTCTCAAGAACATGGGCTGTTCTGGGGTAGAGATCATGAGAGATGCTTCTAAAGCTCAGCTGGTGAACCTGATGCACTTCTCGATACTTTGAATACAAGTGCATCACTCACATTTCAGTTGTAAAACCTACAAAAGACAAGTCTGTACTCTTATTGTTCATAGTTGGGTTTAAGGATTCAAATATTAGCTTTATTGTTTGATTATCACCTGGATATTAAAATAGGCTTACAGCAAAGGAGAAAGCAGAGCAATATTTATATATATTGCATTCATGTGTTATAAGGAATCGTCCTTGTTTGTTTTTCATTCATATTTTCAATTGTTGCACATATGGCACACTATTTGATCGGAAGTCTTTTCAAACGCGCATTTCGTGCCTGACTACTGTCAAGATTAGTCTGGCTGTTCCCATGACAACCTGGTGCAACATAATACAAATGCAGCATTTCCATTAAGTAATTAAACTGTTTGATCATGACCATTTTGTGCACCATCAACAGGGGTGGAATAAAAGCTTGGGCAAATTGGTCTGCTTTTGAGGTAGTGGCTAAAAGGGGGGGTGAATACGTCTCTGGTTATGTGACTAAGGAGACTTTAACTCACACATGGGTAGAGGATTTGATTCGATAATACCTAGAAAGCGCATGGACAACAAACAACACAACTGGTTTAGAGAATAGTTTGTAACCACTAGAAGGATATTGTCATAAGAAAAATTTAAAATAATGGTTGCTTAATGTTTTATCCTTTTCTGTACTCTTACTGTATATCAAAATTGTGAATTTTAGAAAAATGCAATTTAAAGCCATTTGACTACATATTGGCCATGGTTTATATCAATTGTACATATTATAAAAATAATATAAGAGCTTTTTATTGTCATTGCAGTGTATAAAGTAATATGTCAAATATCAGTTGCTACTTTATGAATAATGAATCGTGAATCATATTTATAGCAAAGAAAACACTGCTTTGAATTACATCATCCAAACTTGTCGGTTGACATTCAATGGCCTGATTTTAACTTTAAAGTTTGTATGCCATTTACTGTATGACTGACAGTTTCAAAATAAGCAAAGACATAGTGGATGTGCTAGAGGAACAGCTCGAAATGTTTTCATTCCACAACGTTTTATCAGTATTGGTTTTCTAATCTTTTACATGGTTTTTTTGCTCTTCATTAAAAAAGAGATGAATAAACATGCTATATTTAGTATGGGGCTGATGGTCATTTGCTACGTGAGGAACATTGAAAGGCAAACTGATGAACAGCTTCCTGTTTACAAGAGGAGGTTCAGTTTCTCCATCTATTCATCTCTCTAAATGTTATTTTTTGTCCCCCATCACAGAAAGTGTCTCTGTTCTCTCTCATCTCAGCGGACATGGATGAGACTAATCATGTCTACTGAACATATACACAAAACAACAGTAACTTTATTTTTTGCCTTGTATCCCTCTGTTTTTGACTTCTTTTGTGGAATATTATCAAATATGATTGAAGCAAATGCAAGATAGTGCTCTCTTTTCAGATTTAAATATTTCATTATTACCAAAATGTTAAGTTGTTCCTCCAGGTTATATGTGAGTGTGTGTGTGTGTGTGTGTGTGTGTGTGTGTGTGTGTGTGTGTGTGTGTGTGTGTGTGTGTGTGTGTGTGTGTGTGTGTGTGTGTGTGTGTGTGTGTGTGTGTGTGTGTGTGTATGTGTGTGTTGGGGGGGGTTTGGGAGGGTGTTGGATGGGCCGATCTTTCCAAAATGTGTCTTTTTGAATGTTTAACAATCATCTACCACCTGTGCACCTGTCTCATTGACTGACTTTAATATGAGCTCTCAGGATCAATTGTACTGTGGCTTAAAGAAAAAGATTTGCATCAGGAAATGAGTTTGGTGCAGATGCACACACACACACACACACACACACACACACCCGTACTGAGGTGAAAGCATCACTGTGGTCTACCAATGGAAAGTTCAGTTGACAGATGGGAAAAGGAAGACAAGCTTTAGATGTGTGGCAGATACACAGTGCTTTGTCTGTTCACAACACAATAACAAATATTTATTATATTTTCAGACTTTTATGTAAACTAGATTCTTGTTTTATTTACAATGTAAAAACTTTTGCTGTAGTTATGCAGCAGTTTGCCAATGTAGATTTATATTTATCCAATTTATTGGCAACAGTTTGTTCAAAGATAAATGAACATTAAACATTAACAAAAATTTCAGATTTTTGGTTCCCAGAAATGCTTGAAGAGGCTGTTTTTAATAGTTTTTTTCTGTAAAGATAAAGATTGCTAATGTTTAATGTTGATTTATCTTTGAACAAACTGTTGCCAATAAATTAGATGAATATATATCTACAGTAAGTTACCTTGTCTCATATTCTATCTTAGAAAATAAGAAGGGAAAAATTCTGATTTATTGCTGTCAAGATAAAAACAATTGAGATATTGACCCTTCAAATGTGTCAAAAGTATATTTCTTATTTTCTAAGGCTGATGTAAAATATGTGCATTCATTGAGTTATTTACTATAAAAAAAACTTATTCTCTCTACTTTTTCTCGGTCATATTTTTAGGTGAAACCAGACCATCAACATGGGCAAGCAGAACAGCAAGCTCCGTCCCGAGGTGATACAGGACCTGTTGGAGAACACAGAGTTTACTGAGCATGAGATCCAGGAGTGGTACAAGGGCTTCCTGCGAGACTGCCCCAGCGGTGCGCTCAACATGGAAGAGTTTAAGAAGATCTACGGCAATTTCTTTCCATACGGAGATGCGTCGAAGTTTGCAGAGCACGTCTTCCGAACCTTCGATGCCAATGGAGACGGAACAATAGACTTCAGAGAGTTTATCATTGCGCTGAGTGTTACGTCACGTGGCCGTTTAGACCAGAAGCTGAAGTGGGCCTTCAGCATGTATGATCTGGACGGCAACGGATACATAAGCAAGGCGGAAATGCTAGAAATTGTACAGGTGATTTTTTGCTTTTTTCAACACATCTCAATCTCAATTTTTGAAGATGGTTTCGAGCCTTGCTTTTTATAATATTCATACATTTCGGTACTGTTCACATTGTTTAAATTAATACAGATATGCCACTTTGTATAATAGTTCTGAATTCCAAGCTGGCTTTTTCTTTAGTCTTGTGCCGTCCACATGTCATGACAATATTACTATTTAACAATTGAGTTTGAAAATATTTTGAGTTGGTTTACATAGTGTAGATTTTTTCTGTAATTTAATGAAATAATACCTAAAAAAGTAAAAGTTATCACATCAGCTTATATGAATTTCCTCTTTATTATTTTCTTCCTCAGGCGATTTATAAGATGGTGTCTTCCGTCATGAAGATGCCAGAGGATGAGTCAACACCAGAGAAACGCACAGAAAAGATCTTCCGCCAGATGGACACAAATCGTGATGGTGAGTAATATCAAGTGATACATGATACATGTACCTTAAGAGAGATAATTTAGCATTCCCATTCATCTGCTGTTTAGCCATTTATTTTTGACACTGCATTCCCCCTCAGGTAAACTGTCACTGGAGGAGTTTGTAGAGGGTGCAAAGGGCGACCCATCCATTGTGCGACTGTTGCAGTGTGACCCCAGCAGTGCCAGCCAGTGAATCAGAGCATCTCACTGCTGTCATAACTCTTCACACACAGGTCTTTCTGCCTGGACTCCAATTTTTCCCCCATCTTACTCTCCCGGTGGGTTTCCCACTAAACATCAAGCAAGATGTTTTAGCCGATGGAATCATATAAACATGCCTCCATCATTTTGCCACAGGCAAACATCAGGTTACGTTCAGAAACAAACACAGTGACTTGCACAAAGTCACACACACTAAAAAGCTTTGCTCATGTGTCCTGCTGCCCTTTGGAATCCTCATATATAGGGCTTTTAAACAAAATAATGAATGGGACATCGCATTCTGATAACATTTGATATTCCCTCAAAAAAATCCCAAACAGATAAAAGGGCTTTATCTGAAAACTGAAGTTGAGGGATTGTGAAGGTCTATATACTTGTCCAAGCATTTGCAAGTTTATTCTGACAGACTGAAAGAAGAAAGGAAAAAGTGTCACTTTGTTGAGCATCTGCTTATTTTTTTAATTAATGAAGCAAAACATAAACATTATATTTCAGAAAAGGCACGTTGCGCTGCACTTGCCCATATCATATACAGCTGCGGAATAAATTAAGAGACCACTCCAGCTTTTCATTTCAAACCAACATTTCTAGATGTATTAAGTTTAAGTTAAAACATCATATCCATTTTTGTTATGCTGTTGTTTTGATGATTTATTATTATTTTAAAATGTAGAAAAATATAATGAATAAATGATACTCAACGTTGATCTGTAATGTATCTACTAAAAGTGACAACTTTTAGTATTACAGGCATGGACTAAAACGTTTCTTGGGGTCTTTAATGGGGCAGTTAGACTCAGTTGGGATTTTTACACGACAGTGCTTCTTTTAAGAGCACAATTATAACCTTTAAAAACCAAAAAGCATCAAAAAATCTTTTTAAACAAATTAACATGCTATTGTCTCCACCTAGTACAGTCAATAATATATAGTTGGAACAAATCGTCATGAAACCATAATATTGGATTTGCTGCTTTAAAAAGATGGACAAAGTATTAGACAAAGACAATGTAGATATTATTTATGGTTTTATTTGCTGGGTAAGTGACATACCACAAAAATGATTTATTATTATTATGAAACTGCTGTTATTTTTTAAATGTATCTTTTTTTCTCTCAAATAATCATTTATGCAGTGAAAGTCTATGTAGATTTATGAAAACCACACGTTACTATGCACATACACAACCAACCATGGACCACTTCAACATTTGCTGTCAGAGGATCACTTCTGCTTTCTAGCACATATTTATTATGTGTCCAGACCTTGATTCAGTCAATCTACTGCCCATACAAGCAGCTGTCTAAAAAATCTAAAAAATAAAAAAAAAAAGATTTCATTGCCAACAAAGAAGTAAGATGCAAAAGATTCTTGACCTTTGATTTGACTGAATTCTGGCCTTAATTTCCAGATTTGGGTTCTATTTACTGGGTAAAACTTCAGCTCGAGTTGTTAAGCAAAAATTTAATGTGGATCTGCAGTTCAAACTGAATGTATTTTCGGTATGGGTCAATGGGTCTTTACGCGTAAGGATGACTATGTATGTGTGTTTATGGGATGTATGTGGTGCTGTTTAAGTCATGATGTGTTTATTCAGTGTTGTCTATGCATACTTGTACATTTCTCTTGTGAGCATGCAGTCAATGACATGGATATAGTGAGACAACAAAACTGTATAAAAAAGGTTTCAGCAAAAAACATCAGGGCAGAATATTCATGAATATTTCTTTACGACCTCAGGCTTACAGGTAACTATTTTAAATGACCAGAAAAAATGTGTAAAGGTTTAATATGCTTGTGTAAATCCATATTAATACATAAACACTCACTCACATATAAGCCATGTTATTAAAAACGTTTATGAGACCTGTGGTTCTATAATTCAAACTTCTATGTTTCCTTTTTGTGAACGTTTTCAGCCACATGCTGTTCAGAACAATTCTCACAGGAAATAAATCTCACTTTTTTCAATCCAAACCAAAATATTCTGTAGATTTTACATTTTTGTAAAATGCCCTTCATTAAAATAAAACAACACATGGTATTTCATTTTAAAACTGCACAAGACAACGTGGTCAAGTGCCAAACACAGCTAAATATAAATGGCAAAGCAAACAGTGTTCTACCAGTTTATGCTGTACTGTTATCTGTCTAAATAAATGTTTGTCATTATCATTTTGTAGATTTTGTATTGTAAATTATATATTGTCTGAGTATATACATGAATGCAGGCATCTGTTTTGGTTTATAAATAAAAAGTCTTATTGAAAAATGAATGATCCTGTGTCTCACAAGAACATTACTTGCCTTTAGATTGCATCAAACATTTTCAGAGATTTCCACAGATTCTTAATATTTGTCATTTACAGTTTCTAAATATACCGATATATTAAGACATGATGGTGACATGAAAACGTACTGCACACTAGAAAGAGTTAAGAGCAGTGTAACAAATATGTATAAACACTTGACAAAAATGCATTTATTTACATACAAATTATTATTTTCCAAAGTGCCCTTTACATCATTTCTTTTGGAAGACAATGACACACTCAATGAAACATAACACAAACAGCCCAGTTCTTCTTGAATATGGACTACATCAACAACATAGAAAATGCAAAGAAGAAATGTTCAACCCTCAAACTGCTTTTAAATTTGAAAGCAAAGGACCTCTAAAAATAAAATTCACATTAAAATTTGAGTGCAATACATAAACATGGCTGAAATGAATCTTGGCTATACCTGCTGTGACTCTTTCATTTGTAATTCTTTTGATAACGTGATACTTTACATTTCGACATTATTCATACACGTTTCCTTGCATTAGTCATTTTAATCAGAAAAACTTGATGGCACACATCATATTTTCACAAAAATAACTTTCTTTGTACATCAGAAAATATATCAGTAGGACAGTCTAAATGATATTCACTATGTTAAAAAAATCGCAATAATATTAATTATAACATTAAACAAATAAAACAAACATTTACAGTATTGGACACTTTTAAAGATCAGTAGCTCTGTGGGTAACAAAGTCTCAATTCCAAACAAAGCACTCAACTCTTTCATACAACTGTAACCTAGCATTATAATTTTAACACATGCCATATGTATTACACATTATAATAACTGATGTTTTTATAAGCGCATGTCCCTTAGTTTCTAGTTTAGAATCTGTCAATGCTCTTTAAAACCAAATTAAATGTGACAGTTTATACCCTTAACCTGGTCATAAGGAATTTAGGGTGTTTCTATTCACAGCTGAACAATGACAAGTAACCATCAGCACCCAGACAATAGCTCACACTGCAAATTTTTAGGACCATAAAACTCCTACGTGAGGTTTCTTGGAAATGAGGTATGTCTTCTTTGAGTTATTTCAATTCAATTAAAGGATGATGAGGAATCCGATGTAGCTGACATGAATCCAACTGCGGTTTTGATGGCTGCAGTCCGAGTAACAAGTCTTTCAGCATAAGCACACCATACAGTGCTTTAGTAATGTGATGATGTTCATATTTCCGTTAATGTGATTTTGTATGCATCTGCATAGTTCTCGATAATGAGGATAAATGTGTCTTCATTAGAGTAATGCTCGATTATATTGTCATCCATGTTTACCAGGATCCTGTATTGGAGAGAGTTCAAAAACGCATTATTCATTGGTTAGCATATCACTTAACAAATGTCAACATCTGTTTATCTATATCTGGCGTACCCCTTCTTGCTTTTCTTGTAAATCTTGGCCATTCTGTCGATGGGCACACCATATTTCTCTGAAATCTGTGAGGATGAAACATAAACCATGCTATTTAATAAAGCATCACTGTGCAGCAATAGGACATCCTAACTAAGGAGGAACATTTTAGTAATCTTTAGTAATCTTGAGTTTAGAAATACCTTGAATTGTCTCTGAAAATTCGAAGTATTTCTAAACCCAAGAATGCAGCCTGGCAGATTAGAGTACAGCTCCCCCTATAGGAACAGATACTCACTGCATCCATCAATCCTCTGAGTGTTGGCGTCCGCAGCATAAGAGCATCAAACACCTCATCTGACTCTTTTCTCACATACAGGAGCACTACAAAAACATATACACTGCTTAATGTATTGTTATATTCACCACAAATAAAGTGATTTCAATCATTTTATTACTCTATATTTTTTAATTTAGCTCAAAGATTTTCTAAAAAAAACGCGCCACGAGTTGTCTTGTGATCACCAGTGTAAATTCAGAGTATAAATGGAAAAAGCGTTATAATAAGGTACAAGTCATTATATATCTGTCTTTTAAAAATATGAGGTAAAAATGTGTAATTCCTGTGCCAAACTGAAGCACATAGAATTGCAAAAATGCTTGTTTCCAAACACATGGAAGTCTGCAGAAGCGATCTATTATTATTATTTTCTGTCTTGTTTTCCCAAGAACATTTTATGGCTTCTGTTTGTAGACCTATATTTTGAATGTTGCACTTTATTGTAAACTTTGTGCACTTACCCAACAAAATATTGCTAACTATGTGTACTTAATATGGGCTAGGATTAGGGCTTCTACCTAGTATAAACTAAGTACCCAGAACATCAAACAGGACTGTAAAATAAAATAAAATAAAAAATCCATGTGATGCTCTGTTTGTGGCAAAAACGATTAACTTCATTTTCATGTTTGTTTGTAAGATAAGTATGTGCTGAACTGACCTCTCTTGCGTGTGTCTTCTTTAAGTTGTTTGTGAGGTGGGGGGCTGAATTCATCCTCAGATGACCGGAACATCCTCTTCACCAATACACTTCTAACACAAACACACATCAATGATGTCATATAGTCTGACAACTGACCAATCAGATGCTTTCCTGTTGACAGCCAAGAATCTCATTGAATTTAGACTAAATCAGTTCTTTTAAATAAAATGTCAGTGGAAGAATTTTCATATGTAAATAAGATAATATCACTTCATTCAACCATTGAAAAAATGAAAATGCAATGCAATGTAAACTCACCCCTCTCGTTCAAGTTCCTCAGTATTAAAGGCAAATACCTGCAAAGAGTTGATATATTCTCTTTAGTTTTAACACTTATAAAATCTCAAACATTTCTGTAACATTTAAAGTCAACTTGAGCATAGACACTGCAATGACCATTACAGCAGATATGACTGATAATAATCAAATGTTCACTTTCATTCCATCAGATACAGACTCACATGTTTGATAAGAAAGACAAATTGACCTTTCATGTTGAGTTTGGAAAGGCCATACATTCTGTAATAAGCCTCAGTCTTATTAAAGGCACAATGGATTGCTACGGTAGTCATGGCACTTCTTTAATGAGGGTCCTACAACCTTTCTGAGATTTCAGGAAGCAAATGCTGGCGGCTAACTGTGATACCACCAGACAACTATTTAGCAAATGGCAGAGGACTTTTAACACAAAAGAGCTTGTGATCAGGTCATTAAATGTGTTTGCAGACGGACTCATACCTGGCCTGCCCTCTGCAGATTTCCAAAGTGCACATCCGGAATAAACAGAACCGGCTGGGCATCCAAATCAGTCATTGTTTTGAAGAGAGTGGCGTCACACTTTTTGGGAAGGGTTACTACTCCAACCCCTCCATCCTTTCCTGATAAGATGATGTCATGAGAGAACAATATTAGTCATTAGTCAAAGTCAAAGTCAGCTTTATTGTCAATTCTGCCATATGTACAGTACATACAAATGGAGGATTGAAATTGCGTTACTCTCAGACCCTAGGTGCATACAGATTACATAGAATAACATATATCAAAAAATATATCAAATTACAGATAAATACAAAATCTATATATATATACACAAAACAACTTTACAAGCAGTAAAGTGTAAAAACATTACAGTGACTATCCACAATAAAATAGAACAAATCTGGCCTAGCAACGTGTTTATTTATTTATTTCTGACAACAAATGGTCAGCGGAAGTAGGATGATAAGAAACCTTTGTTTGTGTGATTTCAATAATGTCTTGCAATAAAAATACAAAAAAAATTAAAATTTAAAATTTAAAATATTACATTTATGGCAGACGCTTTTATCCAAAGCAACTTACATTGCATTATACTATACATTTGTTTCTAAGTATGTGCAATCCCTGCGATCGAACCCATGACCTTGGCCTGCTAGCGCTATGCTATAACCACTGAGCCACAGGAAAGCTAATGCAATTTTAAAATGCAATAAAATATATGGAAGAATGGAAAATGGGTAAATTAAATGTTGTCTTAAATTAATCACTTATTGATATAGTGTCTAGTAGTGGCCAGCTGTTGGTTATTGATAAAGAAAATGCATATTAGCCTACCTATAAAGCAATAATACGTAATAATACATATTTTAAATACAATAAGTTGTATGTTTTAACAGTCACATCTGCTGTAATTGTTGGATAGTATTTGGGACAGGCCAAAATAACAATTTATTGTTGTTTTAAACAATACAGGCATTAAATGTTTAAAATTAGATTTACACAAGGAACGTACATTTCAAAGAACATATACAGCCACAGAAAAAATTAAGATATCAATTATTTTAATTTTTTTCTAAATTTTTTATTTATAGATATTTAAGTCAAATTCTGTGAACTTTTTTTACCTAATTCCAAATGAAAATATTTATTTTCATGTATTTCATGCGTCTTTGCATTCAATGGCCACATTATATGCAGAAATGCTGATTAAATGCAAAACTTGAGTGGTCTCTCAATGTTTTGTAACACGAAATAACACCAACTTGTACTCTATTTGTAGAATGTGTCAATGAACAAAAAGTAGAGCAAAACACTTCGCTAAATGACACGAATGGCTGCTGGCATTAGTATGAAAAATATTTTTATTTTCATTAGTGTTTCAGGAATCAGACCTTTTGTTTTCTTGCGGTTCTGTTTCCTCTCCTCATCTCTGATTTTCCTCTCTGCTCCCTGAGATCCAACAAAAAAACAGAGGAGAGAACTGAGTAAACACATTTTCCTGCAGAGCATGTGCATTGTGTATAGAAAAACATGTGTCAAGTCAAAGCAACAGTACTAAACATAATCAAAGGGTGGCGATAGAGAACTATCCCTCTAAAAGATATAGAACATACTTGTCCATTTTGGTACAACTGGTCTCCTAAAGTAACTGTAATCACTCTGTATTAATGCTAGTGTCTATTAATAAGTTGTTAATGACTGCTTCCAAAGATACTATTGGTATAAGGTACACACAGGTTAAAAGGTTGAAGGTTCACCTTATCACAGAAGGCCTTGATTTGGCAGTAGGCTCTGTGCAGGGGCTTGTTACTGCGGTTATTGTAGCTGTACGTGTCAATCTGGATCATGAGAGGAAGACCCTTCACCCCCTTCTGAGAGGAGAAATCTGTGCTCAGACAGTTCACTGTAATGAAGATCTAATAATCACAGAAAAAAAAGACAAAACAAAACTTTGATTTCATCTCTGTGGACATGAATTGACAAACAATTAAGGGGTAGTTACCAAAAAATAAGATTTTTCAATTATTTATGTTTTTCCAATGCCAATATTTTCTAATGCCAGATTACCAGAATGTGTTTAATTGAGTAAAGGTGAAAGAAATAAACACTATTAATAATAATAATAAGTGATAGAATTACTGAGTCCATACAATAGATTGATTTGGTTTTATAAAATAAGTCTCAGAACTACTATAACAGGACTATTATAAGAATGGTTTATAAAACTTGAGCAGGCATTTTTATTGCATGGAAAATAACTGCAAGAAATTCATATGACTTGGGCAAGTGATGACAGAATTTTCATTTTGGGAAAAGCTGACAGAATGTAATGGTACCCATTAAAATGGCCACAAATTTCAGTTCAACAGTTTTTAATAAACCCCATTCAAGTGTACTTTGTTTTCCCCCACCAGCCACCTACACAGGCAAAACAGGTGCCTGCTCCAACACGTCTGCTTTACCACTGAGCCACGGGCAATGCTCACACAGCAAACAGTATAGTTTTATCACAAAGCACACCAATTCTCCAGCTCAAAGGAATCTTAGTTGTATATTAATGCAAGGCTTTAAATTAATCTTAAACTACATCTCTCTTCAATTTCAAGGTAGTGCTTTTGCCTCTAGCTTCTTAGGAAAGGTTAGGAAACAAAACCAAGTCTTGCTCAATAAATATTTATGCGGTTAGTTATTAACAGTTTCATATGATCAACCATTACCAATGCCAGAGGACAAGTGAGTGAGACATGCAACAGCTCAGCACAGTATAACATCCGAAGAGATGAAAAACTGGATTGGGCTGACTGTAAACAAATAAAGGTCCCAAAAAGTGTTTTACTTTCTAATGGCAATAAAAAATGTTTAAAACTGTTCTTTGGTGCTTAGAAATCTATATACTGCAGCTTTTAGAAACAACACACTACCTTATAAACCCAACAAACTCAGAAAGAACAACCTGTTATCACTGGAATTCTTAACTATTTTACGAATTTGTTTGATGTGAATCATATAAAAACATACGACTGTAAGGAAAAACCAACAACAATAAAAAAAATGTATATGTAACAGAGCACAGCTATGATATCACAATAAATAAGCTCATCATTTTTCGAAAGGAAATGAAAACACTTTTCACATCTTTCTGTTGTTGCATTTAGTCACAATATGGTGGTAGGACATGTTTTTATTCTTAAAAGTCATAAACAAGATTCCAATAAATACAATAAATATGAGTTCACTTGTAGCACGAATAAACATCATTTTTGCTGTGAATCATTTAAAAACCTATGCCTTTAGATCGTCTAGATATGTATGGGCTAAAGCTTATGTATCTACAGCATTTTCTTGTTACTTCTTATTTCCTTTGTTTCAATAAACAATTTTGATATGATATTTGATATGTGGCCCAAACTTAACTTCCAGTAGACCTCCGCAAAGAATAAATAACTGTTGAGTACATTTCATTTAATACAATTAATATACAATAAAACATGGATATAAATTAATATTACTATAAATTAAATATAAAATAAATTGCTTTATTATAACCAAGTACAGATAAAAAGTTAACTTCGGGACAGTGTTTGCGTCCATCTATATGACTAACATGCAGTACATTTACATGGACACCGGAGCCACATAAACCAAGTTCACCTTACACTTTAAGAACTAAAGCAATGTTCACATTTACATAAAAAAAAGTCCCAGGATGTGCCATTTCAGAAACGTCAATTTCTTTATATATGTGGCAGCAAATAATTTTTTTAATGTTTAAAAGGCATAAACCCAGTCTGCCATAGACACATCTACTGTGGAGCACTCGTAAAATAAAAAACCCTTTCCACTCTGCACCAGAACATCATTTCCACCTCACAGATCAATGGCTCATGAAGAAACTGAGTTTATGGCTTCCTTCATTCTTGTCATGATGAAAAGCCCTTTGAAGGTACTAATATAAGTTAAGACTATGATATGCTAACCAGAAACTGAGAGCATTTCGCACCCCACTGCACGTTTACATGTATTATCCCGGACTCAAAAAAAAAAAAACATAATCTTCTGTATTGCATACATCGTATAGTTCACACGAATGGGTTTAACCTGTGTGAGTTTGCGTTATGAAAAGCAAATGTTTGCAATGAGAGCTAGAGCTGAATATATTCCAGAGGCAAGTGTTTGAACTAATCTTTATTGCATCAGAACAACCAAACAAGAGCCACAATAGGAGGGCAGGGACTCTGCCTGTAAGGCGGGGAGGATTCGGACTCAGGTTTGTGTGTGTTTGGTCATGTACACAGATCTGATCCATTTTCTACACTCGGTAGCGCACTAGTGAAACCTGATACCCCATACAGAAGGAAATAGAGCACTGAATTAATAGACAGGATTTGGGAAGAGGCACTAGTGTATTGTGAATCCCAAACATAACGCTTGGGAGTGTTCAGCAAATGGAGAGGGACTAACGTGTAAAATACACATATCAGATGTCGTAACACTCCACCCAGTGTCTCAATAACATTTTGTGTATTACACACAATGACAGCAGGTCTGAATAAGAATCCGTGACAAAACTTATATGCGTTGATGCAGTCATATGAGTGAAAACTGAACCCTGGTTGTGCTGCACGACTGCACCTGTCATTTCGTCATCCGCCGCGATCATTGATGTTAGCAGGATGTTTAATAATCCAAAACACACACTGGTAAATGTCCCATTGCGAAAATGCCAAGTCTTAGCTGTGAACTACAGTCTGGCTTACCTTTGCCTCCTCATTCACGTCCCAGGTGAAAGATACAGCATTGTAGGCAATTTCTTCAATGTTCCCGATGGTGTTGAAGCTTTCTTTGTAGTCAGCTGATGGTAAAAGTACAAGAGAAATCTTTACTGAAGTAAAAACGCAAAAAGACAACCAGCAAACATGTATGTACATGTATAACCTGCATTTAAAAATGTTTGCCAGAATAGAATGTGTGTGCCGGACCATTAGACCACCAGACCAAAACTAACCTGCATAAACCAGCAAAGACCAGCATGCATCCTATAGCTCAATTGGTAGGGCATTGCATTAACAATGCAGAGGTCATGGGTTTGATAACCAGGGAACACGTATGACAGTGTAAATATAATTCATCCACTTGTGTCTTGTAGGGTTGAAGGAAAATATGTGACTCTGGAGCACAAAACCAGTCTCTGATTAACAACTTTAAAGGCGATTTTCTCAATGTTTTGATTTTTTGCACCCTCAGATTCCTATTTATTTAGCTTTCAGATGATGTAACAATCTCAATTTCGAAAAATTGACCCTTATGACTGGTTTTGTTGTCCTGGTTCACATATGATATTTCTAACAATTTATGCTATACAAAATGTTTTTGTAAGGAATGGAATGTATTATCAGGGTATACAAACAACTGTTATAAGTAGCAATATCAAATATTAAAACAAGAACAACATGTCTGCCAAAGCAAGCAGGGCATTGTTAAGGTTGATAAGCTGAGTGTATATAAAACAGCACGCTTCCACGCTAGATACTGCTTATCTGTTTATGTAAACAAACACTTGCCTTTTAAAGTAGCCGCTTGATAGGCTAGCTCAAATTTATGGCTGCTCACACTTAAAGCAAGTCTGTGATTCAGGTTATACTACGTCATAGGGATGAGTAAACTGATGGTTAATATAACAGGTGGAGTCTAACTGTCTGTGCTAGCTTTTCTACAGGGGTTAACATTACATTAAACTGACATTCTTGCCTTGACTTCTTTAAATATTTCCAAAACATAAAAGATGAACTGAACTGAACCTAGTTTAGAGGTTAGTTTAGGAACCTAGTTCACAAGAAGTGTGAAAGTTCATCTATACAACGCTAGGATGTTGTGGGTGCTATGGTGTTCTAGTTCTGTCCCAAATGACAATACTATACAACACTAAGCATTAACACTGTGTCTACACCGGACGTGACCGGCGACGCACGGCTTGCTCTAATGGGATTGTCGCGCCGCACCGCATTTTGTCACATTAAACTATGCACTATGCACTCAAACATCTAGTGTATAAATTTAATAAGTGTAGTATCATCCCAAATAGAATACTAAACAGTTTTATATTAAAGGAACACTCCACTATTTTTGGAAATGGGCTCATTCTCCAACTACAAGAGTTAATAAGTTAAGTTTTACCTTTTTGGAATCTATTCAGCCAATCTCCGGGTATGGTGATAGCACTTTTAGCATAGCTTAGCATAGATCATTGAATCCAATCCAGTAGCATCACGTTCAAAAATGACCAGAGAGTTTTGATATTTTTCATATTTAAAACTTGACTCTTCTGTAGTTATATTGTGTGCTAAGACTGGCGGAAAATGAAAAGTTGCGATTTTCTAGGATGATATAATTAGGAACTATACTCCCAATCCTGCGTAATAATCAAGGAAGTTTGCTGCCGTGACATGGCCGCTTCAGGCGCTGCGTGATATCACTGCGCCTGCTCAACTTATTAACTCTGGGGGAGTTGGACAATGAGCCTATTTCCAAAAATAGTGGAGTGTTCCTTTAACTGGAAGTATATGCGGTTTCCCAGATCAGGACAAATGACGTCAATCCCACAACACAATGTGTGTCAATAAAATCAAATTGTACATTTAAAGTCACTTCCATCTGTTTTGCCCGGTATGACTTTAGTCACCATCAGATTGAAGTGTAATCACTCCACAGGAGAACTTTGTCTGAGAGCGACTTTTAAGTACGTGTCCAGAATTCCACACTTCATAATTTTGGTTGAATGATCCGGGTACTTGAAGTGCACTTCTTTTGTGAGAATTTTCAATGTGAACGCACTACTGACACTATTTATGGCGTAGAATAGTGCAAAGGTTTAGTGGTTGCCATAGTATTCTGGGTGGTTGCTAGATCATTGCTAAGTGGTTGATTGTAAATATAATAGATATTAACAAGATGCACACTGCCATTACTATAAATCAGGAGGGAATGCAACTCTAGCGAAGGAAGACTCGCCTTACAGTAAAAAGAGCCAATCGTCAACTGGCAATTCTCTGGATCTGAGATTTGCTATTTAACTGTGATTTTTGCCTTTTAATGTCTTTCATTATTCAAGTATATAGTACTATGGTCTTGCTGTGACTAAAATAGCTGCCCGAAGGCATTGCAAACATGGATGCAGAGTGGCACGACTTCCGTAAAAGCACTTTGTTGATTATTAGGCGGTTGCTTACTAAATCAAGTTTAAAACCCAAACCCTTATGAACATGTTTTAACTGTAAGATAAGACCATACGTTTTTATGTTTTACCACAAATTAACTATGGTTTTACTAAAGTAATCACAGTTTAACAATGACATTTGTAGTAAAACTGGTTATACACATGGTAGGCCTATTTAATATGCCAAAAAAAACATGGGTACTACATTTACTATAATACAAATGATGAATTTTGCTAAAAGAAGCTTTAATAAAATTCTAGTCTTTATATATGACTGCCACTCAAGTTAATATGACTTTTTAGTTGCTTTGTCAAATTCCTAACTATTCCTATTACTAAAAAGTTACTGAATTGCTAAATCTACTAAAGTAATAGTAATAATGATGCTTGCCTTAGCCAAACCAAACAGTTATAGGGTTCATTTCTAGTTTGGCTGATTTAAGTTAAACCATCAACTGTCTTACTCTGACTTAGCTTGAGAATGCAAACGTCTTCCCAAAATATCACCTTTGTATGGTTTACCAAGACTCGTGTCCGTTAGCCAGCTCCCCCCATTAAATAGCCCCATTCAAATCCCAGCTCTTGTCATGGCCCCAGGCCTAAGGAACAATCCCACCTCAACTGCTATTCAAATCCCAACCGTGGAAGTATCAAATTTCAGTCACTGTCTCCCCTAAATGGTTAGCGCATATGCCTATGTCTAGAGGTCCGTCCACCAGCTTTGTTTCTACTCATTCATCAGCATTAATTTTAACTGTTGCTCTAAAATGTGCCATAAAGGGTTTTCTATTTTTTTTTTCATCTTTTAGACAGGTTTTAAAACAAAGATGGCTCAGATATTCCCTAAGGACGTTCTCAGGCTCTTAAAGTCTCCAGGCCAAATCTTGACAAAGGACATAGCACAGCGTCTGATTACTGGAAATGAGGGAAGGACAAGAAGAAACAAGCTCAAGATGACAGTGTTCTGAAGGTGTGACAAGGTGTAAATGTAGCCCTGCTTCTGATGGACTCCAACAATTCAAAACTTGCATGTGGGGTTTTGCCTCATTACACTTAGGAGAAACTGGGCTAGATAAATTGGTCACAGGTATAAAAAAAGAACTAAACTGGGGAATTTCTGGAATCTCCTGTAACTACTGTGCCCTTATTTAACCCCAGGCCGCTCTGAATGGGCTTTAACTGTGATCTTGTCCACGTTAATATGTTTAAGTTTTAGTTTCTAAAACGCTCCGCATCAACAGTGCTGCCCACCCACACTGAAACGTCCTGAAAACATCCTTGTACTGCTCATGACTAAAACTGTGTCATTTCTGTCAAGCATTTATTTACTGTCCACCTTATTATAATATTGCGACAATGGTGTAGGAATGTTGTTGAGGGTAACATCAGACTATAAAGTTGTGAAAGTGAAAATGTCCTTGCAGGAACTGTGAGTAACTAAACGTTTTGTCTGCTAAAAAGCAATTTAAAGTATTCATGAACTGACATTAATGCTATCCAACTTGGAGATTAGCCAAACCAACTGTGTCAGATCCGTCATTGTTTTCAAAGGCCGTTGGAGAGAAAAATATGCGTTTTGTAACGAAATATGCATTTTGTACGAAAATGTAATAAAAGTACTGCCACTCCGGATAAGAAAATCTATACTTAATGATTATAAACAAATGGCCCAATGATAATGAAAACAAAAACTATATTTTATATTTAATACAGAGGACCGATATTGTTGGGATTTCAGAGCGATCACTAAAGCCACACAAAACATTCCTTTTTTTCTCAATCAAGTTTTACTTACTAATTCTAAAAAAACACAAAAAACTGTGCCATTTGATTTTATCAGTGCAGACTCTGTAGTAAAAGCTGTGTGTACAGCCATTTAGCAACTCATAGTTAATTGGCTGAACAGAGTGAAACCAAGAGGAACCAAACTCCTAAAGAGCCCTGAGAGGTTCTGTGACTTGAGGCTCAATCTGCCTTTAGGTTGGGAGAAGAGACAATTCTTTCAAAGAGTTTGTTGAATCAGTGTGAATTAGCCTTAAGTCAACTAAACTTGCCCTTGATCAAGACTAAAGTTTGATCTTTGCTGGTGTGTGAACACTTACCGATGTCCAGAACCCTCTGCTTGGCCGTGTGTTGGCGAGAGTGCCAATACTTCCAGTACTTGAGCTGCTCGTCCCGGTTCTTATCTTCACTGAACACAACCATGATGACACTCTGATGAGGAAATAATGAATAAGAGGTTAACAGAGGTTATCACATCTGCTCAATTACTTTATACCATATCGTTGCTGTCCCTTCCGAAACCTCAGATGTCTAAATCAGCTGTTTTTCAGATAATTCAGGTACTTTATGAATGATTAAATACTGTGTTGTCAAAGGTTTATTTGTTAGATGTGATAAACTTAAAGGGTGACTAATAATAATTATTTATGGCAAAAATAAAAAATATGGAGATAAAAGGTTTCAGAAGGACAGATGTGATATGTTTGTTCAAAATGATTAAGGGCCAAGCAAGATTAATTAATATGCTATAACACTGTAACAACACTGAGTGATGATCAAATTTTTAATGATCATATCTATTCCTTGTACTAGTACTATCCCCTTCTAAAACGTAATTTCCCATTATGCAGCACCAGTGTCCAGGAATCAAATCATTGGACTATTTCAGTTTCATTCAAAAGTCAAAATGTTTAACTTCTCACTTCTCAATTCTGTTGGAAAGTGCACCAGACTTCTATCTCAGAAATTCACAAAGCATTAGTAGTAGTATCAGTTGTAAAACCTGTTCGGCAAAAGTTTGCTGACAACTGTGTGCAAAACACAGGTGTGTGTAAATAACGCTGTTAATCTAACAACTTAAGAACAAATACTAACATTGTTTATCCCCCGCAATCCGGTTGCTAGAATGCTTCTTTGTATCGTTGCAATTTAGTTTCCTTATGCATGAAATGCCGAATAGGGAATATCCCATATTGAACTTGGAAGCAGGTTTGACAACATAGGGTTGGGTTAAGGGCACCGACCGAATTACGTCGGTACTACCGAGTATCGATTCGCATTAAATCAATCGGTGCCAAATTTCGGTACCTGAGAACACATCGGGTGCTGCACAAGAGAAGGTATATTAGAGAGAGAGAGAGAGAGAGAGAGAGAGAGAGAGAGAGAGAGAGAGAGAGAGAGAGAGAGAGAGAGAGAGAGAGAGAGAGAGAGAGAGAGAGAGAGAGAGAGAGAGCGCATTTCACCTCACACAAAGCGAAAGTAGGCTAACCGCCAATAAAGTAGGCTATTCTAATCAACATACAAAATTTAAATAAACCCTCGACTCTGGTCGATATATGGTTATCATATTTCTATTATTTATTCATTTCACTTGTTCTTGTTTAGAAAAATAAGCATACACTCGCATTAAGGAAATGCGCGCTTAGATGCAGCACGCATACTGCGCGAACGATTACGTTTAAGGCGCTTTGTGTTTTCTCTTCACCGGATAAAGTCAAAGTAAATCTCATGAAGTCCCGAAAACAAAATTAGTGACAGATGCAATAGTTCAGTCGACAGAAAGAGGTGAGTGAGGCTGTCAAGGTGCAGTTTGAAGCATGAGACTGATGCACATTACAGCTATTATGTATTACTGCATAATCAACATATATACATAATCATCAACATCAACATAATCAACATATAAAATATATATATATATATATATATATATATGTTGCAGATCATTTTATCTAATGATCTGCTAAAGGTGGAGGCCTCATTGTTTAGATAAATTATCACACTGCATAAATAAGTGATTATGTGTGTGATAAGGAAATAGAATAAACTGCTAGTAATTAATAACAACAACAATAATGCTGTAGTTATTTCTATGTCTTTATTTCCGGTGTTCAGTATGTAAAAAGTAGAAATTGAGGTTTGGACATTTTTTTTACTGAAATAAAAGTTTTTATTACACAGAGAGTATAAAGTACCAAAAAAAGGTACCGTTTGGTACCGATACCAAATTCAAAGTATCGAACTGGTACTGGCACCGATAAAAAGGTGAACGGTACCCAACCCTAGACAACACACCACACCACTCACCCTGACTTTGCTGATGGGATGTCGGAGGCGTTTATTGGCACTGGTCTCATTCAGTGTAATGGCGTAGAACTGGCCCTTGTTCAGGTAGGTCATAGGCCCCTCCCCTTGCTTTTGCCGTAAGGACCTGGTAGCATCTAGCGTGTACTGGAAGGTGTCTCTGTTGAAAAACATTCAAGTGTGTTATTAAAAAATGTAGGACTTTTATTTGTGTACACTAATTCAATGCAACTTCTTTGGTATAAACTCTTACACTTCTGACTGGTCATATATGAAGTCATCAGCTGCAAGAGATGATGAGCGATACTTCTGCATCAAAGGAAACAATTCATTTAGAAAGAAGAAACCATTACAGGAATACACAACAGGAGGAGGGCTACCTCATAAATGAAAAATGTGGGGTGCATTGTCCCTTTAAAAACATCTCTTACTTCATTGCTGTCATCTTCGTAGGTGCTATCTGGACTGCTGCGGTGGTCGTCCTTTACAAATCCACCATGACAGACTGCTGGCGCGTCGAACGAGTGTGCCTGTTCGTAGATGACCCGCGTCTGTTCTTCGCCTTCGGTTCTGTAGTGAACCCCTGAGCTCATGAAGACGGGGGTGTATACCTCAGCCTTTACCACAGCAACGGCTCCGCTCTCCCCCAGACCTGTGCTGTACTGCTCCCTCTTGCTCTCCTGGTGATCTGTAGTGTTGATCGACAGATTAACCGGTACTGATTTCAGCACTTGGACCCTGTTATCTACCGTCTCCGGCTCTGTTTGACTGTTGTTCCCCACTGCAGTGTTTCTAAAAATACAAAACAAATATGAGACATGCTTATTGTCAAATGTACTAAATTTCTTTGTGTGTGTTTATGGTTTACTATAGCAACACTTATAGTATAGCCTATATTTAGTATTGCTCCAACCTTTTGTCTTGCTCATCTGAAATGTCAACCACTTTGCTGCCAGGTAATACTCTTTTATCTTTTGGCACCTGTAGAGTATTAAACACCAATGAACAACAGTAACAATAATGTTATATGCATTGTTTCACTATAACAGCTTCACTGTTTCTATAGGTTTTTAAAGTGTGAGCACTTTAAACCCTGAATAGATTTTTGCTGTTATTTTAAAGTGATTGCAACAATATCTCTCCTCTATCTTAATCGTTGTAGTTGTGAGTGTGAGTTACGCTATTAATATTTGCTTTTAAATATTATAGAAATATTTTATATGTTTACAGGTTTTTATTATCTGTCTTGGTGTAAACAGGACTATGCATATTGAGAAGCTTATTATAAAATAATGCAATTTGATTTTATACTGCATCAACCACTTATGCCATGTAAATAGAAAAGCTGATGTCCTGACCTTGTAGTACTCATAGAGGAGCCCCAGAGCTGCTGCACTGTCCTCATCTCCATTGATGCTCATCATGGCCTTTGTGGCCGCAGTGAGCGGATTTTCCAGGTAGGACCTCCAGGCTTCATCCTCACTGGTGTAGGCCCGTCGCGGGTGAAATGATGGCTCATTGGGCACCACTACCACCAGCCTCTTACTGCCAAACACACATCAGCATCAGTACACCAGCAGACAGTAACAGACACACAGACATAAATGATCGAACTGATAAAGCTCCAGGTAAAAGTTGTATTTTGCATACTGCTGAAAACAAACCTGCACACTGCACCTTTTGTTAGTGTCTGATGTGCAATGTATCAAAGCCAGGGGACATCAAATCAACCCAATTCTAAGAGTTCCCTTGTATTTTATATACCTTTAAATATACCTTGGCTTTGGTGAGTTAAGAAACAGTGCGGCTGTTTAAACGTATGTTAAAATTGACACTAAATGGACAATTTGGACACTAATGCAAAACTAAAAACAAAAAAATGCATTATTAGATAATAAAGTAATTATATTAGCTGTGCAATAATTAAACACAATGAAGATAAAATGTATTTACACATTTTCTGTTTATGAAACACTGGTTAATGTCTATTGATAAACACCGTTAGGGCACCAATGTGGAATCAAAGGGAACTGTCTCTGAGACCAGCTGGTTCAAGAACTAAAAAAGTGAAGTGAGTTAGGTGAAAATGTCAGCAATTTTTTGTTTCAGGGTATCACTTGGTTGATAGTTAATAAAATACAATTATATAATATTTCAATAACATATTTGTAGTCAGTTATAATGATGAATAGTTATAATACAATAATAATAGTAGTAATATTTATACAATCAGCACATACAATGGAAAATCTTAATGCAGTCTTAAATCTTAAACTCTACCAAAACTTTTATTTCTGCATTTAGAAAGTGTAGTAGAACAAAGTGGCATATCATGCAACACAGTTACTAAGCAGGTACTGCACTCATAATATAAAATATAAACTATCTTTGATAACCTATTGTTGCTAGCCTACTACAATTTTTCAAAGCAGCTACAGTAACTTTTTGATTTTTTTCATAGACTACAAATGTGCACTTGCACGTGTTTTTGTGCAATTGCTGTATCTAATGTGTCTTTTCAAAACGATTTTTTACGGTTTTTAATATAAAAATGTAAATGTAGGCTATTAGGCCTATTGGAATCACAAATTTGAAAATCACAAATCTGAAAGAAAAGTCTAAAAAAAAGCTTTAACCAACAACAACAAGCGTTTTCACAACACAATCGTAATTCATGAACACTCACTCCTGTCTTTCAAAAAAAGGTTTTTGTTACATAGCTAGTTGATGAGAATGGTAAGTGAATTAGGCTAAAAATGAATTTTCCCGCTCGCACAGGTCTCATAGATGATATAGCTCTCAAGACCCATCATCTCTCAAGACCCGTTATGCTATTACACCCAGCAAAAGAAAATCGGGTTTAATTTGTAAACAAACTTTTTTACTCACCACATACAGATTATTATTATATGAAAAAGACCAAATAGGCCTAAATAGCCTATCAAAACAACTGAAAGCCTATCTCTCCAACCATCTCGACATATTTTTAAACTTGCAAAATGATGCAAACCTTAAAACCAGATGTTATAACATAATACCATAATAAGGCTATAACTAGGCTAAATTAAACAACACAAAACAATGGTGATCTTAAAAATGTAATCTTTATTTTAGTAAGAACACCACACGTAGCCTACAGTAGCCTGAATAATACGCCTGTTTTGTAAATAAGTTCAGTTAAAACAAAATAAATGATTTTCGGCCGCTTATATCCAAGGTGTTTCCTCCGTGAAAGATGGCGTTTTGACCGCAAAAAAACCCTTCCCATTGCGGTGATCTTTAGCAATAAAAACAACAAAAAAACCATACAAAATCCACTTGTATAATAGGCTACGAATCTCCGCTGCTGCAACTAATACGACGATTAAAAAAATAAAGCTAATAATGTGTTTTTATCGTATTAAAGGAAATGCAGAACGGGTCGTGGTGACGTTCCGATACTTGTGTTCAGGTAATGGAAGATCGTGTCGCACTCATGACTCTTACCTGTCTGTTGTCTCCTGTGACATATTTCTCTTCCTCCGCGGTTCTTCCTTGTGAAACTGGACTTTCAAGTCGGTGCAGGTAACAGAAGACAGAGAGCGAGTGAGAGAGATGCAGAACCCGAGCTACAGGTAAATCTACTTTTCGCTCCCGGATTATTTCACAAGGTCTGAAGGAGCAGGTAGGAAACACCTGATGAAAGGGACAGTCCAGTTCCCGAAGATTTTATCTGTTATTTTGAGTTTAAAAAGAAATGTTAAAACCTTTTAACTTAACATAATATACTTTAGGTGTACTTAATTCTTATTGTTTGCGTATAGACATATAGGTAAACTTTGATGGGGTTTTATCTGTGTCAAAGATTTGGGTTCAAGTAGGGGCGGGCCAGCGCATTGATTGGTCGCCGTGCGTAAATGAGGCTCACCGATAGGTTGGAACTTCCGAAGACGCGTAAAAAGCCCACCTCACTAATAGACACAGGTTTGTATTAGAAATTAAGTCACGATAGAGGCTGAATTTTATTTGTGTGATGATCTAAGGTAACAAGTTGTTTTAATTGATCCTGCTTTTCCCCTAGTGACGAATAAAATCGTGTGCTCAAGAAGCCCTCAATAACATGAGTTGAACCAACATGGCTGCATTAAAATAAATTCTATTTCTCAGTGATGATGGGCAAATGACCTGCTCAGTGACCTGAGCATTGTTCAAGATTGTCCTATGAGTTTTATTTTTTTTAATCAGGTTAATACTAGAAGGAGTGGTTTAAACAGTACAGTATGAAAAGTTGGGCAATGCCACCATACAGCTCATGTCCTATTATGATTCTTGTGAATTCAAATCATCAAGACCTGACATGCCCACAAGTCAAATAGTAATCAGTCAATATTCCTTAAAGTGAAATTTGGTGTGAGAAAATTTTATCTGAGTGACATTTCCCACAGTTTAAAGTGCTTAAAGTGCTAAAGTGCCAAGTGTCAGGTGTGAACATGTAAATTACACAATGACAACAAAATCTGGGAAAAGAAAAACTAGTCATACAACAAACACAGCTATAGTGCGTAACTATAACAGTTTGAGCCTGCAACAATGATGCTATAGCCTTCAGTGTATTTCAGTGTTGTGAATATAGCATAACAAAACATTACTATAATGATATTTCTTTAAAGGAACCAATTTAAAAATAGTTATTTACTGATAATCTGTAAAATCTAATTTGTGATTGTGTTCAGATTTTAAAAAATCTTTACAAAAATACCACAATTTTATTGTAAAATGTTTTTGGTTACTTGACACCTGCTGGTGTTTCACAGAAAAATGACACCGTGTTTGTGAGGTTTGAGGGTTTGAACTATTCTTTTTCTTTTTCTATCACTACTACAGAGAGATTATCCATGACCCTAAACTAGGAGTATAGCTTAATTATTTGTTTACCAAATGTTATTGTCACCTTAATGAACCTATTGTGAGAGAATTTAATGATGGCCATTACCCCTTTAAAACAAACCAATTTGTGGTGGCTTTGGTAAACCTCAGTTCACCGAAGTCTAAACACAGGCCCTCCTTTGTGAGGGAGTTTGAAGACTGACACCTTGGGCAAGCAAACACAGGCCTTTGTTTTAAGCATAGCTCACCCATTCAAGACACAATAAAAAGCCAGGCCAGAGACAATGGGTCCAGCTTTAAGGAGAGGGGGTCAGATAGTTAAGGGTATTGAAGCAATAGGGCCAAAATTAGTCAGATAACATCTCCTTGGCCTGCCCTTTCTGAAGACTCTTCTTCTGACCTCGTGCTCTTTGGAAATTCACAAAGGAATGCTGAGACTAATAACAGTACACAGAGACAATGAAGCAAATATCTGACTTCTTTATCTTTAAAGTGCTGCAAGATTGAGATCAAGATTATAATGATGTTTTAATATTAAATTGATTTGCATTAAAGACTAAAGAAAACAGGAGGCATGTTTAAGTAGATTTATATATGTGATTGCCATAGAGTCACCACCACATATGCTATAAGTGGTTGCCAGGGTGTTGCTATGCAGTTCCTATGGTGTTCTTGGTGTTTTCAGGGCATTGCAAGATCATTTAGATCTTTGTTTACTGGCCAAAATAATTTGGAATTTGGATATTGCTTGGGTCTCGCCTTCAATACGTTTGTAGGATTGCTTGTGTCTGTAAGACAAATGTGCAATTACATGCTAAAATGTAATATTTAGGATTAGTATAAGCAATTCTGAGAATCTTTTTGGCTATGTTTTTGATCTTCTGAGGATTTATCATGACAGGGTTGATACCCCTCTTTTCTAATCTCACAGACAGAGCACCTGGTCTTTTCACTTCAGTGTGCAAATGAGGTTGCTAAATAAATACAGGTGGGGTCTCAAAACGGTATTCTGCGAGCTTTGCCTGAAGGATTATGGTTAATGCAGACAAACCACAACATTGCGAACAAGCTTGCCTCACCATGCCTTGGACATCCCACAGTAAAAGGACAGGATGTACAGCGAGCCAGAAGGAAACAATAAGGTAGATTACATTCCACATGTACACATAAGCAAAAGCCTGTTAAAAATGTTGCTGTGGTTATGCAGCAGTTTGCCAGTAACTTACTGTAGATTTATATTTATCTAATTTATTGGCAACAATTTGTTCAAAGATAAATAAACATCAAACAAACATATTTACAGAAGAAAACTATAAAATAAAAGCCTCATGCAAAGCATTCTGGGAACCAGAAATTCTCATCAACCTTGTTCAGGTTTTTTTTACGATTTTTGGTTCCCAGAAATGCTTGTTATTTTTTTTCGGTAAGTATAAAGACTTATTAATGCTTAATGTTCATTTATCGTTGAACAAACTGTTGCCAATAAACAAGATAAATATAAATCTACAGTAAGTTACTGGCAAACTGCTGCCAGTAATACTGTAATTTCTACAGAATGTTTTAACAGTATAAGGACTTAGTAAAGTAGTAAAAGCCATGACCTACTATCACACAGAGGTGGGGGGGGTTTCTTCATTTTTTACCTATACTTGACGAGCTTGAACCATTGTTGTTACATTAATACTTTGACAGCTGTTGTAACCTGACGAATGGCAGGCAAGTATAAACACAGAATATGCAGGGTGTCACTATTTCTTCACTGCCCATTGCATTCCTACATAAACACATAAAGGGCCGGCTATGGAAGAGGGAGAAAGAGGCAGAGGTATGCTGCATGCCAAGGATTTCTGAGATGCGAATAAGATTCCTGTTAGGACCTGCCCGACTGCCACAGCGTACCTGTTAGGCAGGTAAGCCCCAGCATGCAGCAGGATTGTGGGGTAGGAGTTGGAATGTGATAGGTGGAGGCCCAGGACAGCAATGGGGACTCCAGCGACTGCACAGGTGTGCTGAAGGCTTGGACTGCTGTTAGGGGGTGGTGGAGGGGTCACACGCATTCCAGTCACCCTTAAAGGGACAGCATAGTTTCCTTACACACAGAAGAATATCCTCACTCCCAAACCAGTCCTGTGGGAAGTTGGGGAAGCCGTTGAACAGGTTAGGTGAAGGGAATAATTTTTTGCATCAGCACCATAAACCTGTCTCAGTTGCAGCAAACACTGATGAGTTTGTATCTGTGTAGTCGCTATGTATTTGCATGGCATGGCACGCATCAGTTTTACTTCACAGGAACCACTTGGAAGAATGCATGTGTTGATAATACTTTGTTGGTTTGTTTCCTGGTTCTATCAAACCAACATGAAGGTTTTACACTAGTGCATTTGTTGTAGGCACTTCCACCATTGCGGTGAACATGGAACCTGTCCGTTGAGTATTGTTTTTATATATAGGTGTATGTCAGAGGAAGTGACTGATGGGACAGATTAGAACAACTTCCTCTTGGCTAGTTTGTGTTTCTGCCCCACATATGAGTATTTCTGTTGTCCTGGGCTATACTTTCATCTTGAGACATGCAATTATTGTACATTATAACACTTTTACATGCACAAGTTTCACCACAGTTGTGTGTTGAGACTTGAATAAAGTGCTTAAGAGCTGGGAACTGCTCATTAACATTTACGACACACCCACATTTTAGTAATAGAGAAGCATGAAAGGAATTATGAAGGTATTTTTTCTTTAAACCTAATAAAAGCGTAACTTACTGTTGCTTATACTTCGAGTCATGAGTTTGTACAACCCTGTGTATTACTGTTTGATGAATAACTTGTTCCACATAATTTTAGATTTTGCGATTTATTTATTTTGCCTAGCAAACAATTAAACAACTTAAAAATTCCCAGTCCTAAATCCTAACTACAGACAAGAATATCACAGACCATTTACATCTGTAAACAACCACCCAAGCAACGCCCAAGCAATCGCGTAGCAACGCAATGAAAAGGACTTAAGAATACCTTAGCAACCAGACAGCAACACCCTGGCAACCTCCCAAAACATCCTTGGAAGCATTTTTGTATAAGGACACACTACTTACATTCTCTTCAGAACATGTAAAAGTCTTGTATAGTAATGTTATCCAGTTGTTTTGTGATATGAATAGTGCTGTTTATACCCTCAGAATGACCTAATAAAAATCCATACCCTCCACAGTGGAAAATCTCAGTCTAAGGAAAATCCTTTTTAATATGACAAAGGCCAGAAGAGATAAAATTCTCGTGTTGCTATTTTGGCCTGACACCTGGGAGATTTCCTTTCAGAAAGCCTGAGGCCAGACATCTCCACCCAAGCATTAAAAACCTCTCCTAAGATTAAACAACAACAAAATGTTGCATATGTATACAAAATATAAATATATGCATTTCAATATTTTAAGATTGATTTCTTCAACTAAATCATTGTTCTATAACTGGCATTTGTAAGGCCATTTCTGTTATTTCCAAACAGAACTGTTTCGTAACAAATCTTGATTCTTTTGAATGATGTGAATGAAACAGAACACCATTGTTAGTAAATGTTTCTCACAATGATATAGTTTCTCATGTTTATTAACATTTATATAACCGTCAGCCAGTAAAGTAAGGATGCTTTGCATGTTCAGACATGCTGATAGCGCAGAGAACTTACAAATTTCCTGTCTGTTTAAAGACGAGGGAAGAGTTTTATTTTCTTTAGGTTAAACACCAGAAAAACATATTAACTATGAATTTGTTGTTGGAGATACACACACATTAGTTCTCAATAGATGAACTGTTGTTTTAGGTTTATGTTTATTAATTCCTTATGAAATTGAATTTAAACATTTAAATGTAATTATACCATAGTGTGATATTACTTTGGTAATACATTATTATAATAAATTCTGCCATAAGATAGGTACTTACAATTTTTTAAACTAAAACCAGTGTAGTTGTATCATAAACAATTTTACATTCCCATATAGGCAACAATTGATTGTTAGACAGACAAATTGGGTTATTTTTCATATATATTTTACTGCCACCTACTGGTACGCATGAATATAGACTATGAGTAAAAAAAAGTATTCATGCAGGAGCAAGCATTAAAATTTCATGGCCTATAGGCTAATATAGCCCTAACATTAAAGTATGCTTCTGTTATAACTTTCTTGTTGTACTAATATATTTTAATTGTGTTATATTGTTCCAATTGTTCTTATATTTTTTATGTTCTTATAAAAATCACAATCAGGAAACCTTAAAACTTTTGGATTTTAAAAATATTATGAGAAAGTGGTTAGCCCGCTGCAAAACATACATAAATCAGACGTTCCTGCCACATAACTATCTGCAAATTGCGAAATTGTCCTTGGATTCTGAGGTTGTTGCTTTTTCTGTCAAAATGCAATATGGTCAAATTCCTTCCAGATCTAATTTCTTTATGTTTAAAGAGTATCATGTAAGTTTCAGATGGTTTAGACATTTACCTCCATGTGTGGACATTTAGTACATAAACCTGTACACACACGTGCATTTCTTACTGCCACCTATAGTGACCATTTATTGAATGGCCAGCTATGGACATTTTGAATAGGTTTTTATCCAAACATAGAGAGTGCAATGATTGTCTCTGATGACACACATTTGAACATTGAAATTCTTTTTGTGAGGCTTAGGCACAACTGTGACGTCTCCATTTACATCTGGAAGACATCTACAATACATAGGCTAGTTTGTTCAGCCAGCACAGTCATGTGGGGTCTAGATGGGTTTGATGTGGGCTGTCTAAGAGGGTCTCAGACAGTTTTGTTTGCAAAGCCCCACTAGCTCAGATGAAATGAACACTGCGGATGAAGCGATAACAAGCAGAACTGATGGACAGAGAAACAACAAGAACAGAAAGAAATGAAACAACTGACTTAAGTAAAAGAAATCATTAAATCTCTCACCAGAGGAGAATTAAACAACTTCACAAACACCATTACCATCTTCACTTTTATGATAAGCATGTTATTAAGATTAAATAGGATTTTTTTCTGTTAATGTTTTATTGAAAATAATTGTTTGGCTGGGGACGTCAGATGTCATATAGACAAGATGTTTATGATATAGAATGGATGTAAAACTGCTCTTTCTAAGATATTTAGCAGATGTTTTTACACAGCAGATGTTTTCCAGATCTCCAGATTTTTAGCAGACCTCTTACAGACGTACATGTTTAGCTGGGTTTTGAAGCATGGTAGTTGGTTTAAGCTAGTCTTGAGCTGTTTAGGAGCTGGTCCTGAGCAGGAGCTAGTTGCTTAGAACTAGCTATAGAACCAGCACAGCTTAGGACCAGTCACCATTTTATTTTGAGTCGAAATACCTGACAATCAAAAGGTTGCAACCCAAACCCATTCTCTTAACAATGCAGCAATATATAAACAGTATACTTTTAGCAAAACAATACCTCTGTCTCATTTTAAAGGATCTCAGGAGGTTGCTTTTACAGCTGTATGTCATAAAGGCTGCTCGCTGCACCCTTCAAATGCAGCCTTCTTTCACAGGAATTCGGAGGATGCATGAGGTGTATCCTTCATTGCTAGAGATAACCCACAATTCTTTTTGTCACCATGAACCAAAAATATTTATTTGAATAAACAGCAGCAGCTGCAAATGTGTTTAAAAGTAGATCTTAGCTCTGACCTAACCAAACATCTTAAGTTCTATTTATACCTGCAAAAACACTGTACATATTTATTTTACGTAATGAGCTGAACAGACATACGTGGTTTGAGGAGATGATTTATGAATCTCCAAAGGGGGGAGGCAGAGCCCTCAATGTGTTATCATGTAATGCCAAACCCTCTTTGAAAGACTCACTTAACATTGAAAACATTGAGAAGCCAAATAGGACTATATCATAACTACATTACATCTGCACTGTAAAAAAAACATTCTGTACTGTCAGTGGACAAACATGCTATATATTGCATGTAACCCAACTGCCTTGAGCCCTGTGAAAAAATACCAAAAATGAAAAGTGAACACTGTCAAAGCCCATCACCTGAGAAAGAAAGAAATCCCTGAGACTGTTTGTGAATGCACCATGCATAGGAAAGGTTTTAAGGCAAGGCAAGGCCAGTTTATATAGCACATTTCATACACAAGGTAATTCAAAGTGCTTTACATAAAATGCTTGAAGTAACTAAGTTGTCTAAATTTATAAGACAAATAAACAGAAATAAAATTGATAAAAAATGTTTGCACATATAAAGAGAAGTTCAAATTATTTATCTAAAACATACTCTGAGATATCAATTAATACAGTTTAATAAACATTTTAATACATGATAAAAATACATTTTAGATTCAACACACTGAACTATTTAAATCTATAAACTTACATATTTTAGAAATACATGGGGCTCGTTGTGTTGAATAAATGTTGAATTACACAAATGGTACTAAGTTGAAATTTTGTTTATTTATTACTACATTTATTTATTTATGCATTTATTCATGTATTTCAGTTCTCGTCCTCCATACTCAGAACGCTGCAGTACATGTTTTCAGTGGGCCCTAGATGTAAATATGATGAGCGAAAAAATACGTAGGGACACTAGGTGGCGGTATGCCATAAACTACCGTTTTATGACTTAGGCCTACTTTAGATTATTATGCTTTCGATTTGGTTGTATTTACAAATATCTCATTTGATTAGCCTACTGTGCATGTCTATGCACGTCGAAAACCTATTTATATCTTAAAAAAAACATTAGCTTTGTATCTGTTAAATTCACATTGATTTTTATTCTTATGACTCTTATGTTTTTTATTACAGCACTTTATATACAGAAGTTGTGTTTCCGTATTAATATTTTTTATTTCTGATTATTTATTTATTACTTTTTATTAATGCCATACACAAGTAAAATATTTATAAACATATAATAAATCAAAGCCAGCGTATGTTTATTAATAACATAACAAAAGGAGGAAGTGCCTCTTGTTAATCAACAAAAATTCATTGCTTTTAATTTTATAAGCTCTATTTGCTTTTTTACATGTACAATAACGTATAATAGCTTATACAATAAACATTAAGCTCGTTCTTTTTTTCTAAAGCAATGAAGAAATGTGTGTTTCTAACGACAAATGTTTCGGAGAATAAAATCTGAGAAGTCCCGGGTTTGCCTACACAATTACGTAATGAACGGAAGTCGCTCCCCGGCGCTTCGTGAAGTTTGTGGTCAATGTGGGGACTACATGTGAGTTGTTCAGTGGGAAGAGTACAGCTGTCATAAACGTGCAGTACGTTTAACAAGCAAATAGCTGCCTACGTTTCTCATCTGCCAGGTAAATTCATAATATCTGCTCGTAGATCAATACGATCATATTTCAATTTTCATATGAACGTCAAATGCTTTATAATTTTTAATGCTGCTTTGTCGAAAGATGTGCTTTCAGTGGTTTGTTAGCATGTATGCTTGCTGGCTAACCATATGGTTTTGTTAGCTCATTGTCTTTACTAGCCTACCAGATAAACTATGTAAGATTTCCCATTCCTGTTAAATTATATGTTATTTTCAACATCTAACCTGATCTTTAAGCACACAAACGACCAATATTAGAGCATGAAGAAGTGCAAACTGCCAGCTAGCTAGTAAACAAGTAACGTTAGGATAGATTAAAACTCTCCCTTTATTTCTATAGTCTATTGCCAATTAGTGGTGTTTCAAAAATGTTTTTTTATGCTAAAGTGGTTAAGGAGGCACATATCCTGTGATGAATAAACGTTTTGAGGCAATACAATACGAACATGTCTGTGTCTTTAGATCAGAAGCTATTTCTATTTTCTTGACAGCTCCCTGACGCTGTTATTGTTTTGAACCCAATCAAAGGGAACGTGACAAATACACGGAAGTCTCCAATGTTCTCCATGGGTGCCAAGCAATTAGGTTTTATCAAACAGATTTTATTAGGACAATAAATGCTGTGGAATTAGTTTGCCATTCACTTTTTCTCTATGAGTCATACATTTGCAGTCTATGTATATTATTAACGTCAATACCAATCCAACAGCATGGCTCGTGGACACCAGAAAATTCAGTCTCAGCAGAAAAATGCCAAGAAGCAGGCAGAGATCAAGAAATCTAAAGGCCATGACCAGAAGTCTGCGGCGAAAGCAGCGTTGGTGTTCACATGTGCCGTCTGCAGGGTCAGTGGCAATTATAGCAGTTTATTTTGACCATAACACATCATCCTTAGGGGTGACTACAATTTGCCAACACTTCATGCTTTTTGAACTTAACTTGGCCAAACATGACAAAAGAACCCATTATTTTTGCTGTGCATAGAGATATTGTTGTGTAAATATAAAGCTTATTTTTCCTATGGGTGTGTGTAGTGGATAAATATGTTGAGAAACTTTCTCACGTTGGAACTTGCTTTTGACAGTGAGAGTTACTTTACTAGTAAGTAACAAATACAGCTTGTTAGAACATCTACCGATTAAAGAAATAGTTCACTCAAAAATCAAAGCCCCAAAAATTTAATCCACAATTTGCTCACCTTCATGCCATCCTTGGTGTGTATGTCTTTCTTCAGCCTGACACAATAGCTACGTATACTGTACATGGGCACATCGTATTGAATTTAGGTATTCAGATTCTAGCAACAGCTGCTCGTTCCGTGTGTCATATGCCCTTACGTCTGTACGACCCAGCGACGTCTTTGCGCATGTTTAAAATTTCCTACTACGGTTTTCAATCTGATCAAGTGTTTACATGTCCTATCAAGCGGATTACAAACGGCATAAACCGCCCCTTACAATCCGACGGAAATTTCAATCGGTTTGGACATTTTTAATCTGATTGACATGTTTATATGGAGCATTTTTGTTCAGATTGGACTTTTAGTGGGATTACAATGGTCCATGTAAACGCAGCTAATTGGGGAAATTTTGAAGCTTTCTTCTCAGCTTGATTATTACATTAAAGTGTGCCCCATTTTTTGAAGACCTAAGAAAGCTCAATATATTCATCATAAAACGTATCCTTACAACAGGGTTAATAAATGTCGTCTTAATTAATTAATATTTTTACTGTATTTATTTAGCCAAGATAATCACGTTAGACTTTGAATATGTAGAAAACTAGAAACTACACACGTAATGGTGGCACGTTAGCTATGCCTATTAGTTTCAGATTGTTTCTGAGATGCGCAAGAACCAATGAGGTTAGTCCTTTAGGTAACGTCAGTTTTGATTTCATGTCGACTATTTAAATGCATTATGTCAATCAAATGAAAATTCTCTTCATAATATGTGTAATAATTGAGGTATAATGTGGTAAACAAAACTCTCTCTGCTTTTTTCTGCAGTCACAAATGCCAGATCCCAAAACCTTCAAGCAACACTTTGAAAGCAAGCACCCCAAGAGTCCCCTTCCCCCAGAACTGGAGGGCGTAGAGGCATGAGTTGACCAAGACCTGAGGTTCACTGTATAAAACTTGAGTATAAAAGAGTCCTGATGTCAAATTTTATTCACTGGGATGTGGTCAGCATTATTGAGTTTTATACATATAACCTCACTGCAGACATGAATCCCGCGATTCAAAGACTGATGCTTCCCTCTCACGACACTGTTTCAGAGCACTTGCCTTGGCTATGATCAGATCAGTGTTTTACCTCAACCTGCACTTACATGCTTTTCTTGTTATCATCTTACAGGTATAAATAAATGGTTTGAGATAAATTAGTAGAACACTACCAGTGATTTTAGTCGATTTTTCAACTGATCATCTGTATCAAATTTGGTAGATATATATTTGTCATGCTTTTTACTTATGTAAGAGGTAGATGAGTGCAAATTGATAATATCTGGGGGAAATTCTGATACTAAGTCATTTTAATGTTGTTTTCATTTTCTCATTTAATAGCTTTCAACGAGAAAGCTTCAAACTGGAATATTCTGTTTTTCTCTGAAATCACTGGATGTGCCCAAGGTGACTGTATTAATTTAATGTTGCAGCAGAAGTTCTTATTTCTCTCTGGAATTTCCAGACAATATCGCCTCAATGTTTAATATTTCTGCTCAAGCCACCAATGTAATATATCTCTTTAATAAAGTTTAACTTTGTTTAAAAACTTGTGGGACGTGTTTTAGAAATAACCAGATTCTTCGGCCACTATTACAGTTTTCCTTTTGCCCACATTGCTGTTTTGCAATATGCATTTTAAGTACATTTTCAGCTACAGTGGAACACTCTAAAACAGTTGTGTTAAAAACAACACATTTTGTGTTCAGTTGAGGACAACACACAAATGTGTTGTCATATCTAAACATATCTCTGTGTTATTTCTGGGACAACACATTTTGTGTTTCTTTTAACACAACTTGTGTTGTCGCTTTCATTTATTTCACACAAAATGTGAAAAAAATATCCTTTTTAAGAGTGTAAGAAGTGACATAGAAGCAGGCAGTTAATATGCATCATTACCCTGTCAACATGTTGAAGTAAATGGGTCCTTTTCTAATAACCTCTTTTGATAATGAGACATTTTTGTAATCTATGAACAGCTGAATTGCCAGATTCCCTTTGTATCCTCTGACATTAATTCGACTGAATTGTATTTAAAACACTTCATTATTTATGTTCTCTAAGCTTACACAAATCGTTATTTGTACCATAATTGTATCCTCAAGTTACAATAATATAAATTTCCACAGGCTTGTTTATATAACAGTGCAAAAGGGCCATGCTTATTTGTTCTTCTTGTCAACCAGTAGAATGCAGGTAGTCAATGATTATAACATGTGGATGAACAGGAAGTTGTTCTGCAGGTTCAGACGAGTGAAGGCTGCTCTTTTCAGCACACGCCCTCATATAAAGCACTCTGGTGGGCAGGGCCATCACTAGAATTCATGGGACTTGAAACAAAATTCTAGAGTGTACCCCAGCCCCCATACACCCAGCAGTGTAAAGATGTGTTTAGTGGGTTCCCCTCAGTACAGGACCGTGTTCCTGGTTATCCCCCTGACAATAGTCCTGTCACAGTTTGTCAGATTCTGTCTTCAGTTTCTTAGTCATACTACAACTATTTACTATAACTAACTGTTAATAAATTGACCTGGTTAGCATTCAGGATACTGAGGTCATTATTACAAACCCAGATATATCTCATATTCTGTGTCATCAATGACTCAGATTTATCAGCGTTGATCATCTTTAGGTAGGTGTGGCTGTGGGTGGGGTGAAAAAAATCTTTATGAGTCAAAATCCTACATATGAGGGAGTGTGAGCACATTAATTATTATGGTTAGAAACACAAAAAACCGATGGTACTAATTATTTAACATTTAAACCTCACTGACGCTAATACAATTCACAAGGCTGGTGTGACTGTACCCAATAAATTGGGTTGCTACATCCTAACACACTGTTCCGAAGTGAAAATGTGACCGTGTTAAAAAATAGAACATGTTCTCTTTTTTTAGACCTGAAAGAGAGATCATTAAGATTCTACTTTTATTAGTCTCTCCTCTGCTCTAATTTAAGGGCTAAGCATCTTTGCAATTGTGTTTAGCAGACAATATTGTCTTTTTTCTTGTTATTGTCTCTATCCTTTATGTACTGTAATGAAATATCTATATCAATTGTGGCACAATCTGCACAAAAGATATCTCACTCATAGACGTGTCAACGTTTTTGGGGTCAACCATTGTGCTACATTTTGACACATCAGTGGCTATTTAATACAAAGGGTGATATATAAAATTAAGCAATTATGTGCAAAGTAAATACATTGGTTATTCACAAATCATGTTTTGAGTTTTTGTTGACTTGATTTTTAACAAATAGGAGTAAACTGTTTTATTTCTTAACTAATTTATTTGAATATATCACCATTTCGGATATATCTATCATTCTCGATATAGAGTTTATAAACTCTTTTCTTTTTTAGAAATTGCTGATGTGGATTTACATTTACATGCATCGCTAGATGTTACCAATAGTTATTAGTATTTAAATGCATGTCTTCAGCTGAGAGACTGATGTTGTCACATTGGCTCTCAGATAAAAAATACTTTTCGAAACCACCCCCAAATAGCCTTATCATTCTAGCCGATGACAATTGTACTATAGCAACTAGTATCATGTGTTAATCGGAGAAATGTACATCAATTGTTTAAAAAATTTAATTATAAAAGAATCATAAAAGATTTTCTTTGACGTTCATCACAACCTTGACAGACGTAATTGGTAAGCATGCATCGCTTTAATAACTTAATAATGACTAAATGCTCGCTTAGATAAAAAGTAAACATGAATTTTATTTTGTGTTCTTACAATTTATGCGTCAAATGGTTAAATGTGATTTTGCAATCGCTCTATGAGATTCCTCAGGATCAAACGAGCTCCAGATTATCCTTCTAGCCATAACACGGTACGCCAATCATGAGTCTTGTTGCCTTGGCAGCGGTTGACGTCACAGCCCCTGCCTAGTCCATGCTCCGCGAGCTTGTGAGTGGGAGGGAAACCCCGTGGATCGTACGGGAGCGCGCTGCGGCGCTGTATGTGCAGTCAGTGAGCGGCAGCTGAGCTGTGCAAACGGAGCAGCCAATCTCACAGGTTAGTTTACTTTCGTTTCATTCACTCCTTCAGTGTTCTACTATCGAATAAATATGAACCGTTTTATTTGTTCTAACTCTGTTTATTTTAATGTAGCTGTTTGTATTTTTTAAAGCGAAGTAAGTGGTTTGTAGTAGTTGCATCTTACAGGGATGCTTTTAATATTTTTGCTTTAAAAATTACTCAGTGACGAATCACTTCAGCACGGACAACATAAAAATAAAGCTTTTAATCTTAATAACTTGTGATATTCATTTGGGTGTGTTATTGCAGATATTCCGCGCATTAGCTTTTAGTGTCTCGGCTCGTTTCAAACAACGGAAGGATGAGTCGCTCGCCCTCCTCCGCCCATAAATATCGGGTTATCTGTTATTCGTGTGTTGTGATGTCAGGACATGAGTGGATAGTGATGATTTATTACATTCTGGCTTAAGCTATAGAGCATATCTAGCAAGCCACTTCATGTCGGGCACTTGAGGCAAGGAAGTAGGTAGGGCGTCTACCTCTGCTGTACTACTATGGAGTTCCTGTCAGCTGAAGGTATTAAACCGTGTGTCATTATCGGTTTCATGGTGGAAACTGAACCGTTTTGACCTTTATTAGTACACTTTAATACTTTTGTCTTGTATAACTGTATAAAGTCAGACTAAGTCTTTGGTGCGATGCTGGCATTAAAACACAAAGCATACACTAAAGGTAGCTGCAGGTAAGGAGCCGTTAAAGAAGAACGTACGTACTCTGTTGGAGAAGCGGGAGCGCAGGGCGGGAACACTTTGCACGTATAAACTCCCGGATGTGCCGTGATCAACCGTAAAACTGAGGATGGGCCGCAAGGAGTGAGGTTGTTCAAACCTTGTGTGCTGTTGTATGGACTGGGCGTGGTTGACCAAGTAACGTCCCCATTTTTGGGCATTTTCTCTCATTCTTACATATGCCATGCAGTGTATGAATTGTTTTGGATATTTTTTCGTTAATAATATTCTTTTGTTCTTTGAATACATGGCATGTTTGATATCTTTTAGTTGCTGGTGTGACTCTTTTGGTCTTGGTGGTGGTCAGTAAGCTGCTTCTTTAAAGGGGACCAATTATATGTTATTATTTATACGTTTTTAACATAAATGTGTGTCAGTACATAAAAGTCATTTTTCCTATTAAACCTTTACAGTCGAATTCAACAGGCTGTTGCCATTCTCTGAGCAAACTGTCGTCACATTGCTTAGGCCCCGCCTGCGTAGGCCATATAGTGTATTAGCATAGTTTATGGCCTGAACAAGCTGTGGGTTTGCTGCCTTCATGTGTACAACATGTAACATGTTAAAGTGGGTAAATGGACTCTATGCATGGAGCACTGCCTACGTATTGCCGGTAAAATTTTAAGGCGCGATTTATTTTTGGTCTGTATTAGGGCTGTGCGGTTTGGGGGAAATATCTAATTGCGATTTAATTTAGCAAAGTTAAGCTTCAGCTCAATACTGTCAATCGTGTGATTACTGTTAACCCACTGAATAAAAATAACAATGAAAACCATCACAGTTATAGTGTGTTTTGGACATTATTTTTACTGTTGTTTTATTGGTTTCCATCTGCCAGATTACATCCCACCAAAAGAATCCATCAAATACCAGTAGACACCATTATAGTTTACATTAAAACCAATACAATTCCCATTATAACCATCAAATTTTCGATTGTGTTTTGGGAGGAGTTCAATTAATTTTTTTCAGCAGGGAAGATATAATGGTATTAATACTCACAGAATGAACTTAATTGCTGAATTTCACTGAAAATATTTGTTTATTTTGAATAAATAAAGAACTGTAGCCTATTACTTTAGTCAATTATTAAAATAGACTACTTTATTGTGAAATTATCAAAGCAGTTAGATTGAATGTACATTTGTTATAAACGTGGAGCCTGGCGCGAGCTAACACAGATGCGCTCGTGGAGACTTGCGGTGCGGAGCTGGACATTACACGCATTACAAAAAAGGCTGCATGTGTGCGGCAAGTGTAAAAGTCTCGCCTGTGAAACGCGAGATACGCGCTGCAGAGAGACACTCAATTGGTTAGTAAGACTGTCACTCAAGGCGAGCCAGGCAGTCATGCTTTTGCTTTGACGGGAATAGATGCGTTTCATATTTTTCACATTGCAGCCTTTGCGATTAGCAAATCGCAATTGTCTCAAATCGCGATCCGATTTCGATTAATCGCCCAGCCCTAGTCTGTATTCACCCATATCAAATGTGCTTTACCAACTGTCATTATTTTGGGAATTAATGAGTAATATAGATTAGTAAAATACATCATATTGTTGTAATATTATACATTAAACATGTCACAGTGCTATAACACAAAACTTTAGTTTAGTCATGACCTGCAGCGTTTAAATACATTCCTTAAATACGTTCCTCCAGGCATGGCTGTGGATTGCTTTATGAAGCTTCACGGAGATTCAATCATGTTCTGAGCACATCAGAAGAACAGGTCTTGGTTAAAGCGCTAGCATTAGCTAATGCTAAAGAATAGATGCAACACTGGATCTATTATTTTGGTTTTATTTGTACAGATTGTAATGTAAATAAAAGTAATGTAATTCTATAAATGGATACTTACATGTTTCTGTATGTAATATGAATATATGTGCACTCATCCAAATCTGTATGTTATTAATGTTTACTTGGAAAGAAAGCTAAAACTTTATCTGTGCAGCTGTGAAATGACAATAAAGATATTCCATTATGTATCAAAAAGTAATCCATTGATGTAAACTTGTATATTAACCCATACAGTGTAATTGTCAGGTAATATGCAAATACAAAAACTTAAAATACGTCAAAATCAAATGTCTTCGAATTAAATAGGGGTTTTATCAGTAGGCCTATAGTCAAGTAGAATATGTTTTACTGATAAAAAATTAATGGTCTATATGAAATTCTCACAATACACAGTAAAAATGCTCAATACTATTTCAAAAGATTTCCATGTCCTTCTCATATTATCCCTTTGAACCATTTTATTTATGCATTTGGCAGACGCTTTTATCCAAAGCGACTTACATTGTATTGTACTATACATTTGTACATTTTGTATAGTAAGCAAGTGGGGGTTAGGTGTCTTGCTCAAGGGCACCTCAGCCGTTACCCGCCAGCCCTGAGAATCGAACCAGCAACCTTCTGGTCATGAGTCCAACTCTCTAACCACTAGGCCACGACTGCCCACTCATTTCTCATATTTCTTTTATTAACAGTATGACTTTGTCTGTGATCCTTGGAAAACTATACTTAATTTAAGAAATACATTGAATCTTAAGGTCACAGTGTGTCCTGCGCTCCTAAACCTAGCTTGTGGCTTCCCTGACTTCATCATAATTCTTAATGTTGTCCTCTGATCTCTTTTGTCATCTGATTCTGACTGGGAGCTGAGAAAATATAGTATTAATGATGTGAAAATCACACTCGTAACAACAAAGGGAGGTATGTAAAACGTTAACATATATCAAAAACATCTAAATTTAAGTTACTGTCATCAACTTTATGTTGGATTATGTTACATAACAACTTAAAAACCGATTCAGTTTTTAAACAATATTTATACCTTTTAAAAGCCAAGCGACATCTGTTTCATTATAGCATGACAGATGTAAACCAAACGTGTCTTACCGGGAACTGTGTTATTGATATCTGGTCAGATTCATAACTTACACCTTTGTTGTTTAAAGGTAACTTAAAGGTAGGCCTATTTAAGTGCTAATCATTGTAAAGATTATGTTATTCACTTCAGTGTTATCCAGTCTTACGTGCTAGATTTGCTAATAGATTAGCATCCAAGCTATCCATGTTTTTTTTAAACGTATAGTTCAAAGTGCTTTAACATTTTACTATAAAGGGGGGCAGCTGACAGTCTCACAATGCTGATGAACAAATATTCGTCTTCTCATCTGTCACTTACACAGCTCTAGATAGAGATGAATGGCTTCCAGTGGAGCTGCGGATGCGTTTGCGCCACTGAGCGTAAACGTGGAAGTGACCGTGCATAGAGTGAATAGAACGGAAGTAGCATAAACCTAATAAAACGGTAACAAAAAATAGTTTTCTTGTTGACTTGAGCTTAATGCCCCGTTCAAACTAGACATTGGCCGAATACCGGTTTCAAGTAGGGGCGTGCACGAATATTCGAAAATTCGATCTGTAATAATTATTTGAAAATGAAAAAATGCTATTCGAAATTTGTTGTTTTTCATGAGAATAAAAAACTGCTTTACAATGGGGTTAATTTACCACTACAGAAGACATTATGCTCCTTCTTATTTAACACTTCTTCGCTTCATCTGTAATTACTTTATGAATACAAATCAAATATAATATGTAGCTATGTCCCTTAATCTTTGTTCACTCAGATCGCAAGTTAATTGATATATTTTAAGTTCACACCAGTCGCCTGAATCGCGTTATGCTGTGCTCACTGGTGAGCCACGGAATTCGTTAACATAATACATTAGGTATAAAATATCAACGTAATATTAAATAATTAACATTATTTTATTTATTACCATAACTTAAGAGCGTTTGTTCTTTGCAATTTCATGTTAATTTGTTAAAAATACACCAACTTAATGCGAATTTAAGCTTAAAATATGAAAATGTACATTTCACAGCAACTAATGCATTTGGCTTTAGCATAAGATTGGTACCTTTTTCCATAACTAAAAGCCTGTATTTTCCTTCTTAGAACTTCAATGGGGTCGTCGCCTTCAAGTTATAGCCTGTAAATTAATTTCTAGTTGAAGTTTGCACGGATGTTATTTCGCTTAAAATGCGCTGTAGTTCCTGTTACCTTAGTTGATTTTATTTATTGATACAATGCAGAGATAAATAGGTCAGACACTGACAATGAAACGACAAAGAGAAAAACATTTATATGCGGCGATGATCAAGAATTAGTATATAGGCTAAATATCTTCTTCAGATGACGGTCGCATAATAAAGGGAAAACAAGCTAATGGATCTGTCTTTGTTGCTTTGTTTTTAGGATCTTAACTCATACAGTCGGCATGGAGGTATCAAGCCCGTTTTTTTTTATTATCAACATTATAACTGATAAATCAGATATTCTTGTCAGTCTATTGTTACTGCGCAAACAAAGAGCAGCGCGTTTTCTCCGCTGTCGGGTTTAAATGCAGTTTTTATGTATTTTTCTATTTTTTCAGTTTTCTTTTTCCAACGTTGGTAATCTTTTCCACTTAAAAAACACATAGAGAATATGAAATGAGTGCGTTATAAATATTTAATTATAATTATAAGCTTGATGTGAAATCGTGACTAAGTAAAAACATAAAAAATTATGTCTTTATTAACTTCATTTAAATAAACGAATATTCGAATGTTCGCTTTTTATGAGCTTGAATATTCGAATATGATTTTATTGAAAAATGCCCATCCCTAGTTTCAAGGTATACCAAGGTTTGAAAAACCACGGTTTTAAACCACAAAAAATCCCTGTAATATCGTTCAACGGTATGAACTGTTTTTATGTCTTCTCAAAGATGGAAAGTGCAGGAATCCACCAGGTTCTGTACAATTTTATGCTTAATTTGTTGTAAAATCATCTGCATTTAATTGTATTTATATTTATGTGTGTATGTTAAAGTTTAATTACTAGAAGGGGGTGCCATGCTTTCAAAAAGTTTGGTAACCACTGATTTAACGTGACATACTGTACATATTTACTACTGTTCCAAATATTTTGTGTTGCTTAAATACTGTTTAATGGGGAAAAAGCAGGTTTTTTTACCCAGGCATTTAAAAGAACACATTTAAAAGCTGTAATTGCAATGCCGCAAAACCGTAATTTTTTTTGCTCAAGATACTGTCAAAATCTCATAACAGCCCATGCCTAGTTCAGACCGCCAGTGACTAGCAAGCAGCAAGATCTCATTCATTTTAATGGAAGCACGGCTACTTTTGGCGACACAATCACGACAGTGACCATTAGCAATAGGAAGTGGGTGTGTTTAGCTCTTACAGTTGACATTCTATTCCGTGGTAACAGCAAATACCATCATACCGTCCAGACCTAGGCCACATACACAAGTTTCAGGAGTGACAACCGTGTTTAGATGTGGGAGCGAATTCACTAAACGATCATTCCATGTGTGTACAGAACAGGTAGTCAGTCCCGCATTTGAGATGATTGACGCACCATAGCGATGTTCTAGCGTCTCGCTAAATAAGAACAAATCTTGTAACTCTGAAAAAAAGATATTTTTTCGGCTACAGACTAAGGCTGTGACGATATATTGTGTAATTCTTTATGCTCAGTTTCTCAATGAATTATGGTTAAATGCCACTATATCCGAAAGCCAGAGGGCGCTCTTGCGCAGAAACTCCAACTATGGGCCACAGAAGACACGCCGTTTCAGGAAATGTCAATGGGCATATATTATTGCTGTTCTTAAAACCTTTTCAGGTAGTTTCATGATAATAAAGTATATTTATAATGTTGGTGTTTGACAAGTGTTTAGATGCATGTTCAGATTAGAGGTTGACCGATAGATCGGCCTGGCCGATAGATCGGCCGATTTTTGGCATTTTTTGATTAATTTGCATCGGCCGATTGTGCTGCAAATTTGGCCGATTTATACTCGGGTGCATCTGCGAGCAGCTTAGCATTGCTGTGAAACATGTGACGCTGCCTCTTGCAGCAAGCAGCTTGCCATTCCACCGGCATGATAAAAAAAATACAAAATTCCACCAGCATGGTCGCCCGCATGCTAACCTGGCAACGAGCCCAGCGGAAAAATTATTATAGTAGCCTGCTTTATATAGATAAATTCCGATGTTAACGATTCTGTTTCTGTACTGGAGAATTTTTCTCCGTCTGAGGCTGCATGCAAGACCGAGCAGCTCACTCTGCAACCGTTCCGTGTTCAAAGCTTCAGCTAACAATGACGGGATAACAGACCATTTCGAAGGCGAAATTAAACTATAACCTACTAAAATTGATGCAGACCTGGCTAGATGTGTGATATGAGTAGACTCTTTTATTCTTGTTATTACTTAGATTATGGCCATTTGACTTCTAGCAATGTCTGTCAACAAACATAAACAAAAGCATGCTTTAGTTTGAGAAGGTGCTTAAAAGTTTTGAGCAATGTATTATTATGAAATAGGCTACTGCTATTACTATTTATTGCTTGTACCCTACAATAAACATTGGCTACTGTGTGTAACACTTATTTTATTTTATTATTATATTATTTTATATGTACGGTTTTGTGCACTAAAACTTAATTTTTTTCATCAAAAAGTTTTGATTACCTGTTTTTGTGTAATTAATATTTAAGATACATTGTTTTTTATCTAAATTATACAAGTGCACTGATTGGAGGCTTGTGTTGTTTAATTTAAGCAATTTTTTGTATCACTTCTTTTCTGTATCATTTAAAAAAAACTAACTTAACTGTTAGATTTTATGAGATGAAGGGTAAAATAAAGAAAATCATATAATTCCAAAAAAATCGGCATTATATATCGGCTATCGGCTGCCCTGATTTCTATAAAATTGGCATCGGCCAGAGAAAAACCCATATCGGTCTACCTCTAGATCTGATGCTGTGTTCAAATGCACGTTATAAATGACGCAATCTCATAGTGATTTTATATTGAGCAGTACATCCTACTGATTAAAGAGATGTAGTTCACGGAAGAGCTGTGCATAAAACACAGTCGCGATATCAGAAGCGTCCGATACATGTACCACGATATATATCATCCACCATATCGCCCAGCCCTACTACAGACTAGATTTGTCTGTCAATTTAAACTTGACTAGCACTAATAAACGCACTGTGTTTTGTTTATGCTTTGAAGGCTGCTTTACAGAGCATTCTTGCAGTGTTGCATGTTCACTTATTTTTAAGCTATTTTATGCTTGTTGTTTGGTCTTAGATCATAAAGCTTAAAACTTTAGATAAATGGTTTAGAAAAATAGTCGCGACAATAGTTGTCGCAACTCCTGCATTATCTATATTCTGGAGTTTCCCACTGGTGAACATGACTTGTGCGTGGGACTCTTAAATAAGATATTTCCACTTGAAGGCAGCATTTATATGCTCAAATTAAAGGAGTGCAATAATGCATTTTTTCCTCCTAAAAATGTATAAACACATTGCATTACATCAAATACAAACAATAATATTGGTTTTAGCTTGGCAATATTTCTCCTTTAAAGGAATAGTAAGCGATCCCTCAGGGCTCCAGACAAATTTTTTTACTAGGAGCACTGTAGCCCCTGACAGAAATTTTTAGGAGCGCAAGCAGAAAATTTAGTGGCGCTCCTTCAATCAGCCTGCAATGCAATTATTCACATTTCCCCCTCCCCCACATAACTGTATTACTGACAAATACTTTGATAATAAATAACTCACAGAAATTACAATGTGCAGTTTTATTTTCATTTCAGAGGGATATGATATAATACCATTTTTTAAATGAGTTTACATTTGTACAGAAATGTAAATGTGTTAAAATACCACCTGTTTATGCGTTTAACTGCAGGTGACAGTGGTTTGGTTCTGTTCATTTAAAAAGAGGCAGTGCTACGTGTTTAAACTGAATACATCAGACCAAATTAGTACTCTGAATTAATTTGAACCAACAGAAAATATGCAATTAAAAATATGAAAATACTATTTTTTATAGTGTTAAAGCAAAATGAAAGGGCTCGTTTTAATATGTCGAAGGCTGGTTCGACTTGATGTGGCGCCGCAAGCACCGACAGGCAGATGACATCACATTACCGCGAGAGTGAGTTGAAAGCCGACTGCTCCATACGCTTTTGACTCACTCTCGTGGTAATGTGATATCATCCACATGTCGGTTCTTGCGGTGCCGCATCAAGTCGAACAAGTCTATTGTCACCCAGCCTCCTGACTCTCACCTTCTCACACATATAGGCCTACTAGTGAGCTCGCGATCTACTTGACTTCAAGTATAATTAATAGAAGAAACCTCAAATTGGCAGGTCGCACATGTGTAAGTACTTGTAAAAGTCTCAAAAATTTGGTCGCAGTCTGGAGCCCTGTCCCTGAGAAACACCATTGACGTTTGAACTCGACATCCAAACAAAAACATCCCTGCCCAAAAGAAGCGTACCTGGGTGTATACGCCCCCTAAATGCTGATTGGCTAAGAGAGTGGCACAGTGTTTTGTGGATCAGGCCGATCTGCTCAGTTTGTTTGCCTTTTTTACTCAGCAGGGACTTGGTGCAAACAAGAGATTTTTTATCAACATATACACAGAACACACAGAATTTAAATGTTTGGATGTCGATTTAAAAAATCAACAGCATTTCTCAGGGATCGCTTACTACGCTTTTTGACGATTTGAGACAAATATTTTGTAATTAATGTTAAACTATGTGAGTTTTTTTTACTTTCACTTTTGCTCTGTGCTAGAGATGCTCCGATCGATCGGCCGCAGATCGGTATTGGCCGATTATCACATTTTATGACTCGATCAGTACTCAATAAATTGGCCGATCTCACAAACCGATCCCAATCTAATGACGTCACCTCGTGAGGACGTACATGTTATTCATGCGTGTTGTGTGACTGCCGTGCTTGTAATGACTGCGGGAAAGAGCGAGCAGAGTGCCTGTGAACTCACTCTGTCTCCAAACAGTGTTTGACTTCATTCTGTGTTGCGCAGACCGATCGGCATATGACGTGCAGGCACAGCGGAAAAACAAAACGCTTCTGCAGAACCGTGGGTGATGCTGATCGGTCTGCGCAGCACAGCATGAAATCAACCATGCCTCTGTGTCTCTCTCCCTCGCAGTGCCGTGCAGAGACACTTGGAGGGGCAGGTGCTTAAGTTTTGACTGGGTGCTTTTCAGCAATCACAAAAACATTTTTGTCCCTGTTTTTGTCTATGTGTGCACATGCCTGCTCCCTCGCATATAATCCAGAGCAACTGACACGATGACAAAAGAACAGAAGCATTTCGAGATTTTTACCTAAATTAGCACTGGGTGCGAGTTGTGTTGCCTTTTCTTCTCTGACAAGCATATGACGCACGTGACAAAAACACACTTTTAATAAATGAAAATAAATCCTATCCAATGATGAAGTGGTTTCCGTGTTAACTTCTTTCTTTTGCAAAGTCTATGAATAACACAGACGCACAGCGCGAGCGTACTAGCGTCTGCTAATGTCCGATTTGTGGCAATGACTCATTTGAACCGATTCATTTAAACTGTTGAACACTGATCTCAGGAGACTCACTGTCTGAATCTATGAAATCAGTCACTCAAAACACATATAGGCCATATAGCAACAGTGGTTGGTAAGATTTATTCTAAATAATCCACACAGTATTTACAGTTTATTTATATGACAATGTGTTGTAAATATCTATAAAATAATTTAGACAGAAAACAGAACAAAGCACAAGTTGTTGGTAATGTAATGTAATGTAATAGAGAAACTGCCACCAAGCTCAAACCCTCAGTTGATCACCCTCCAATCACACTCTCCTCCATAGACGTCTGTAATGCACTGAGCCGGATCAGTGCGCACAAAGCCGCTGGACCAGACAACATCCCTGGACGTGTACTCAGGGCATGTGCTGAGCAGCTTGCTGGGGTTTTCACTGACATCTTCAACCTGTCTCTTGCCCAAGCAGCTGTGCCAACATGCTTTAAATGCACCTCCATTGTGCCAGTGCCAAAACACTCCAGCCCAAAGTGCCTGAACGACTACCATCCTGTAGCACTGACACCCATTGTCATGAAGTGCTTTGAGCGGCTGGTCCTGGCACACCTGAAGGACTTTCTGCCATCCACATTGGACCCACACCAGTTTGCCTACCGCAGCAATAGGAGCACAGAAGATGCAGTTTCCATGGCACTGCACTCTGTGCTCACACATCTGGACAATAAGAACACTTATGCACGTATGTTGTTTGTTGACTTCAGCTCAGCATTCAACACTATCATTCCATCCAAGTTAATAGCCAAACTTGAAGACCTGGGCATTAACACCTCCCTATGCAATTGGATTATGGACTTTCTGACCAACAGACCACAGCAGGTGAGATCAGGCTCCATCTGCTCCACCACTATCACACTCAACACTGGTGTACCACAGGGCTGTGTGCTAAGCCCCTTCCTCTACTCCCTCTTCACCTCCGACTGCAAGCCTGTGAACGGATCTAACTCCATCATCAAGTTTGCGGACGACACTACGGTGATTGGTCTCATCAGCAACAACGATGAGACGGCCTACAGGAAGGAGATCCAGCACCTAGCCACATGGTGCAACAACAATAACCTGCTCCTTAACACCTCCAAGACAAAGGAGCTCATTGTGGACTTCAGGAAAGAGTCAAGAGGCACACATGACACCATCCACATCAATGGGATGGCTGTTGAACGTGTCTCCAGTTTCAAGTTCCTGGGGATCCACATCTCGGAGGACCTGTCCTGGACTACCAACACCTCCAGCCTGGTCAAGAAGGCTCACCAGCGCCTCTTCTTCCTGAGGACACTAAAGAAGAATCGGCTGTCCTCGGCTATCCTGGTGAACTTCTATCGCTGTGCAATAGAAAGCATCCTGACCAACTGTGTCACAGTCTGGCATGGGAGCTGCTCTGTTGCAGAGCGCAAGGCACTGCAGCGGGTGGTGAAAACCGCCCAGCGCATCACAGGGACTCCACTTCCATCCATGGAGGACATCCAGAGGAAACGCTGTCTGCGTCGAGCTCGCAGCATTCTTAAGGACTCCTCTCATCCCGCTCACAGACTGTTTTCTCTCCTGCCCTCCGGCAGGCGTTTCAGGTGCCTCCGGACCAGGACCAGCAGACTAAAGAACAGCTTTTTTCCCAGAGCTGTCTCTTTATTGAACTCTGCCCCTCACTGATCCCACTGCCCCTCATTTACTACTTACACTCTTCTCTCCCCCCTCATTGCACACCTGTCTTCACTTGTTATTTGCACTAATGGACTGTCTATACATAACATTTATGTTCATTTGCACTACCAGACTGCTCATTTGCACTGCCAACTGTTCATTACAGTACCGACTGTTTACTGTTTACTATGCATCTTGCACTCCTACACTTTAACTGAAATATGCAATAACTTCTTCCATTGCACTGTTACTTCGATAGCTTCTGTCCATAATTTATTTGCACTACTCTATATCCATCGCACTGCTGCTCACCATAGCCTAACTTATTGTATACAGCCACCTGTAAATTTCTGTTTATAGTAAAAGCCATCTGTACATTATGTTCATAATACATATCCATCTGTAAATTTCTGTTTATAGTAAAAGCCATCTGTATATTATGTTCATAGTATATACCCATCTGTAAATCTCTGTCTATAGCAATAGACATCTGTATATTATGTGCATAGTATATATCCATCTGTTAATTTCTGTTTATAGTAATAGCCATCTGTATATCATGATCATAGTATATATCCATCTGTAAATTTCTGTTTATAGTAAGAGACATCTGTAAATCATGGTCATAGTACATTTCCATCTGTAAATTACTTCTGTATATTTATTTATGTAACTTATGCAACCAATGTATATCCTGCACTTGCTGCTATTGCACTTCTGGTTAGACCCAAACTGCATTTCGTTGCCTTGTACTTGTACATGTGTAATGACAATAAAGTTGAATCTAATCTAATCTAATCTAAATTGTTTGTGGTCAAAATAAGAATCTATTTAAAAAGGGATGGGAAATAATAGTTTACTTTTAAACAGCCTCATATGATTATATCAAAATAATGATCAGGTCTAGCAAATGATAAGGCCAGTGGAAACATTTTCAGTGATCAGAAAAAAATCGGGATCAGACGATCACAATGACAAGAAATCGGTACTCCGTATCGGCTGCAAAAATCCTGATCGGAGCATCCCTACTTTGTGCTATTGCAACATTTTGAGTCTCCAGTCATATTTGAGCGCTGCTGACAGACGTATTTACTCACAGAAAATAATATGTTCAGTTTTTAAAGATGTCCAACGCCTTTTCCTTATTCCCTTTTTAAAGATGCGCAACACATTGCTTCCCTTTTTTTTTTGACACCCTCTACAGTGTCTGCACCAGACGCGTCCCTGCAACTTGGAACAAATGTAAAAGAACTAGAGTTGTCACATATGTGTATGTATGCATGTAAGTTGAATTACTAGAAATTCATGTAAAAAGTGACTAGAAAGTTGTGCCATGCTTTCAAAAATCACTGATTTATCTTGACATACAGTACATGTTTACTACTGTTCCAAACATTTTGTGTTGCTTAAATACTGTGTTTAATGGGAAAAAAGCAGGAGTTTTTACCCAGACATTTTAAAGAACAGATTTAAAAGGTGTAACCGAAATATTGCCATAACGTGAAACCATGATAGTTTGGCTTAAGGTTATCATACCGTCAAAATATCATACTGGCCCATGCCTGTAGTAAACTATATTACACTGCAATATTTTGTAGTAGCCTATTAACTATAGTAATTGGATAAATTGTAGAAAAAACTGTAGAATACTTTAGCATCTACTAGTGTATACAAATTTTTGTAAAGTTTACTGTAGTAAATATTAAGTACACTTGAAAAATGTTCACCTAGGAACTAATTCAAATGTTCAACAAAATTAATTTATACAGCAATGTTTATAAAGGGAAACGTTAGGCTCACTTTAAATGTGAAACTAAAACAGCCATTTTTTCAAGAACTAACAAGTGTCTTAAAAGGCGTTTTCAGACTGGGCTCATTTGCTGCGGTCCGAACTTGAGTGCGATTGTTCCCAGTGCCCCCCGCAGCTTTGGTTTGGTTTCAGACTCAACTTGATTCTGTTGTACCCTGATGCGCTCATCTTATGTCATCAGAAATGTGCACAGCGCATGACAGAAAACAGAACACGAATTAATATGTTGTCTTTTTATTAATTTGGTGCTATTTTGCGCAGCAGAGTAAATAACATCTGGATTTACTGTATGCGCGTTGCATGCAGACGACTTTCTGCCGCTTGCAAACAGACTATTTTGAGGAAACCGTGGATTATCATTGACCTGCCACTCTGATTCCACTCTCAACGCAGAAATGTGATGCAGACTCACTCTTGCTCGAATCTACGGTAAATCATCAACACTATCATCTTTTACATGTGATTTATGGAAGGAAATACATCGTAATCGGCTTAAACGCATGCGCAGGTCACTTTACTTCCTCATCAAGTGCGCACCCGGGTTCATGTTGCATTCATATTTATGCGAACTGCGGCACAGACCACGAGAGCAAACGAACTCAGACCACCTCCTTCAGGTTGTCTCGGGTTCGGTAGCCAGGTGCGCAACCGGGTTCGCTTGACAGCTTTCACATTAGCGATTTTTCATGCGAACCGTGTCCCATACCGAACTAAACTACAAGTGTGAATGTGCTGCTTGTATAGCAGTATAAATTTACTGTCCTCTAAAAATAACTTAACATACAGCCATTATTGTCAACATAACTAGCAACAAAAGTGAGTACACCCTAAGTCAACATGTCAAAATTTTATCTAGCACTGCCTTAATCCTCCTGGGCATGGGATTTATCAGTGCGGCACAGGTTATTGCTGGGATCCTCTTTCACTTCATAATGACATCACAGAGCTGCTGAATGTTAGACACATGTTGGTTCTCCACCTTTCGCTTGAGGATGCCCCACAAGTGCTCAATAGGGTTTAGGTCTGGAGACATACCTGGCCACTCCATCACCTTCAGCTTCCTCAGCAAGGCAGCTGTCATGTTGGCGGTGTGTTTGTAGTCGTTATCATGTTGGAAAACTGCTGTTCGGCTCAGTTTCTGAAGGAAGGGCATTATTGTGCATCAGAAAAGTCACAGTAATGTTGGAATCCATGTTTCCCTCAATGAAGTGGAGCTACCCAGCAGCACTCATTCAGCCCCAGACCATGATACCACCACCTAGGGATGGGTGCGATGAGACGCAACAAACGCTTTGTTCGGTTTCTATTGCTTTTGACACGTTGTATCGCGCTGCTCACCTGCGGTGTAGACAGAGTGTAAGATGATATTAAATAAAACTTGCTGTGGATGTATATGATTGTATGCAGCTTGGCACTGCACATTTTGCACTTGACTGTATTTTCGTCACGTTTATCAAAGTGAAACCGGACATCACAGCAGGCTTTCAGAGCCATGCGCCCTTCTCGTGTGCTCCGGTCTTGACTCTGGACCGCACCAAAAAAGATATTTTTAGCCCCCAATGATCATCGTCTTCATGATCGATCATCGCGTTCGAGTGCTCGAGTATTCGATTACTCATGCCCATCCCTACTACCACCACCATGCTTGACAATTTTTGTGGTACTCCTCGCCAGATGTGCTGGACACCATATGAACCAAACAAGTTAATCTAGTCTCATCAGACCACAGGACATGGTTCCAGTAATTCATGTTCTTGGACAGGTTGTCTTCAGCAAACTGTTTGCAGGCTTTCTTGTGAGCTAGCATCAGAAGAAGCTTCCTTTTGGGACGATGACCATGCAAACCGACTTGTTACAGTGTGCTGCATAAGGTCTGAGCACTGACAGGCTGACCTTCTGCTTCTGCAACCTCTAAAGCAATGCTGTCAGCACTAATACATCTGTTTTTTGAAGCCAGCTTCTGCACCTTACGTTTAGCACAAGGATTAAACTTCTTTGATCGACCCTTGCAAGGCCTGTTCCGAGTTGAACCCATCCTAGAAAACCTCTGTATGACCCTTGCCACTGTACAGTAATAAGATTCAGGGTGATTCAATCTTCTTATAGCATAGGCCATTTTTGTAAAGAACAACAATTCTAATTCTTAAATCCTCAGAGTTCTTCCCATGATGTGCCATGTTGATCATCTAGTGGTCAGTTTAAGAGAATTGTACTTAAAGCACCACATTTTAATTGCTCTAGTACAAGATCCACAAATTTGTATGGTCCTGTCAAGCAGTCAAAAACATGAGCATGATGAATAGGACATGTGACTTTGCATGGTTAAACAACATAAAGCTGTTATCACTTAGTGTACTCACTTTTGTTGACAGCTATTTTGAGAATAATGGCTGTATGTAAAGTTATTTTCAGAGGACAGTAAATCCATACTGCTATACAAGCAGCACATTGCCTACTCTAAAATTATATTCAAGTTGCATTTCTATAGTATATTCTCTTGAGAAGATAAAATAAAATTGTTGCTGAAATGTGAGGGGTGTACTTTTGTGAGATACTGTATGTTTACTGGAGAAACCAGAGCACATTCAGTGGTCGGGAACCTATTGCTTGCGAGCCACACGTGGCTCTTTTCAAAAATTATGTGGCTTACACTTTACAAACATTTGATTGTTAAAAACATCATAATACTATATATCATTAATATATCTCAGGTTGTACTTGACAGTGTGCATATTCAGTGCTATGCATAAATGTGACGACTCGCAACACTAGTCACTGACAATCTACGTTTCTTCATAGATTTCATTTTTGGAGCCCCAAATTTATGCACGGTTTTGTATCTGTTTTTGAGTTGTCTGTGTACCTAAATCAAGTTATACCTATAAAAGTCAGTAAAACAAGCACTTTTTTAAATATAAAATATTTAGACATGATTGATTTAACCCAGTGTAGGGTTTGCCCAGTTTTGATGATGCCAAATTAGCAAACCATGTAGTAGTGGTGCTGATTAGGGCTGGGCGATATGGGGGTCGATATATATCGCGGTACTCGTTAATTGTGCATCTATCGGACGCTTATAATATCACGACGGTATTTTATGCACAGCTCTTCCGTGAGTCTCTTTGATCTGTAGGAAGTACTGCTCAATATAAAATCACTACATTTACATTTATGCATTTGGCAGACGCTTTTATCCAAAGCGACTTACATTACATTGTACTATACATTTGTACATTTTGTATAGTAAGCAAGTGGGGGTTAGGTGCCTTGCTCAAGGGCACCTCAGCCGTTACCCGCCAGCCCTGAGAATCGAACCAGCAACCTTCTGGTCATGAGTCCAACTCTCTAACCACTGGGCCATTACGAGATTATAACGTGCATTTGAACACAGCATCTGAATGTGCATCTAAACACTCGTCAAACATCAACAATACATGCCCATTGACATTTCCTGAAACTGCGTGTCTTCTTCTGTGGCCCGTATTCAGAGTTTCTGCGCAAGAGCACCCTCTGGCTTTCGGATATGGCAGCATTTAACCGTAATTCGTTAAGAAACTGAGAATAAAGAATTACACAATATATCGGCTCAGCCCTAGTGCTGATGCCAAATTGGCAAAACTTCAGTGAGGTAGTGTTAAATCAGTGCTGCTCCTGCTTCTGAGGAGGTTAACCATTACGTGTTAGATTTCAAACGATTCGGCTTCAATACCATAATTTTGCTTGTTACCACTATGCAGCAGTATGCCACAGTGCTGACGCAAATCCGCCAACATAGAAGAACCAGATGAATTGCTTTACAAACACTTTGGCTTTTCAACCATTTAAAATAAGACACTTTGAGTGATTTATTACAAATTCATCTCTTTCTACTTTTGCAGAGAGATCTTTAGATTATGCTACAGTGTATACATGCTGGGTGATGCGTCTTTACATCCCCATTTAACAGCATACATAGTACATATATATATCTGTCACAGACTTCTTAGCCTACTAATCATCATGAAGTTCTCTTTCACATCTTGTATATGTTCTTATACTGTCAAATACACACACTGTGATGTCAAAAACACAAAATGTTCACATAAGGACAGTCTGCTGTGTCTTAAACAAATGTATTTGCCTTAAAGTGACAGTAACCTAGTAAATCTATGTCATATATAAAAGAGAAAATGAAACTTGTAGCTTTATTTGCGGTCATTGCATATTTATTTTATACAGTAAAGACTGCAATGTTTTATTTTTATTGGTCATTCAGTTTTCATCTTGAATGCAACTGTTAAGTAGACCTATTTGAAAAATGTAATTGTTGTTCAAAATTGTATTGTTCATATTTGTGGGATTATGATGATAAGTCTACATGACCAAAGCATTTTTCAGCAATACAGTTAAAAGTGTAGAAATAAAATAATTGTGCTACATATAATATATAAATAATATATAAAATATGCATTAAAACAAGACAGTTGTTACAGCAGTTTCATGTAGTCTTCTTAATATTAAATAATAATAAATTTATTTTGGGGCTGGTTATTGATCACCTATGGTATTAATGTGGTACCTATATTACCGGTATTAGGTTCTGGTACCATACCGAAGGCAAAATGTTGGTATCAAGCCAACCCTACATCTGAGTTTGTGTCTTATTATATTTACTGATATGGATTCACAACTACAATTTTATGTTGATCCCTTAGAACCAAGCAGCCATGGACAAGAGCCAACATGTGCAGAGGGCTAAACTGGCGGAGCAGGCCGAACGCTATGATGATATGGCCTCCTCCATGAAGGAAGTGACTGAGCTTGGAGAAGAGCTGACTGATGAGGAGAGAAACCTTCTGTCTGTGGCCTACAAGAATGTTGTGGGTGCTCGTCGATCTGCCTGGAGGGTGGTGTCCAGCATCGAGCAGAAGACAGAGGGCAGTGACAAAAAGCAGATGGCCAAAGATTACCGGGAGAAGATTGAGACTGAGCTGAAGGCCATCTGCAAAGATGTTTTGGTGAGCTTTGAGGGTCCAGGGTCACTGTAGGGGATCATAACCTTTTCTGCTGCAAGGCAGTGTAACGTTACTTCCGCTAGTGCCTCAAAATTGAGTTTACTAAGTCTCTTGCACAACTGCCACAAATACGGCTAGATGATGTACAACGTTTTGCAGCCGAATTTTCGCTTACAAGTTCAAAGCTAGATAAAGGATACAAATTCTTCACTTAGCATTACCTGTTTGATTATGAAGGTAAGTGGGTTTTTTTGCGTAAGCGAAGGTGCTTGAATACAAAATATTAACTTGCCGGATTCTAAAAATAATCTTACCGACGTCTTGGTCACTCGTATTTTCTGTCACTGTTGTTCAATTCCAGTGCGATGGCAAAACAGAAATACCTCTTATTGTTTGTTGCAGTGTTAATTTCGTTAACGAAGACGACGATGTAAAAATATTCGTTAACAAGCACTTTTCTGTGACTAAAGGGCTTTTGGCACTGGACGCGAAACAGCAACGCGATTTTGAGACTCGATGATGCGCTGGAATAAAAACAATAGATCCCTACGAATATCACATGCCCGGAGCCACTGTTATTACACAAACGAATGACATGGTGGCGCTGGAGCACAAAAAGCTGTTTTGAAGACCAGTGTAAACATCGGAGAAAAAGAATTGTATACGGATGAGCTCTTGCTGTCGGAGAAGAGAGAACTTTTTGATAAAAGTCACACAGACTACAAAAACATGAACAAAAAGGAAGCGCTGTCGCTAGGAATTGCCGAATGGAATTAGATGGTGAGTTTAAAGACTAAAGCCTGGCTCTAACTACAGGATTCTTTGCCAGATTTTAGCCCGATTTCCCCCTCCCGAGAATCTTTGAAAAAATCGTGTCCATGACCTTGATCGGCTCCGATGTTCGGTCCAGACTATCACGTAATGTGAGGCACTCACAGATCAAATCTCACACCTGCCGATCTGCTCCGTGAAAAATCGGGGCCACCCCGATCAAATCAAACATGTTTGATATGTAGGATTTTAAATCGCAGTGACTTTTTTTGTGATCACATGAGTTCTTTCACAATAGCCAATGAGAAGCAGATGGAAGTGACAGAACTTTTAAAATGGCGACCGCGAAAGCAGCTGTTGGTTGAGATGTGGCAACAGTATGAGTGCCTTTACAATCCTCAAAGATTGTAAAGGAGTATCACAACCGCAGCGAGAGAGAAGAGCTGGGGAGACATCGCGTCGGTTTTGAACGTTCCTGGTGAGTTGAAAAGTTGCTAGCGCACTTCCTAGCGAATGTAAACATTAGCTCTTAAAACGTCCATGATCATATGCTTCCTCGTGAGATCACGTGATAAGTGCGTCCTCTGCTAAGATTATCTTGTAATGTGTGATGCGCCAGGAGTTTCAAATCTTTAGTATGAGCATAATTAAGATTTTAAATAAGAGAATCTGTCAAGATTCTCGTAATGTGTGTGCTGCAACCAGATTTCATAATAGGACAGGATTTTTAAAATCCTGTAGTTAGAGCCAGCCTTTAGTGAGCTGGCTCAAAATACACTGACGTCAGCTCCACCTTTCGGCAAGTGAGAAGTGGTAGAAGGCGACGAATCGTTTGCGCTCACTGTGAAACCATAAATCGTCAGCGATTCGCGCCGCATTATCGCATCGCCTTCGGTCTGGAGAGCCCTTAAGACGAGACGTTGACAAGCTAAAACTAATATCTGATGATAAAAACTATGACGAAATTATGCTGTGTCTTCGTTGACGAGACAGGACTAGAATGTTATTTGAGGACTATCGGACATTTAAAAAATGCATAACTGTCTTTCAAGATGCGTGTCCCTGTCATTGGATTGCGATCGGAGCGTTTGCATATCTAGTCTCAGTATGGCAGCCGCAGTTGGGCGGTAGGCTGCCAAAATGTGAACTAGAAGCCACAACAATGGCCTCAGCACCTGAAGTTTTAGAGATAGCATGACCAGACGCCCCGTTTTCCCGGGAGTTCAGTTAGTGAAGGCAGGACAGGCGGAATCGTGCTGAGTGACGAACATCAGAAGCTCTCTGACTAAAACTATGAAAGACAAAATGACTCAAATGTGACTAAGACTAAGTATTAAGTATTATAAGATTAAGTATTTTTGTCTCGAGATGAAGACTAAGACGAAATCAAAAATGGCTGTCAAAATTAACACTGGTTTGTTGCAAAACCAAAGTTATGATACCACTGCTTTGCGAAAAGGCGAAAGTTAAATGACTTTATTGTGAAAAGGGCCTATTGGAGCCGGTCTTTGAAGGTTTACAGATGACGTAGAGCGAGAACATGAGGACACAAGACTGCTGAAGAATGCATTTTGAGAAACGGCCTTGTTCTTGTGTTTAGTGACCCATTTTGTTTTGATTTTGCCTCTATCACAAATCTGAACATGATATTCGGGATTTTCAGCAGAGAATTAGGTGTTACATTGTATATTTACATTATATAAGATAGCGCAACAGTATTCACTTCTCTTTCATGCTTTAATAAAAAACTAAGATTATGCCAGAAAACACATTTTGTCTAGTATTTTCGTATGCAGTCCTCAACGAGTTAAATAGTCTTAAATAAATGCAAAGAGTTGTGAAAAGGGGAGATTATAGTACTCTAGAAACAATTATAGTACTCCACATTGCTTTGCTAAATTTGCCTTTTGCCTGATATAACAAATTCAGTGGTAACTTTCTCACAGTCTGCCATATCCAGTCTTCACATTCTTTGGTAGACAAATCCCAACTCGCCATGTTGCTCGCTAACAGCTTCAAAGAGTCACTGGTGAAATTCACATGCAGATCGGTATCGGCCGATAATCACATTTTATGACTTGATCGGTACTCACTAACTTGGCCAATCTCACAAACCGATCGCAATCTGATGGCGTCACCTCGTGAGGATGTACATGTCATTTATGAGTGTTGTGTGACTGCCGTGCTTGTGATGACTGCGGGAAAGAGCGAGCAGAGTGCCTGTGCACTCTCTCTGTCTCCAAACAGTGTTTGACTTCATTCTGTGTTGCGCAGAACGATCGGCATATGACGTGCAGGCGCAGCAGGAAAACAAAATGCTTCCGCGGAATGGTGAGTGATGCTGATCGGTCTGCACAGCACCATATCAAGTCAAACATGCCTCTTTGTCTCCCTCCCACATATTAATCAAAAGCAACTGACACGATGACGAAAAACCGAATCCATGTCGCACGTGGAGCATTTAGAAAATATTACCTGAATTAGCACTGGGTGCGAGTTGTTCAAAGAATTATGTTGTCTTTTCTTCTCTGACAAGCACATGACGCAGGTGACAAAAACACACTTTTAATAAACAAAAATCAATCCTATCCAATGATGTAGTAGTTTCCGTGTTAACTTCTTTCTTTTGCGATGTATGTGAATAACACGCACAGCGTGAGCATACTAGCGTCTGATAATGTCCGATTCGTGACAATGACTCATTTCAAACATGTGAAATACTGATCTCGGGAGACTCTGTCTGAATCCATCAAATCAGTCACTCAAAACACATCAGACCGTATGTGTGCTTAGGCCATATAGCAACAGTGGTTGATAAGATTTATTCTAAATAATTTATGACAGTGTGTTGTAGACCGAAATCAGAACAAAGCACAAGTTGTTGTTAGTAATTTTGTGGTCAAAATAAGAACATATTAAAAGAGGGATGGGAAATAATAGTTTACTTTTAAATGCCCTCATATGATTATGTCAAAATAATGATCAGGTCTGTCAAATTATAAGACCAGTGGAAAAAAATCCTGTGATTAGAAAAAAAAAATCGGTATCGACCAATCATGATGACAAGAAATCGGTACTGATTTGATTTCTGTGACATCATTTTGATACTGACTTTAGCGTCTTGTCAGATTCCAGATTGTGAGATAAATATTGAGCCATTTAGTATGGCCCACTCTAACTTCCAGTGTTGTTGTGCATTTCAAGGGTATGTTAACAGGGCATTAGGACCCTTTGCCATCAAGAGTCTTCCTAAGCTGCCATTGCTTGTTATATGCATGTACACTATGGTTTCTTGTATTTTACAGTATTTCTCTCCTTTGCCCTTGGGCTCTTAGCCCTTGCCTCATTCATGGTAGAGAAAGCAAGCTTTGTGCTTGTCTCTGTAAAAATACTACAATCCATTCCCTTGTTTTGCCTTTAGATAATAATACAGACATTAAAGTTCTGTTCCAAATAGCTATCAAACTTGAAGGCTTGAGTTGATTGTGGATTTAATCCCATAGGACTATTTTAATGCTAGGATACTATTACTGTTTTCTTGTGATGCGTTCTGCTGATCTCTTATGACCTGTAATTTATTGTTTTGATATGTTATGATTATTCATTGTTTTATCTTTGATGACTCCTCTCATGTCTTTGTTTTCAGTTCAGACCCAATTACGTCATATGTTCTTGGGAAGATGTTATGATGGTCAATAATAATGCAGTGATCTTTTTAACATCTCTGTGCCTGCTCACATTGAGTCAGTTCATAAAACGGGCCATTTGAAAACCGCTACTCTCCATGAGCTACAGCTTTGTGGGTGTTCACGTGCATATGTGTGTCTCATCCACAGCATCTCCTGGACAAGTATCTGATCCGCAACACTTCTCCGGCAGAGAGCCAGGTGTTCTACCTGAAGATGAAGGGAGACTATTACCGCTACCTGGCTGAGGTCGCCACAGGAGAGGAGAAATCCAGTGAGTATTTGCAGAGCTACAAATCTCAGCAGTAAAATATATTCAAGATTCTCAACTGCCTTGTGTAATATCCTTTGTTTGACACAAGAAAGTCTTGGATGGTTGGCTATATATTGAAAAATAATCATCTATTTAACCATTGCAAGATTATTGTATGGTTTCATATTATAAGACTTAATTGTGATCTCCAAGTAGGTTTTTTTTATATGAGTCATTTTTACGGTACAGTATGTCCTTTTGCCATCTGTCTAGCCACACCTCCAACACACACAGATTTTTGATTTGATAGGTGCTAGTGGAACCAGTCTTAACTTGAACTTCCACACCCTTAATGACTGATTATTGAGTAAATGTTTTGCAAAGTATCTTATAAAACTAGGCCAGATTTATGATACTTAATAGTCAGTGTGACTAGTAATGTTAAACAAGAGCTGAATTTTATAATGCTATAATGAGACAGTGTCTGATTTTGGTTACACTGTAATACTCACTTACACGTGTTGGAGCTAATATACTGACTCTGTTCCGTGTGTGTCTGAGGCAAACAATGGCTGTTTTTTTATGAATAAAAACAAAGTAGACTTTGTCTATTCCCTAACAAATTATTTAAAGGGACAGTTCGCCCAAAATATCTCTCGTCATTTGCTCACCAAAGTTGTTTTAACTATAATATACATTTCTTTGTTCGGTTGAACACAGAAGAAGATATTTTGAAGCATGTGAGAAACCAAACAGTTCTGGGGCACTATTGACTACAATAGTAGTCAATAGTGCCCCAGAACAAACATTCTTCCAAATATCCTTTTTGTGTACAGTGTAACACTAAAATTTATACAGGTGTGAAGCAACTTTAATGAGTAAATGATGACAGAATTGTCATTTGGGATGAACTGTCCCTTTAATATGAATCTGCATTATATCTGTGAAATTATAGTTGCAAAAGAAAATTGTTATAAGGGTGGTGGCTTACAGTACTTTGTAAGCTTTCTGATTTGTGCCGTTTCAAATACATAGCCATTTGAGATTTTGAATTTAACTTTCTATTTACAGTAGAAAATTCTCTGTAGAATTCAAATGGGTTTGCACAGGCTGTTCTATGCTATTCTTGTGCTGTGCACCATCCTGTGCGCTCCATGGTTCGCGCATCACAGTTCCTGTTGCCTCAAAACAGAATCAGAATTGCTTCAGCAGATCGAGATTTCCCCTGGCAGCTACCAAAATATTAAAATGAAGGAAATATTGTTTGTGCTCAAGTGATTGTTAGTAAACTTTCTCATTTCAAAACCGTCAAGATGCTTTATTTAGGTTAGATTTCATGCCTATGTAGACAATGAGGCAGGTTTTGGACTCACTTGACTCAAGGGGTCAATCAATTAACCCTTCTTCATTTTATAATGGCCATAGATTCAGATATTTTATTAATTATATGTCTTGAAATGAATTTGGAAGTTGGAGGTTTATATCTGAAAGCTTCATGTCCTAGTTCATAAAGCTCCTGAGACACAAGCTGCTTGCAGATTAATTTAAGGACATCCAGTGTGACAAGTAATTTCATGCCTCCTGTATCTGAAATGGCCCACTTACATATTCTGTAGTATCTTCTCTATGGTGTTGCTTATTGATACCTCGTGTCATTGCTAACCTGGGTTTGCAGAAAGGAGTGTGAGTGAGTTGTCTGACTGATTCCATGAATCGGGCAACTGATAAACAGATGACAAACATTAAATAATAAAGTTATTTGTTTAGATATTTGGCTGTAAGAAGGACAGCACAATATAAACAGATGGGTTGTTTAAGTTGTTATTGTTCTTTTTAATGTAGCCTCTTATTGCATACATACAGTTCACAAGCTAAAAATCAACCCATGTTTCTTTGCTGTGGTGCAGCAGATTTCGCTCACGAATGGCAATGCGCGACACACTGCAGCATGTACTTGAGACTATCCTCTCTTGTTACAGCACAGCACACCTTCTTTCATTTTACTAATACGACTAATGAGTGTTTTCCTCGACATGTGGTCTTTGCCTCAGGTGGGTCTATCTGCAAAAATAATAAGTCTGACTTTCCGATAGATGCGTGATGTTATTAGGGTTTCTTCTGCTTCCTGCTGGGTTTGATGAATTTTTAAGAGCCTGGTGTGTTTCTATGGCAGCACAGGAGCGAATGATCTAAAAGATCCACCATCTGTGGAGGAGAGAAAATCCTGCTTTGCAGCAGATCCTAGATCAGTCATGTTTGTGTAGATTTATGGTTAAGCTTTAGGTTCTTTATAGATCGGTACAGAACAGGAACACATTGCTTGTCTTACTGTGCTTCAGCAGCCGCTGACCTACTACTGTCAGTGTGATGAGCTGCCTTATCATCACCATGGCAACAGCATCTGGCTAGCGTGTGCTGTCCAGCTGGGTGTCGACAGTAGGCAGAACCTCCTGCGGATGGGTTATACACTGCCTTGGCCACTGTTCAGCAAAAGCTCTTCCAATGAACAATGACTAGTGCTTATCTGCAGAGCTGCTTGTCATTTAAACATTTATGCATTTTTCTCTGAGCATCGATCAATACAGGCAACCACAGACTCTTAATACATCTCAGTATGACATACAAACTGCCTTGCATTGTGCCAAGATCCACCAGGAACAAGAACAAGAAATATACTGAATGCAGACAGAGCATGTTTTGTTTTGAAGAAACAGTTTTGTGAGAAACAGGTTGTTATTTAAATGAAAATCATTGATATAATTGCAAAAAAAACTACAAAATTGCACAATTGGTGGTTCCAGAATAGAATAAATAGTTTTTCTTGGTGAGTGAAAATGTCTTAAACATGAAAAGCTAGAAGATTGTTCTAGTTATTGTCATAAGCAACCATGAACTTTATTTGTGTTGTGTAAAGGTATCATCCAGAAGTCTCAGGAAGGCTACCAGGCTGCCTTTGACATCAGTAAAGATAATATGCAGCCCACTCATCCCATTCGCCTGGGCCTGGCTCTTAACTTCTCTGTCTTCTACTATGAGATCCTCAACTCACCAGAGCAGGCCTGTGAACTGGCTAAAAAGGTTAGAATGTGCACAATGCATATACAGACTTGCATATAGAATAATGTTCCTTTAGGTTTGTTTGACCTCAACCTTATATAGGTTGAATATAGTATTAATTATTTATCTTTTTATTTAGGCTTTTGATGATGCCATCGCCGAGCTGGACCAGTTAACTGAAGACTCGTACAAAGACAGCACACTGATCATGCAGTTACTTAGAGACAATCTGACAGTGAGTTTTTCATGCCTGCCTTAAAAAGATTGCTTTTTTTTTTTTAAATGTATAGGAAAAATCAGCTAGATCTTGTAAATTGATCACTTATAATTTTGCACATCAATAAGCTTGCCTCTGTTTTTAGCTGTGGACCTCTGACAATCAGGCCGATGGCGATGAGACAGAGGAGGGACGGGAAAACTAAAGCCAATCCAACTTTGAACCTTTTCAGTCAGCACAGCAAGAGACTGCTGACGCTTTTACAGTTCCAGCTTCATACTCACCAGCCCGTCATTTGTGTGTATGTTTGGATATGAGAGTGTGAAGGAAAGACTGTTTAATGGCCATGTATGTGTGTTTGTTTGGGGGGAGGGGAGCAAACAGCAGCTGTTTGTCGATAAAATGTGTTAATTTGGTGGAGTGGACAACACATTTTAGTTTGTTGGCTTTATGTGTGCTCATGCCTGTGGCAGTTGAGATGCTTTTGCATCCCATAGGAGTCACCATTAAGCCAACATGACAACATCATTGAACTTTGTAAGTGTATACAAGCGAGCAAGAGAGAATGAAACCTTTTCTGAGTGTGCTAGGGAGCATTTATTGATTGGGTTTCTTGTGGCTTAGATTGCATTTTTATTTTTCCTAAAGAATCATGGGAAATCAAACCAAAAGTTGGCGTGAAAGGAAAATCGAAAAACCAAATCGAACATTTGGTTTTTGCAAGACATTCTACCTTCAGTTGTAAAGTGTTTGATGTACGACCTCTCATTGTCAACCACAGACCTAAGATAAAAAGACTTGACCACATGGCTTATACTGTAACTTTGATATACAAGTCTTGCTATGAAAGCAGTAAGTAATGCTTTTCATGTGCTTATCTAATTAATACTGTTTTCTATTAGGATTGTTTTTGTTTTATTTGTACTACTACTTACTAAATCTGTTTTTAGGTTTTTTTTGTTTACTCTTTTGATACTTGCCTAAAATGCATGTGGCTTTAGTTAATCAGGGTGACTGGAGTTGGCTGCCTAGAATCTGTCTTTGGAATTTTCATACGAAACACTCAGCATTATTGTTATTTGTTACCAAGGGTGGGCAGAGGGGTTTGGATTTCATGTTAGTGGAATTAAAAAAAGATTTAAAAAAAAAACATGATTCTAGTAATTTTTTTTATTGCACTTACATTTGGACTTTCTATACATTATTAAAGGGATAGTTTTCCCCAAAATGAAAATTCTGTCACGAATTACTCTCTAGTTTCTACTCTATAAATTTCTTTGTGTGGTTGAACACAAAGATCTGGACGAATGCTTGTAACCAAACGGTTCTTGGACCCCATTGACAACCATAGTAGGAAAAATTACAATGGTAGGCAAAAGTACCCCAGAACTTTTTGCTGTCCTACATTCCTCAAAATATCTATAATTATCTGTTAATGGAAAAAATTAATTGAGTATATATATATATAGCAGTGATATTACTCACTGAAAATGTCATTGTAATATAATCCGCTATATCTATACAGAAAAAAGCACATATTTTGTATTTGTTTAAATATTTTTCTTTTTAACTTGATTTAAATCATCATATACATGCTTTTTTTAACCCAACAAATTTTTGGCTCTGTCCCATTCATTACCATTGTTGGACAAAAGCCACCAGGACACTGAGATAATGAACTCATTTTGTGGTCCATGAAAAATGAAATATTTTAAGTGACATGAAAAATGACAAAATTCTCATTTGTGGTTTATTTAATCTAATCCAGCACATAACTTAATAGAAACCCTCTGTTTTGGTTTGGAGTGGTGATAGTGGTCAAGCAGTTGTTTTTAAGACCGGTTTAACATGAAGAGCAGGAAATGGGTCATATAATCTCAGTGGAAGCTACAGTCATTTGAGTCCTGCACCAGATTTATGGGACGAAGGAGAAGTGACTTTCGGAACAGGTGACTACAGCATGTGATGACTATCTGTGATACCTGCACGAAAACTGCATGATGTCTGTATGCTTACAGAAGATGTTGGCTCGTAAGCAGATTTAAAAGCACACATGGGCTTTTATAGTAATAGTTTAAAAACCCATAAATAAAATTAATACTATCTCTTATATTATGTATGTATTTACTTAACTTTTTTCTTATTTCAAATTAATAAAATTGTTTATTAAAAGAAGGTGAACACCTCTGTATTTCTGTATGTCAGGAAAGCTCCTTGCAAATGCACCAGTGTTAGTTTGGGTGTGTCAATGAAGAGCCTCAGGCTACAACTGTGGGATAGGCCCTTGTTGCTATGGAGACCACTAGACTGCATGGAACAACAGCAGTACTTCTGTGGAGAGATGATGAGTAATCTGCAGGAAGAAATGGGAGACAGAAACTTCTCTGAGTAATGATAAATCACACAGTCAAATGAGACAATACATGTGGTTTATTTACCTCTCCCAGCATTTCAAAAGGCATTTGTGAGCACCATCAGATAATAAAACATAAAAAATGTAAAATATACAATAAAAAAGAATAGCGTACAGATACTGATCATTCTTTTAAACAAAGGAATGTCTCTGTAGTTGCCAGGTCAGTATTATTTATACAGTAAGAAATTTACAGAAAAAAAGATTGCAGTTTTATTGCAATGCTAAGTAGACCTTTGAGATTTTCACATCAATTATACAGAAAACTATTATTTTACATTATCAATATTAAAATGTTAACGTATCACCCACATTACATTGGAAATCTCCAGCGATTTTGAAATATGATTATTTGTATCGTATTTCTTTTTTTGCAGAACACAAAAGAAGATATTTTGACAACACTAACAACACTGACTTTCATTGTGGGGACATTTCACAAAATATGATCTCTTGTATTCCATGACACATACAGGTTTTGAATTACATGAGGGTGAATAAATGATGACAAAACTTTATTTTGGGGTGTACTAGACCTTTAAGAGGTCTAAAGACCTTTAAGAGGTATTCAAATGTTAGTCCACATGCTAACTGGAAGGTTTAAATGTATTTATGTATTGACCATGAATTTGCATTCTTAGTTTCAAGATTGAAGATTTATTTGTCACATGCAGAGTTTATCTTGGGTCTATTTTGCTTCATAGTGAATGTGATGGTATCTGAGCTCAGTTTTTTTTTTTTTGCCAGGTCTTTGACTCCACCTAGTGGTAGTATTTGCTAAAGACAAAGGTTTTTAATGCTTCATCCATTATATATGCGGTTAGTTATCTCAGTGATGTTTGAGTCGAACACTTATGCATTGAACAATACTGAAATAATAATAATGGCTTTAAAGTATGAAAGTAAAACTGATAACTAAACAAAATGTCTGTACTGGTGTTGATCAAAAGCCAATTGTGTCCTGTTGATGCATTCAAAGACCTCTTGGGATGGAAGTGCTATCATTTATTGATAAACTGGGATTTTATCAAGCTGATTGGACGTTGTTGCGTGCGATACCCTTTTCATCCAATCGTCTTTCAACCCGTTAAGAACATTTTGCGCGTGCACACTGCCGTGTGTGCATGAAAAAATGACGTAATAGCAAGTATATATATGACGGCTCTCCCCGCCCCTTCTCTCCCGAACCCCCGGCTGTTAGTGCTGTGTGAGTGCGTGTGTGCTCCGGAGCTCGCCTCGGCACACATTATATAAAAAATAAAAAAAATACAAAAAAAATTAAAAACTTTTAAAAACTCCAAAAAATCTTATTTTTCTTTTTTTTAAGTAAGATTCGGTGAAGCGGGAGCAGGAGGCCTAAAACAACGCCGCAAACCCGAAGAAATACCGACAGTTTAAACGGACGTCAGTGAGCTCCAGAAGGCCCAGCGGTTTGCATAATTTGTCGGTTTCGGAATTGCTCTCGTTTTAAAGTCTTATCCTCAATATTAGTCATTTTTAACGCTTTTCTTTTAGACGACTTTTAAAATTGAAATATTGGCTTACTGATATTAGTCTGACAGCTAACATTGCGTTGACGTAACGTTAGTCGAGCTCACTCGCTAGTGCCGCTAAACAAGTGACGTCCTCCGAGTCTGTACATTGACATCGAAAACAAAATGAACCCCAGTGCTCCCAGTTACCCCATGGCCTCTCTGTACGTGGGGGATCTGCACCAGGACGTGACCGAAGCCATGCTGTACGAGAAGTTCAGCCCGGCCGGTGCCATCCTCTCCATTCGTGTGTGCAGAGACATGATCACCCGCAGATCGCTCGGTTACGCCTATGTCAATTTCCAGCAACCGGCAGATGGTAAGTGTGGTGTAAATAACGTTTTCGATTTCATGCGGCGATGCGCAGATCGATCATCATGACATCAACGTACTGCGAGAGCGATTTATCAGCTGTAGTTACGAATCGCTCTCGCGGTACTTTGATGTCAAACGACGATCGGTATGCGCAGCAAGAAATTTATGTCTAATGCATTATAACAGTGATGACACATAAAAATACATTACGTCGTGAATCAAGGTGTGTGCTCCGGTTGCTTAGTTTTGCACGACAGAAGTGACTTGTATGTGGTATGTAGTGCGAGGGTGGAGCTGAGAGTGTGCTGCAAAGATAAAATATATCCACACATCGGGAGTCAGGATGTACATCGATTACATTACATTAATAATGTCTCTTTGTTCTTTCGGAAATATAGTTAGGCTGTAGCAAATAATTCCATTAGGTTTAACGTTTTCTTGACTAATGAAAATGGTCACGTGAAACTAATAGAATTTAGGTCAGACATAACGTATACACTTACGTTGCATTTGCGTTCATGCATTTGGCATGCATTTATCCAAACAACTCTAATCAATCTACACATTTTTCAATAGTTGTGTGTTCTCTGGGAATCGAACCCATGACCTTTGCGTTGCTAACGCAATGCTGGACGATACCAATTGCGCTACTTTAAATTTAACCTTGAAATGTTTGAACACATGGTTTGTTCCTCGTTTTCACATCTAGTCTTCTTTATCCTTTTCAAATCATGGTTGCATAGCACAATGTCAGAAATTCCTCTCATAATTTACCCTTGTGCTACTCCAGATGTTTATGACAAGCCTCCCTTTGGTGACATGACAACATTTTAATCTAAAATTATTTGTGTGTTCAACAAAAAAAGGAAGTCATGCACATCTGGAATGTTTTTTAATGTGATTAAAATATGAGAGAAATTTCTTTCCTTTTTTTACTGAATTTATCCTTTAGGATTTGCTTGCTTTCATTTACAGCTGAACGGGCTCTAGATACTATGAACTTTGATGTCATCAAGGGCAGACCTGTCCGCATCATGTGGTCCCAGCGTGATCCCTCTCTGAGAAAGAGTGGTGTTGGCAACATCTTTATCAAGAACCTTGATAAGTCCATCGATAATAAGGCCCTTTATGACACCTTTTCTGCCTTCGGCAACATCCTGTCATGCAAGGTAAAGGACTGATGTTTTGAAAGGTTTGCTGTGGTTAGAATGTTATTTTGAACTGGTCGATGAGTGAATGACATCATGGTTTTGCTCCTGATGTCCTTTTTCAAGGTTGTTTGTGATGAGAATGGCTCAAAGGGGTATGGCTTTGTGCACTTTGAGACACAAGAGGCTGCCGAAAGAGCTATCGAGAAAATGAATGGCATGTTGCTGAATGACAGAAAAGTGTAAGTGTAATTTTTAGCTGTCATAAATGTGTGAAAGGGTAATTGCTAACTAACTTGGGGTGTTGTGGGTAACTAACATGCTTGAATTGGACCACACAGAGCTTTGAGACACTGGAGTCGAATTAGTAGTTGTCAAAGCTCATTTTTACTTGCGCATGACATTTGATGGGTTTTAATTATTAATGTACCTCTGCACAGTCATTCATAATGACTGTTGGCGTCTACTAAATTTTCTTTTTATATTCATTGCTATCAGGTTTGTAGGGCGCTTCAAATCTCGCAAAGAGAGGGAGGCTGAGCTTGGTGCAAGAGCCAAAGAATTCACCAATGTGTATATTAAAAACTTTGGGGAAGATATGGATGATGATAAACTCAAGGATATCTTCAGCAAATATGGTACATTTTTGCAGCACTTTTCTATTTAAGCTCTATTTTTATTATTCTTTAGGTTTATACAATTTACTGAATTTTCTTCGATTGTATAAGGTACTGCTATGAGTATCCGCGTCATGACGGATGAAAACGGAAAATCTAGAGGTTTTGGCTTTGTGAGTTTTGAGAGACACGAAGACGCCCAAAGGGTTGGTCTTCTGACAATTTGCATATATTCAATTAGCAGATGCTTTGGATAAATGTGACTTACAAATGTAGTGCAGTCTACAAATGTGATTGACGATTTTTTGGTTTTGGAGCGGTATAAACAACTATTGATTGTCACTTTTCTCTTTTCCCATCAGGCTGTGGATGAGATGAATGGTAAAGAGCTGAACGGTAAGCTCATCTATGTAGGTCGAGCTCAGAAAAAGGTAGAGCGCCAAACTGAGCTCAAGCGCAAATTTGAACAGATGAAGCAGGACCGCATGACTCGCTATCAGGTCAGTGAGGGTTTCAAATTCAGTGCTTTCTTTGTGAACCGTGGCCGAAATGGCTGTCACAATGAATTATTTGTCCACAATCCCTGCATTCTTCCAGTGTTGGTACTGGGGATAGAAGAGACTATGTACAATTCGTCGCCTTAGAATTATAAGGTTCTATCAGACATTATTGTCAAAATTGAGTTATTGACATATTCTTATTCTGTGACAATTTATTTACATTATGCCATAATTGTTTTTTTACATGTGTACATTTTGGGACATTAAGAAAACAAAAACTTTCTATCTACAAAATGGAATTATAATTTGGTTCTATAAGGTTCTATCTGCGAGCGAATCAGCACTGAATGCACACAAGAGGACCAATCAGGATCAGCTTTCTTTGTCATGTGACTGGGCTCCTGACAAATATGAGGAAACGATGTTTAAAAGAAACCTCAAGGTTGACTGTTTTATTGATAGTCTGGTCAAGGAAAGTATTTTTTGTTTTGTTGAGGAGATTATTTTGATATTTATAGACACAACACTAGCCAGCAGCTCCAGCTTCCTAATTCCTGTGTTTACATACACTCTCATATTTACAATATGTTATGTCAGCCATACTCATTTCTAGAAAGTAATTTTACCTGTCCCACCCTCTGTGGATAAAACATTTATATACAACATTTTTTGCGGCATCTAGTGGTAAGGTTGCGAATTGCAACCAACTGTTCACTCCACCTCCTCCCCCTCTCATTCTAAGCGCTACAGAGGCCGTTAGAGGTTAAGATGACGCGTTTTTGCTTCTTTCCCAAAAGAGATAACGTATTTACGAAATGCGTTCTGTAGAGCAGTTTGTCCGTTTAGGGATACTGTAGTCACAACATGGAGAATTCTATGTAAGGTGACCGCGGTGTATGTAGATAAAAATAGCTCATTCTAAGGTAATAAAAACATAACGCTTCATTACGTAAGGTCTTTATACACCTCTAAACACATAGTTCTGTATATTATATTGCATTTCTGTTAATAGTCTCCAAAAAACGACACACAACACCTTTAATGAATGTTTCGCAGATAGAACCAGAAGGTTCTATCTGCATTTGACCTGTTCCACAAATCCCCATTTACAAATTTCAGAAAATGTTAGTATTGTACATCAAGAAAACATTTAAAGTCTCTTGTCTTCTTCATGTATAAAAGAGATTTGTTTTTCATATCATTTTTGCTATATGAAATGCAAATACTATACTCCGAATGCAGATAGAACCTTATAATTCCAAGGTGGTGAATTGTTTGCAAAAAAAGGATTGAAGCTTCTAATGGATAATGTGTATACTGATATTTATTCTTGTTTTTTGAGTTGGAATGGGGAAGTGGGGATACATGGTGTATATGTACTTGTTGAAGCTTTTCATTTACTGTGTTTACAGGGTGTCAATCTCTATGTAAAGAACCTGGATGATGGCATAGATGATGAGCGTCTTCGTAAAGAATTCTCTCCCTTCGGTACAATCACTAGTGCCAAGGTATTTATTTATTCAAAAAACATTTAAAGTTTTGTTGTCGGTTGACAGTTTTTTTAGAATCTGGCCAATAGTTTAAGCTATAATTCACCCTAATTATTTAGTGATAAAAAAGTATAATAACCTTCAGCCTCCATGTGTGAAAAGCCTCTTTCTGTGTTTCTGCAAACTGATTTTCATGTTGAACAAGATAAAAAGTTGACATCATCTCTCCCTCTCTTCTGTCTTAGGTCATGATGGATGGGGGTCGCAGTAAAGGCTTTGGCTTTGTCTGTTTCTCTTCACCTGAGGAAGCCACTAAAGCAGTGACTGAGATGAACGGCCGTATTGTGGCCACCAAGCCGTTGTATGTGGCTCTGGCTCAGCGTAAAGAGGAACGACAGGCCCATCTTACCAACCAGTACATGCAGAGGATGGCTAGTGTCCGTGCAGTGCCAAACCCTGTCATCAACCCCTACCAGCCTGCACCTCCATCGGGGTACTTCATGGCTGCTATTCCACAGGTAAACATGCTTACAACAGTTGTTGGTTTAGTAAGTGACATCTGGGTTGTGTATGCTATGTTGACTATGATCCTGCCTTACAGGCCCAGAACAGAGCTGCGTATTACCCTACCAGCCAGCTTGCCCAGCTCAGACCCAGCCCACGCTGGACCACACAGGGCGTTCGTCCTCAGCGTAAGTCTCTACCCTCCTCTTAAATGCATCAAAATCAAGTGTAAATTCATAATGTTGACCTCATCGATTTCCTCCCTGCAGACTTCCAGAATATGCCGGGCACTATGCGTCCATCTGCCCCTAGACCTCAGACCTTCAGTACCATGCGTCCTGCCTCACAAGTGCCCCGCATGATGTCTACCCAGCGTGTTGGTGAGTCTCTTCAGCCCTAACATCACATGTTTATTTAGTATATAAAAAATAATTTGACCTCTTCCCTCCACGTAGCTGCACAGACTATGGGTCCACGGCCCACGACTGCAGCAGCTGCCGCAGCTACGCCCCCAGTTCGTGGTGTGCCTCAATACAAATATGCATCCAGCGTTCGCAACCCTCAGCAGCACATGAACACACAGCCTCAGGTTACTATGCAGCAGGTGAGCTTCTGTGTAAATAGCTTGAGTCCATCAGGTCTAAATGGTCAGAAGATTAATTTGTGTGTTATTTTATTTGTATTTTGTCTCAGCCTGCTGTGCATGTGCAAGGACAGGAGCCACTGACCGCCTCCATGCTCGCCGCCGCTCCCCCACAGGAGCAGAAGCAGATGCTAGGTAAGAATTCTGTGCAGTTAATATTTTTTCCCTGCCCATTAAAATGAAGTTAATGTGGAGTTTTCCTCTCCCAGGTGAGCGTCTCTTCCCATTAATCCAGAATATGCATCCCAGTCTGGCTGGCAAGATCACCGGGATGCTTCTGGAAATAGACAATTCTGAGCTTCTCCACATGCTGGAGTCTCCGGAGTCTTTGCGCTCCAAGGTATGACTTGCTGTTTGTTTGTACTTGTAAAACAAACTTATATAATAGTTTATAGGGAAGACTCAGTACCACTTTATTTCCAATACTGCAAGCATGAGTTTTTTATTTTTTACAAAATATCCGAGCAGTGCATTCCCAGTAGTTTCTATAAATTGATGAAAATGGGAAGTAGGTTGAAGAAGTTGATCATGTGCCAACAGGTTGATGAGGCAGTGGCAGTACTTCAGGCTCACCAGGCTAAAGAAGCCGCCCAGAAGACCGTGACCAACTCTGCTGGTGTACCAAGCGTTTAAGTCAAGGTAACAGGTGTAGCCTCTTTCACAAATGCAACCTGTCGAATTTGCTGTAATACACCTGTATTCCCATATTTTTTTCCCCTTTTGTTATGACTTGCACATCAGAAGGCCTTTATCATCTGTGATCCTCACGTGTGTAACATGGTGGGGAATGTATGCAAACATATAGTGTTTCTGGTATTTTCATTTTCAGTTGATAAGAGTGTTTCTGTTTTTAAATAATGACTTAACATCAAACTAATAGCTTTTTTTAAGGGAGCTGACTACTTGAGACAGGGGTAACAGCAGATCGGAGTAATGGGCGTGCCGAAAGGTGGAGGTGTGCCAAAAGGTAGGGGGGCATGCTGAAAGGTCTGTCAATTGGTCGCGAAAGCTGCCTGTTCCGCATAAGCTTAAAGAGTAAGTATTACAAGGTCCTTAAAATTACATTTCATGCAGCGTGTAATGTTGCTGTGTGTGAATGTAAGCAGTCTGCCAAGTTGTAAAGCCGAAAATGAACGAATAACAAAGTTATTGGCTTAAGGAGTCGACTCGGAATCAAGCGAACGAGTCGTCGGATGTTCTTATTTAATTTCCGTGATGGATGTTTTTCACTCGGTGCAATGCCCGCCTACGTTCCTTTTGCGACACTGCATCGTTGTATGCGGTAGACCAATCACAGCAGACTAGACAGACCATCTAGGTCAGAGTAGGCTGACAGAAAGGAGAGGATTAGACAGATGAATTGCCGAACTAATCATTTTAGAGTCAGTCCAGGAGTAAGGTAATAATAACTGCTTATTATTAGAATATGAAAGTGTTTTTACACATATGTTCCAGAGGTCACAATAACCGGAAATTCTCCGGATTCTTTTTACCAGTGACGGAAAAATCTGAAGGCCGTCCGTCATTTTGACGGATTACAATAAGGTCAATCGGAATTCCCTGTTTTGTCATTTCCCTTCATTAGAGCGTGATCGTAGGCTACTACCCCTGCCCTGAACACGATCGCAAAGGGACGTGTACTAATGTCTCTAAAATAACACCAACAATTGCACTAGTTTTTTTATAAGTTCTTAATCATGTGCTTTCTATGGTGTCTTGTAGCATAGCAAAAACATAGCTGTCATGGAAGTCATTTCTACTGTTTTAGAACAAATATGATTCACGATGGCATGTTTTCTATTTCACTGCAAGTACATGTGAACGGGAAAGTTCACCCAAAAATATAAATTCTGTCATCCTTTACTCACCTTATAAGTAGTTCCAAATCTGTATAAATTTCTTTGTTCTGATGAACACAGAGAAAGATATTTGGAAGAATGCTTATAACCAAACCGTTCTTGGACCCCATTGACTACCATAGTAGGAAAAATTTAAAATATTTTTTGTTGTGTTAAACCCAAAATTTGATATTTTGAAGAATGTAGGACAGCAAAAAATTCTGGGGTAGTTTTGACTAAAAAAATTATACATGGTTGGAAAAACTAGAGAGTGAGTAATTCATAACAGAATTTTCATTTTGGGGTGAACTATCCCTTTAAACAATTCAGCAAAAACACAAATTTATTTCTTTTTTTAAGGGCTGATGTTGACAAATTCAGAAGTTTGCAAACTGCATTACACATCATAGAGCATTTTTTTCCGGTTTAAACAAATGTGTGGTTAACGCTAATTGGGCAATGCAGTTTACAAGGAAGGGCACCCGTGACCATTGAGAAACCTTTCGGCATGCCCATTTCTCTGACCTGCAGTGACCCATACTTGGACAACTTAAATAACCGTTCCTAAAATTGAAAATGTTTATACAGTTAATTTTACAGCTTTATGCTTTCTTCACACAAGCACCAAAATGTGTCATGAAACTTGCATGTGTGGAATGCATGTGTGAAAGGTTCTGATGTCTTTTACTCTGCTTATGATGTTTGTGCCATTTCTGTTTTTATAGGGGTGTGCAACCTTGAAACTTCACCAAGAGGAGAAATAAACAGGAAAAAACTAAAACGCAGAAAACATCGCAAAACATCTAAAACTATGTGTAAAAAAGAAACTAGAAAGAGCCAGGTCTGGATGAGAGAATTCTAGGCCTAGTAAGGTATTTAAAAAAGGAATAAAAAAAGAAAAACTGAAAAATTTACGTTGGGGGGTTTAAAAAAATTACATATTATAAAGAAAACAGCCCTAAAGCATTCCTGCCTTGTTTATTGCTTTTAAATTCTGGCCAAGTCACGTTCTTGGAAGCGAGGTAAGAACTGACCGGACCAGCAATGTGACGTTTATCTTTTATTAAACATTTTTGCTTGCTCAAATAAAAGCTCATTAAAATGTGTGATGTGTCTTTCTGTCTGTCCAATCTCTTTAACCAGTCATTTGGAAAGCAATAAGCTGTGTTGGTTATTTTCAGAGAAGCAGGGTAATGAAACAAATGTTCCGCTACTGGTTTTTTTTGCACCGCTCTGTTAATGCTATCAGCAGAAGTATTTTCGATGGGTGGCTGTTTAATCTGGATACATATAAAGTTGTGAATTGGTAACTTTTTTGCAATCTAATGCAAACTAGAAATTGATCTTTTTTTAAGATCTGCGATGAAAACTTGACTGATCAGATGTTTGCAAAATATATTTTTGATTTACTGTTTGGTGTTTTGCAACAACTGGTGCATTGAGTGCATTAAGGGGGCAGCAGGAAATTACACATTTATCTGTCCTGTATATAGGACTTCTATAAGTATTCACTTGATTTGAGAACTTAAGGTTTAGGACCTAAATCTAAAACCTTAAATGTTTTCTAAAACCATATCCAATTAAACTAGTGATAACTGGATCAAAATACAATTGAAGCAACTTTTGTTCCTATGACCTTAGTTCAGGCATGATTGGCTTATTGAAGATGTGTTGCCTAATTTTAAACTCTTTGTGCACATGACCCAATGTCATGCTTAAACAAAAACAAATGAAGCTTGATGTGTCACTACATGTGTATAAAAGGCATTAAATATAAGTGATGAAGTGAATTACTACCTTTTTAGAGCTTGAAAGTTTTTAATGACTTGTGAAAACACCTTTTGTTGAAAGTTGAAGTTGAAAGTGACCTATTTTGTCACATATGGTGACCCATACCCAAAATGTGACCTCTGCATTTAACCCAACCAGTGAATAGTGAACACACACACTTTAAGTCATGAACACACATACACCGGGAGCAGTGGGCAGCTATCACTGCAGTGCCCGGGGAGCAAACGGGGATTAGGTGCCTTGCTCAAAGGAACGTCAGTTGTTACCTGCCGGTACTGAGAATCGAACCGGCAACCTTCTGGTTACGAGTCCGACTCTAACATTAGGCCACAACTTGCTTTATTGTGTAATATATAGAAGCAAGGCTTGTTTCTAATAGCATGAAGGTAAGTAAATGATAGCAGCTTCTTAAATATACATACTCATACTGTCTTTGCCACAAAAGGAACTAATGAATACATCAAATCTAATGCAACTGTCACCCAACTATGCTCTCAATTTCCTCTGGGCAAGTTTTTTCAGTATGTGAAAATTATGAAGTTCATTTTCAAAGACAGGTCAAATGCCATCTTGCATTTGAAAATGGTCATAACATAGTTAATAACAACAGTAAGTCTGTTTGGATATGATGTGTAGGCTAATAGCAGTTGCCAACCATTTGCATACTTTGAGTGATAACTTGTTTGCGAATAGCTTGCAACATAATACAAAAGAAATGTATTCAAGTATGGCACTCTTTGAATTAGCTTCATATAATTGCACACTGTTTCACATATTTTTAAACAAATTGTAACAGTATGCTAGTATTACAAACCCTAATTCCAATGAATTTGGGACATTGTGTAAATGTAAATAAAAGCAGAATACAGTGACTTGCAAATTCTTTTTGAACCATATTTAATTGAATACACCACAAAGACAAGATATTTATTGTTCAAACTGATAAAATTGATTGCTTTTTGCAAATATAAACTCATTTTGAATTTGATGCCTGCCACATGTTCTAAAAGAGATGGGACGGGTATTTTTAGCACTGTTACATCACCTTTTCTTTTACCAACACTTAATAAGCGTTTGAGAACTGAGGACACTATTGTTGAAGCTTTGAAGGTGGAATTCTTTCTCATTCTTGCTTGATGTATGATTTCAGTTGCTCAACAGTCCAGGGTCTGCAATGTCTTATTGTGTGCTTCATAATGTGGCACACATTTTCAATAGAACAAAGGTCAATATAGTACCCGCACTCTTTTACTACGAAGCCATGCTGTTGTTGTCTTGCTGAAATAAGCAGGGACGTCCCTGAAAAAGACGTTGCTTGAATGGCAGCAAGTTTTGCTCCAAAACCTGGAAACCTGTATGTTTCCTTTTCCTCTTTAGCCTGGAGGACACAACGTCCATGATTTCCAAAAGCACTCATCAGACCACAGTACACTTTGCCACTTTGCATCAGTCCATCTTGGATAAGCTCGGGCCCAGAGAAGCCGGTGGCGTTTCTGGTTGCTGTTGATGTATGGCTTTCGCTTTGCATGGTAGAGTTTTAACTTGCACTTGTAGATGCTGCGACAAACTGTGTTAACTGACAATGGTTTTCTAAAGTGTTCCTGAGCCCACGTGGTAATATCCTTTACAGAATGATGTCTGTTTTAAATGCAGTGCCGTCTGAGGGATTGAAGGTCACGGGCATTTAGTGTTGGTTTACGGCCTTGTCGCTTATGTGCAGAGATTGTTTCCTGGCTCACAATCTTTTGATGATATTATGGACTGTAGATGATGCAATTGCACGTTCTTAAACTGTTGTACTATTTGCTCACACAGTTGTTCACAAAGTGGTGAACTGTGCCCCATCCTTGCTTGTGAATGCCTGAGCCTTTTAGGATACCATGTTGCTCACCTGTTTCCAATGAACTAGTTCACATTTGGAATGTTTCAAACAGCTGTTTTTTGAGCAAACCTCAACTTTCCCATACTTTGGTTGCCCCGTCCCGTCTCTTTTGGAACGTGTTGCAGGCATCAAATTCAAAATGAGTGAATATTTGCAACAAAAAAAAGATAAGGTTTATCAGTTTGAATATTAAATATTTTGTTTTTGTTCTGTATTAAATTGAGTTAAAAAGAATTGGCAAGTCACTGTTTTCTGCTTTTATTTACATTTTACACAATGTCCCAACTTCATAGGATTTAGGGTTTGTACATTCTGAACATTGCTATTTATAAACCTATGCATTTGTGTCAGTCAAACTCCGATAAACTGCTGTTCTTTAATGCAATTGCTGACTGACAAACATTTAAAAATCCACAAGATATCACCTGTCTGCCATTGATCTTTCATAGTTTTCTTTGCTCAGTTAGCAGGAAACACAATGTGGTCCAGAACCCTCAGGTGTAGGAGCTTTTAGTCTGAGAGTTTGCGGTTACAAAACGCAATACTGTTGTTTTGCTGTCTAGACTGTGAAGTTAAGACTTGGGGGGTTCATGATCATTCAGGTGTGTTTTACTTTGAGCAGTATCACGACTTGCTTTAACTACTGTAGGCTACTCAGCTGATGTTCTTTATGCTTTCTTTCACATAATAACACTCATTTATATTCACCAAAGGTCATTCTGAGTTTTTCTTCAATAGGGGAAAGATGTAAATTAGGTATATTGAAACTTGCCATGTGTGTTAACATAATTCTCATGCAAAAACTATTGCTGTAAGATGAGAAGATTACAATAAGGCTGAACTGTTCATATTACTCATTCATAGTTGGTTGCTAGAATGTTTTGGATGATTTATCATGACCAAGGTCAAAAGACCCACCCACTAGTCTTTTGGTGCATGCCTGGATATGACTTGTGTGCTTCCTTTTTATTGTCTGACAGGCAAAAATGACAATTCTGTTGAACCTCTGTTCAACAAACCACATGATCTGACATTTCATTGATGTAGCACAAATGTTGCAAACTGGGTTTTAAAATAAAATACTTAACCCTAATGAGCAACTGTAATGATGCTTGTAATAGCAGAAATGTATTTAGCACAAAATAGTGGTGTATTCATACATGTAATATAGTTTCTGGCTTCTTTCCATGAAGCTCATAATTGTGCATATTTGTCTCTATACTTGGCCACAACTGGCTGCTCACACTTGAGTGATTTCACCCTTAACAACTCTCTTAGGGCTAGTCATTGCAATCACCTGCTGCTATTCCCTCCCAACCAGGTGAGCATAACATGTTGTCTGAGCAGCTGTTCCACGAAATGCCTCCTAGCATCAGAAATGTTCCTGCAGTTCAGCTGGTAGAACATGGCACTAGCAACACGAAGGTCACAGGTTTGAAGGGATACACATACTAATTTATGTGTTCTCTGAATACACTGCTAACCCAAAGGTTTACCGAGCTACAAGAAGACGTTGTGAATGATTCATATGAAACATTCTTTAAGATCAATAAATGTTTGTAATTACAAGAAAATATAACTATTGGTTTCTTTTATTATTAGCAACACAAGGGTCACCGGTTTGAATTCTAAGAAAAACTGATTAATGTATACTCTGAATAGACTGCCAACCTAAATATTACTGTGTAAACATTAATTTCTTTCATTAAAAGTAAAATGACATATATATAATTACATATAATAACAAAGAAAAGACGGTCAGTATGAGCCCAGAACCTTCATTAAGGTTAACTCTGGGTGAGACCTCAAGAAGCTGCTTGCGAAAATGTCAGGAGAACATTTTCGCCCATTCTAGGCAAAGTGGGTCTTTAAAAACACTTTGATTTCACAACAGAATTTGTGTGTTCGCATATTTTTAATGGGGTTATATCGTTCTCAAATATTTGATTCTCCTGAGCCTAAATGTTTCTTTCTTAAACGAAATAAAGTTGTCTTAGGTTGAATGCAATCTGTTGAGCCTTTCTAGGTGTGCATAAAAACACAAGCATTGTTCCTTGTAAGGAGAGGGCTTGCACCAGTGATGGGACACAGAACATTTAGCTCTCAGATGATCTCCATTGACACCGGTTGCTATGCACGGGGCAATACAACGAGCTGGTCATAAGGTTTACCTGGTGCACATGACTAAACATGCCCATTACGGCCCTGCTGTTACAGATACCCTGAGCAAAGTCAGGATTGTTAAACAGAATACCAAGTACATAAACATGACAACAGACTGAATCTCAAGATTGCCCTGGAGCATTATTTTATTGACAAACAAGCACATTTACTCTTAACAGCATCAAACTTTAATGAATAATGATATATTATTTAAATCGAAGTAAACATTATGTTAGTATTTGTTAATAAAATAAGTTTCTGTACTAAAAAGATACAAGGGAAAAATAAAGTCATAAATGCTTATTTTATTTTCATTAAAAATTTAGGGTTAGGGTTTGTTAGTGTTAGGGTCTTTTAAAATAAAAATATTGGTTCTATAAATAGACTCTTTATGCTACATATTTAATTTTGTTGCCATGAAGGGTTTCAGGTTTTGTCCTTTTAACAAAACAAGCAAGTTTTTCAGAAAGAATTTCTTCTTGAAGTGGGACTCACTTATACAGTCTTCTGTTAATGATAAGTCATTGCTTGCCTGCTGAGTTACATAATATATAACTGAAATTCTGTGCTTTTACAAGTATGCACATTTAAATACGTTATATTAAATACGTATCTATCTGTAGATTTTGTCAAGAAAAACTCTTTCCATTTTTACTATTTTTTAAGATGTATACTAAATCCAAACAACAATCTAGAAAAAATGTAAACATAAACAACGCAAACTATCAGCTTATGGTCATTGACTCATTTTGTTGCCTTTGTTAATACACACAGGAAAAATGCAGGCAACCCTTTTATGTATGGAAAAAAACTCTCTATTGATTCATGTAAATCATTTATCATTGATTCTGGTTCATGTCTAATTTTATTATGACCCAGATGGACTCATATGACACAAATTATTTTGTTTAAAGATGTTTCCCATAGCCAGAAACAAACATCCACTGTTGTAAGAGCTGACCTTAATGACCCAACTGGGACACATCCCTGTCCTAACATGGGTATTTTCAGATCTATTTTTGTTCTGAAACAAACTGCGAATTTAATTAACATTTCCATTACCTATAGTCTATTTATAACATGTTTGTCCTTGACTGGGTTAAAACCTGACTGTGTAAATCTTGATGTTGTCACTGTGATGCTGTTTTTATTGTTTTCTTTGGCTGCTATAGAAGGTAGCTATGTATATTGCGTTAAGCATGATACTGTACACGCAGATAAAGATGTTTCCCCTGTCTCTTAAATTAGAATAAAAAAGGCTCTGTCACAGAACACTTGCATTTGCACGTGGGTTGTAATGTATCAAGCAAAGACATGCAAATGGAACTTTGATTGTTTTGTAAAGTGCTTTTGTTTGTGTGTGAGTAACTGGGTGTGTGCATTGAGAAACATTCCCTGGGCGCATTCCTTGACGTAAGACATGGCTGAAATATATCTCTCTTCTGGTATATTTCACAAATGCTTTGTTTTGAAACTGTCAAGGAAATACTTTTTGTCATGCAAAATAACAACTGCTTTACATAAAATGGCTGAAACTTAAAACAAACAATTTACAGGGAGAAGACAAAGTATAGGCTATCACTAAATTATATCATTAACTGTGGAGATACATCACAATTGTTTAAATATAAATACCTTAACTAATACCTGTCAATATTCTACTAGCCTATATGCACTTCATACAGGTTTATGCATTCGTATATCATTTTATCATTTATTATTCCAAATATAATCGTGCATTTGGCAATATGAAATAAAAAAGTGACCTATTTGTCAGATATGGTGACCCATACCCGAAATGTGACCTCTGCATTTTACCCATCCAGTGAATAATATGCAGCAATTACACCTTTCGTTTCTATTCTTTACATATTTTATACTACTGAATTATAATAATTTTGTACTAACTGTTTTTTTTTACATTAATACTTCTCCATTCTATACATTTTTATACTTTTGTGAACTTTTTTAATGTCAAGGAGGTAATTTAAACAATTTTTATTTTGTTTTAAAAGTAAATATTCTACTGCCGTTTTGTGGCGGACTCGGTGTCGGTGATTCTCGCGAGATTTGAGTTTAAACAGATATGTGAGACGAGAGCGAGACGGATGCCAGTGAGTCAGAGCGAGCGAGCGAGCGAGCGGTCGACGGGGCACAGGACGGCCCGACTTCAACCCGACAAAACAACTCCACAAAGTAGCCTTCTTTTTTTCAACACTCGGAGTTTTTCGCCTTCATTTGTTACCTGGAATGAAATGCTTGTACGTTGATGACTTGAAAGGTGAGTTGTTGTTTTATTTCGCGTTATAAACGGCTAGTTTCAGGGTTTGGCTAACGGTCGTGCGTTCGCTTTCACATTCGCTCGCGCTGGGCTCGCGAACGTGAAAGCAGACATTCACGAGTTTATTTTACAAAGACGAACCCCATTTTTGTAATTTTTCGCCAAATATCAATCTGTTCTTTTTTTTATAGCCACTAGCTGCCATGCAGTGTCGTGAAGTGGGTTTAAAGGGCCTGTAGAGTGTCCGACATTAGATGGAGCTACCGTAGGCATGCTGCCATTGTCCGTTTGTTTCTGTTTGATCAGTTTAAATTCACACCTTTGTAACCAGGAAGTCTGTTAAAGTAAAACATTTACCTAGTTTTATGACCTAGGGTAAATGTCACTAAATCTTTTATCTTCTTCATACATGTGTTTTTCCAAACCATTGTTATTGGCTTAGTGGCTTGTTTTGTAATAGTTAGCACGACTGATCTTTCTGAATAGTTATGGGTCATCTAATAAATCATAGCGTAGTCATCGTGTTTTAAGCTGTTTTAGACAGATATTACTATAAATGTATTGCAAACAGGTTGAATGGAACTTGTTTGAACATGTAGACCGCGTTGAACAGTTTTGTTGAAATTGGTATTCTTGATCTAATTTCTTTCTGTCTTTTACTTCGAAGTAATTTCGTGTGGAGGCCATCTCCCTGTATACATTAGTAAGGCAACTGGATTCTGGAAACCTAACTTAAGGCTTCCCACAATTGTCTTAAACGACTATTGGCTAAACTTGGAATGATGGAAACTGTGAGTTTGTTGGTTCAGATAGTTGTTGACCTGTGACTAATGTAAATGTTGGTTCAGCACCCGCTTTGACGCATTTGTCTTGGCTACTATCAGAGGTGTTAGATAAAGTTATAAATTTGAGTTGTAGGTGTTTGTTGTATCAACCTGTTCTCCCATGTCAGTAAAGACCATTACCAGTTAGAATTAGGCCTAGATTTGTTTTGACCACTCTAGCACAGTGGTTAAATAGAAGATCAGCATGTGATCTAAATCCTGCATGGAAGCGGCTTATTTTCGGTGTCTACTGTCAGTGTAGTTTGGTTTTGATCTGAAACCAAAATAGGGACACAGGCTGCTGATAATGGGCATTTTTGTCAGAGTGAGTTACTCTGCCAGCTAACATTTACCTAAAAGCGATTTTGAAATGGCAGCTGTTACAAATGAATTGTTACAAAAATAGAGAGATTTAATTTTATTGTGGTTTGCTCCGCTTTGTTTAGTTTATGAAGCGGCAGCAATATTTTCATGTGCTTTATTAATCGTAAATAATATACTTAAAGCAAGCAATACTTCAAGCTGCTCAACCTTGTATAACATGTACATGCATGTCAATTAATACACAGCAATACATACGTAGTTTAAATATAGGGTATTTTACTCAGAATTGGGATATCTGTATGACCTCACTCTGCTGTGTGTTATTACAACAGTTTTGCCAAGTCAGATGACTGCACATGAAGCAGATTTCTCAATTTTGCTACGTTCTGTTTTCTGGGTATGATGAAATTTTCTAGGAGAGGTCTATAGTTTAGACTTGTTTATGAATTCCCTTTGATTTTGTTGTTGACCTTAAAGTCTTGAGTTTGTTCTCTCTGCACAGTTAGAGAACAGTGAATGCTTTATTCGGTCTGGAAGGCCCTGCAATCAGGTGGCTATCAAGACTTGGTTTTTGTTTCGTGCCAGCTTTGCCTTGAACTCGTAAGGTTTGGTGAGGTCTGTAGATAGCATGTGTTTTTTTTACCAGTGTTCTTTACATGTGGCAAGTGATGACAAAGTGATTGTTGTCTTGTCCACATGTCCATTGGCTACCCATATTCTTCTTTTTGATTGTGATACATATTGCACTGAAATATGGACATTAAAAAACACTTTCTTGATCCTATAGTAAACACTAATATGATTGGTTGTCTTTAGGAATGCACAATATAAACATTTTAACCGATACCGATAACCAATAAGTTAATATTTTTATATTATAATTTTCATATAATCTTCAGTTTGTGTGAGATATAAGTTTGGTTGTATTAAAAATTGACGCCTTTTTTCCTCGTCTCAGAATCCTTGCTGAACATGTTTGCAAATAGCAATATGGAATCCCTCTGTTGGCACCTCCGCTGCAGAGCATGTAAGCGTTAATATTTCTCGCAGAGCGTTGAGAGCCTTTCTGAAAAATCCGCTCTCGCGTTTAATTTGCTCTCTGTCGCTCGCTCGGCCGTTTTGTTTATTTGCTTTTTGCTGCTGAACTGTATCGTGTACACCGCGTGAGCCTGAATAATAGAACAACGGCATGCGCATCAACTATAAACGCCTCGTCCGTTTGTGGAGGCTCGCGGTGCGGCGCAACAAAGCTTGATACAGGCTAATCTTAAAAAAAAACATCTTAAAATTATTATATTCTTCTATTATAATCATTGCCGTGTCATACATAACCAATGTAACCGTTGCTTTTCTGAAATTAAATAAACCTCAATGTCATACGCGGCTGACAAATGCGAACTCTTTCCCTGTGTTTGGGTCTATTTTTTCTTTAAAAAGTGTTTCTTTAAATCCAGTAATAATAAATGTTTTCATTGTTAGTGCATTTCATTTTTTGTGCGATTGTTTTGAATGTTGCACTATGACAGCCATGTTCACAGAAATAAAGTAACGAAAATCAAATATACTTTATCAGTTATTATACAGTTATTTTGGGTACTCTTTATATAAAAAAGGTCACTAAAATATAGACTGTAATGTCACAGAATGTGTCGCTCACATGCTCTGCTCCGCTGCCACGGAGAAAAACTTTCAGACCGGCGAAGACATGTTTGTTCACAGATGATGACGTAATGAGCACAACAGTTGAGCGCGTCAGTTTTAAAGCTGCAGTCACTTCCACTCGGAAAGCGGATAAATCTTGGTTAAATCAGACTGTTTATTGATTTACCAGCAAACGTATTTTATCGGATTTCAATTATTTATCGGTGCTATAAAAATGACATTATTTTTACCCATATCGGCCGATAATTGATCTGTCCGATAAATATCGTGCATCCCTAGTTGTCTTTATTCATCCTTCTGTTTTTATAATGTTCTTGTTTTTTGATGTCCAAATATCAGGTTAACACAAGGAGCAATTGATAAAATATCCCTGTCAGGTTAGTGGCTTTGAATATTTGAAAGTAAATCTAATACAATTGTTATGAAATAATATATTTTAGATTAATCTTCCTCTAAAAAAGTTAAAGTGGGTTGTTGTAATGCCTCTATAACATCTCAACCAAAATTCCAGAAAATTCCCATAGAATTGCTGACGTGTTCTCTGCGGGAATGTAAAGTAAACGCGTACTGGGATTGATCCCGGGATAGAGACATAGTAACGATGACTAGAGTTGACTGATAATGGCCGATACCGATATTAAGAAAGCATTGTGGCCGATTGGCCAATAAGAGGCTGATATAACATATGCAATTAAGTAAATGAGAGACATACAGAAAATTGGTGAAACTAAATTAACAATTATTGTATTACGTGCCTAGTTAGTAACAGACTTGAACACATGAAGAGGTCCACACAACATTACATTAATTGTGGGCAGCTAAACATTAATATAAATAATCTATAGCAATTTAAACATATTCTTTATACTTACCATACAATGTTTGTATCTGACCACCATTTTATTGTTGTCATATTACATTATTAAGTGGCAAATGCCTGCTTTACATCTTGGTGGCATTTTTATGAATAAAAGGCTCATGTGCTGTATGGTGGCCAAACTGAAATTGTCTATTGAATATTGTCTATTTGTAAAAATATATCCCGATCTAGCTTTTTCAGCATGTGTATGAATGCATGCACAGATTATATAAAAACAATGGCAGTGTGAATGAACCAAATTCAATAGTTCCTGGGATACATTATCAGTGGGTTTTTCAGAAAGTCTGTGTAAAAGGGGCTTGGGACTAGTTGTTATGCTAACACTGTACATTCAGTTCCTTTAGGGATAAAATGAGCAACATTGCAGATCAGTAATCGTTGCTGTAAATAGAAATGTTTGTGTCTGCCTCCTGTGTCAGTTGGATGTTGATCATTGCTTCTTGTTTGGCAATGTAGTTGATAAATTCTCATTAAAGCAGCATTTTCATGATAATAAAGCATATTTATAATGTTGATGTTTGACGAGTGTTTAGATGCAGGATTTTATATTGAGCAGTACTTCCTACTGATCAAAGAGACGTAGTTCATGGAAGAGCTGTGCATAAAATACCGTCACGATATCATAAGCATCCAATAGATGCATAATTAACGTGTACCGCGATATATATATATCGCCCAGCCCTATCGGGGAAATATGTTTGTTTAATGTGAGTAGCGTCTCTGTAAAACCATTTCTATGAATCATGATTCTAATCTGTGAACTGTAAATAAAAAATTAAAGTGACCCAGCCCTTTTAAAAAGAGCAGTGGAAAAAATGCTATATTTTTCTAGGGAAAACGACAGCGCTGTTACATCAGCTAATGAATTCATGTAAATTTTCATGAAAACTGTCATCTTCCAATAGCTGAATTCAGTGCTTTCACTTTTGAGTGACACTTTGCATCTGCAGGCAAGGGGAATTTGACAGCATGTGAAGTGTTGCTATGAAAGCCACATGAATGTTATTCTTTTGACTGGGGCACTTCACAGCTTTTTAGGTAAATGTTAGAAATGTTGTCTATCTAAATTTGTTTGATGTACACTTGTCAACAAAGTTCTGTTTTGAACTTTGTGCACATGCACAGTCGCACACGCATGGTTTATATTTTCATCTTCCTTCCCCAACAGACATAGTGTACAGTTTCCATATATAGAAAGACTATATAGACAGACCTCTGTATAGCCCTCATCAGTTGGAGTGACCTGGGGAGACCAGCTGAACTGGCAGTCTCTAGATCAGGGCTTGTATTCACAAAACATCTTAAGGCTAAAAGTTGCTTCTAACTTGCAGATTTAGGAGAAACACTTAAAATTAATTAACGTCAGTCGTAAATTTAGGACTCCTAAAATTTCACGCTAATAGTATTTCACAAAGTATTTTAGCCTTAAAACTAGCTCCTAAATCTGTGAACGGTAAGGAGTAGTGAAGAGGACCCCTAAGTCACTAAGACCAACTCACAACAATCCTAAAATGGCTGTAACAATGGCAATCTGCCTTGAAATGTTAACATTTTAGAAAAATTTCATGTGAGCTTAAAGACTGCTTATATCTGCTAACTTTGTATCTGTTGGACATAATAGTTTATTTGCAAAAACAAAAAAAATCATGTTTTATTCTGTTTGTTAGCTGTATTTTTTTAGTTTTTATTAACTGCAGTTTGATTTATGTTAATTGGAATGCACAATAAAAAAACATGATTTGAAACAGATATGAGGTTATCTGTTTTAGTTATCTTGTTTAATTAGTAATTTAGCATATATTTTATAATCTTAATTTTAATCTGGCAACAATTAAATGTTAAATATTTTATTTGAATTTGACTACATTTTTATTTTAAGATCTTAATTTAAAAATGTCAGCATGATAACTCATTCGATAATTTGTCTGTGATTAAATGATTAACAGAGACCCATCCTCTATCAGCCAATCAATGTGGTCATCGTCAGTAAGCTTGCTGACATCAATCATCAATAGCAACGAGGTCACCCCGCCCTTTCTCTTAGCTTAAGATTTCTTTCTGCTACTTAGTAAAATTTTCTCTTAGCAGCGTTGTGAATAGATTTTAAGAGAAAACTCTTAACTAAAAACTTTTACTGCTGTTTAGGAGAACTCTTAGTGCTAAGATAAAATGTTTTGTGAATACGGGCCCAGATACACTCACTGCTGACGTCTTAATCTCTGTCCTTCATTCAGGATCTGAGAACTCTTAGTTTAGCCACTCAAAGTATAGCATCATGTTCACTATCATGCAAGTTAGTTAATCCTGTATTAAAATATAATGTATAAACACGCTGTTATTACGTATTTTTTATATGGATGAAAAATTGCTTACTGTTATTTGTCAGTACAGTCTTTGACTGTAAAATTACACAATGTTTTACTCACCCTCAAGGCATCCTAACTTAATATGGTTTTCTTCTTGAAGCATAATTCAGTCAGAGTTATAATACCACTTATCATTTTACTTCCAAGCGGTAGAATGGGAGTGTATAGGTCCCCAGGTTTTAAAGTTTCAAAAAGCACATCCATCGATCAAAGAACTGCTCGACACGGCTCCGTGGTCTTAACAAAGGTCTTCTGAAGCGAATCGGTGCGTTTGTTTAAGAGAAATATCCATATTGACAGCGCTATTATTGATAGTGTCTAGTTTCCGTTATCCCTCCCATGTGCCGGCAAATGACGCAGACGTGTCGTAAGTTCCGTTGATGAAGGTTGAATTTTTCGTTTTGTTTCAATGGGATGTCGTTTCCTCTGTGGGGAGTTTTCGTCACTGTCATTTACCGGAAAAACCAAACCAGGAGGTTCATGCGCAAATACCCAGCAGAGGATAACGGAAGTTAGACATCAATGTTAATAGCTTTGTCAATATGAATATTTCTCTTAAACAAACGCATCAATTCGCTTCAGAAGACCTTGGTTAAGACCACGGAGCCGTGTCGAGCAGTTCTTTGATCGATGGATATGCTTTTTAGGGCTGGGCGATAAATCGATTTTATCGATTTACTCGAATTTGTAGTTTACATCGATTTGTTTGAATGAAAATCGATTTTATTTTAAACATCCGTCGACGCTTCCCTTTGGGCTCCTGTACTTTGGGCTCAGCCCTCCCCCCACGTGTTTGCCTCAGAGATACACAAACAACATGGCAGCGAGCAGTGAAAATCTTGTTCCTAAGAAACTGATATATAAGACACTTGTTAAAGACTGTTGAATGTTTTGTTTGCACTTTATGGGGCAAAATATGAACGGCCCCTATCAGAACTACCTATCTTCTGAATAGCATGATGTTAAACTTTTTTATGTTATGTTACATTTTATGTTATGTTATGTTACATTTTCACTGTTTACAATGGCAGGGCCTGTCATATTGTCTTTTTGACTTGTTGTTTACACCTTAACTCCAAGGAGGAAATCCAGATCAAATCCCAGAAGGGAAAATCAAAACAAAATAAAGTTTTGAACAATATATTTGTCATCTGCAGAATTATTTTAAGTAGGGGGGAAATATCGATTTAAATTGTAAATGGATTTTTGCGAAAAAAATCTGGGATTTTTTCTTTAGGCCATGTCGCCCAGTCCTTGTGCCTTTTGGAGCTTTAAAACATGGGGACCTATACAGTCCCATTCTACCGCTTGAAGTAAAATGATACGTGGTATTATAACTCCGACTGCATTATGCTTCAAGAAGAAAACCATATTCAGTTAGGATGCCTTGAGGGTGAGTAAAACATTGTGTAATTTTCTTTTGGGACTGAACTATCCCTTTATAATGTTGTAGGGATGCAGCGATTACCGAATTTCACTATTAACCGCGCTTAAAAACGTCACGGTTAATTAATCGTAAAGGCTCCGTTACACCGTGTATTTCTGTTGCACGGAACAGAACTGTAGCAACTAGCGTACAATGAAAATAAGTTTCACCAGCGGTGCACCAGCTTAAAGAGCCGTACGTGCTTATCAGAGACACGGAGGCTACTACACACACATTTAACTATGGCAAAGAGACCAAACAGCGAATCTTATATGTAGGCTACATTAACAATTAAGGATGTAGCGGTGACAGTTAGACTTTCAGTGCAACGTAAACAAACAAAGCTGCATTTAAGTTACCGGAGTCGCGCGTCGGATGAGCACCGCAGACAGCGCACAGGACGCGCACATTCTGAATGCACAAGCTCAAATTCAAAGTCGTCTACTGATGCAAGCTGGACCAATGTAACTTATTTTTATGTTATTTTTATTAAACAATAACTGGGCTTTGAACATTAATTAGCGATTAGGTCCATTATTGTTTGCTATGAGCGAAAATAGCAGGGAAACAAAATGCATGTGATCCACACACAGTAGCTCTTAAAGGGACAGCAGCATAATAAACATATCTGTTTTAATGCTCATCAAACAACAAAAAACGAAGACACAAAATAAAAACACTCTCACTGCTGATGACTGATTAAATTTGATAACTTTAATGCTTTTATCCATATTTAATTTATACTGTAAAGACTATGAAGTGTTGTTTTACATTTGATTACTTTATTCAGTTTCCTTACCTGATAATCACAGACCAACCTAAAACATCTGAAAAGCACGGTTTATTTCATTTGTGTGTTTGCTTTATTACAAATATAAAATACATAAAAGTTCTGTTAGTTAATTTTTATTGTATTATAACCTTATTTATTTAGATTACATGGGTAAAAAACAAACTACTAACAAGACAATATTATTTATTTATACATTTTTTGTGGTAGGGCAAGTAAAAATTTTGGCAGGGCCATAAAAATGTTGAAATCAATGAATGCATAATAATCGTCATAATCGTGCAATCATGATTATTTCTCAGACTAAAAGAACAAAATCTATAATCGTTGCATCCCTATAATGTTGCAACATTTGTTTTACAATTGGTTTAGTTTCCTCCAAGTTTGTTGATGTTCAACACCAGTTCTTTCTGTAAACACACAGGATGCTAAGCTATTTTGGTTTTATTGTGTCTCTTGGAACATTCGTCACCTGGTAGCCAGAGGTCATTTTGGTCTGTAAATATTGCATAAAGGCTATTGAACATTACAGCGCTGGTAGCTCCACCTGTCCTTGTTAAGTATGATGAGCTTTTTCCTGGTCAGATTGGAATGGATTATAGTGCATTTGAATTAGCCTTTTATTTTAGCTGCTCAGCTGACAGCAGTTTGATAACCAGATCACGTTTTTTGGCTCTGATCAAAGCTTTGTGTCTAGTTTAGATATTAGTGTAATAGTCTAGATATTGGTGTAAAACAAGGTGAAACCTAAAGTGATCAGGAAGCAGGGTGTTATATGTAAGGGGGAGTATTCTAAGGGGGAGTGTACATTGTCACTGTGAGGAAGTCTGTACTTGATGAAGATTTGCTTTAATAAGCTAATTACAGAAATATCGCTGTTTTCTATGTGCATGCCTGTTTTTACTGAGCTGCACACAGAATGCTTGCCAACAACAGAGATCTGTGTATGTGCGTTCGGAACAGCAGTGACTGTGGCGAGTGATCCTAAGAGAAGTTGAGTGGTCTCCTGCTGGCATAATCAGTAATTGTGCTGATGAAGAGGAGATTATTTGCTCTCATGGTGAACACAACACAGGCAGGCTGTACTCAGCTCTACAAAATGCCTTGCAGCTGACATAATTTCCTCCCGGGCCTCAGCTGACTGTGAAAGAGGGCGGAAGGCAGAAAAATGGAAAGAAGGGTGGAATCCTTTATACTGGACGCACTCGGCTGGTTTTTGGCTCATGGTCTGTGTCTTAAATGACTTTCTAGGCTCGTTTGTCTAAGGTAACGTATTTGAGTGGTACTTAGCTTCTTTGTTAGTTTACATGGCTCCTTGGAGTCAGACAGTTAAGTTCTAGCTCCATAAATCTCACAATGTCTCGCTCACATGAGCTAGTCGTATGACTGTTGGCTGCTGCTTTGTATGAGGCAAGTGAAATGAAATGGCTTCCATATGATAGAAATGTAGATTGAAGGTACATGCAGCATAAAATGGATTTTACGGATTAATGTTTTGATTGCAGTATTAAAATGCAAGTTGTTTGACTTGTGGTCAAACTTGTTTGCTCCTGTTTAGCTAACATTAGCCCATCCGCACAGAGACGCGTTTAACTGTATGCAAAAAACTGTATCGTATTGATGTTTCATCGAGGCGGATCTGGCATTTTGGGAGCCTGAAACCGCTATTTGTTTTGAAACCGGGTCCCAAAGTGGATAAATCTGAAAATGATACCCTTGCGTTTCCGTGTGTACGGTCAGTCTGTATATTTTCTGAAACAAAGTTGGCATCACCCCACGTTTGTATACAGCATGCATGAATCCAAAGCCGCCTTCTCTGTTTTAAGTGTATCTCTGTGGTAGAAGTACAGCACCACATACTGGTCTGGCATGTATACTACATTTGTTTTATCGGTTTTGTGTACGCAGAAATTTCTTGAGACAATGCCGTGTTTGCGGAGAATGAGTGGAAATATAGATTGGATGTGGAAAGCTCTAGCTTTGTGTGGATGTGCCTTATGTCAGGGCTCCAGACTAACTTTTTTTACTAGGAGCACCGTAGCCCCTGACAGAAATTTTTATGAGCACAAGCAGAAAATTTAGGTGTGCTCCTTTAATCAGCCTGCAATGCAATTATTCACATTTCCCCCTCCCCCACATAACTGTATTACTGACAAATACTTTGATATTAAATAACTCACAGAAATTGCAATGTGCAGTTTTATTTTCATTTCAGAGGCATATGATATAATAAAATTTTGTAAATGAGTCTACATTTGCACAGAAATGTTTATGCATTTAACTGCAGGTGACAGTGGTTTGGTTCTGTTTATTTAAAAAGGGGCAATGCTAAGTGTTTAAACTGAATACATCAAACCAAATTAGTACTTTGAATTCATTTGAACCGACAGAAAATATGCAATGAAAAATATGAAAATACTATTTTTTATAGTGTTAAAGCAAAACAAAAGGGCTTGGTTTAAAATGATCTTATGATTAATTAATTGTGTCTTCGCAGCCTCTGGACTCTCCCCTTCTCACACATATAGGCCGACTGGTGAGCTCGCGATCTACTTGACTTTTCAAGTAACTTATAATAAATAGAAGAAACTTCAAATTGGCAGGTCGCACATGCGCGAGTACTTGTAAAAAATGCTCGCACTGTCTCAAAAACTGGTCGCAGTCTGGAGCCCTGCCTTATGTGCTGTATGGTTGATGTATTAAAGGGATAGTGGTGCTCCATGTTCTGTGAAAGTTGAAGTATTTCCACCTTTGACACACAAGATGGGACTTTTATGTAGCTTGTTATTTTAGTGGGTGAAACAGTACTATAGATAAATACTATAGTTTCGGTATTAGCCATTTTGATTGCTGTCATAAAATTCTGGGCCTGTATTCTTACAGTGTGTTCACACCGCAAGCGGTGTAGCCATTGCTGTATCATCACAAAATTATAATTTGCATGTTTGCCTATTTAAATATTCTCAAGAAGACGCAAAAGAGAACTTGATTCTGTTCTCAAGGGCTCTTTGAGATGTGCGCAGCCAAAAAGCAGCATGTCAGACAACACGCAATTTTTTTTAATGAGTTCTCCTTCACATCGTCTTACTCTTAAACAGACACAAAATGCCCATAGTAGCAAGTATCCTTGCAAAAGTAATCTATTATGTTTTAAATGAAGTTTTGAAACAATCATATGTTACAGTATACTATATATACACAACAGAATTTTTCTTATTTTATCACTTACTGATTAGTTGTCTTTAACAATATAAAAAATGTCTGTGATTTAACCTATTTTTATGGAATTGTATCCTTATTTATTAAGATTACATAGGCAACAAGACAACAAACAAATAACTAGACAATGTTATTTATTTATTACTTTTCTGTGGTGGGGCCAGTGAAAATTTTGGCAGGGCGAATAAAAATTTTAATCACTTGCGCTGCCGGGCCAGTAGATAAAATCCTTAGCGTTGAGCTCTGCATGTCCAAAATATTTCCCTTTGGGCAATTGTTGGGCTTGACCACGTAAATGCTGCTCGCAGCTATATTTAAAGATTGTTCTTGTGATAAGGTAATAATGTTCCGAAAATGTTTTTATTTGCCCCAGCTTGTCCGACCTGAGTGTTTTTCTGTTGTCCCTGGGGCACAGTGCGTGTTTGTTTACTATCAGAGGATTTACACCCAGTAAAGGAAAATCTGCAGGGCTCTTACAGATTTAATTTACTGCTCCACTGTTTACATAAACTCTCTGGGAACCCTTTATCTAAACATGGACCCCTTACTGGGACAAGGAACATTGGCACTTTTGACATTATGGTACTGCTCATATTCTGCGTTCAAGGTTTGGGAAAAAATCCCTTTACCAAAAAGAATTGCAATAATGTTGATATTAAGTATCTAAACCACATACACCACTGGTTAGACGAGGTAGGTGTGTTGTGAGAATGTTTAAGACTGTCAGCTGTTTAGTTCTGAAATCGTTTTAGTTTCATTCTGGCCTGTTTATTTCTGTCATATTACCAACTCAACCAGTAACTGTTGAAGAGTTTGATCTTTGAAAGTTATTTTTAACCTGTAACGAGAACATAGTATTTGTGCTATTCTAACCACAGAACAAAACAATGTAGATGTTAACTGCATTTAATGTTTCTGTGTGCTCGAAAAAATGAAAATAAAATTATTTGACATTGATGTCATGAAGCGTCACAAACATGGTGTCTGTTATTGTACACTATGATGCAATGGGGACAAATGTCTAATGGCTGGAATACACTACAAGACTTAAAATCTGAACAGATTTTTAAAAACTAGGCATCATACACTTGCCTACTTTGTAAAAGGTTAATTGCTAAATACACTACACAACTGGTATCATACACTAGCAGAGTTTCCGAACACAACAAACATGCGCCTCGTTGCTAAACAAAAATGTTTAAAGACTGGTTTGTGACAACTTGTGCAGTAAACAAGCTAAAAAACACGAGCCGTGTTTTTAAAAGCTGTCGACCCCACAAAAAGACAAAAGTGGATACAGACAAGAAGATGTGAAGCATCAGCAGGAAGAATGAGTAAATTGCCGGACCCTGACACACTCAGTAAATGTATCGTTTGCCGTAAACATTTTGTCACTGGTAAGTCAAATAATCCAAATGTCAGTTTTATATAATTAATTTCAGTATGTAACTTAATAGAATGTGAATAAAGCTAAACTTTGCAGTAAAGATATGTTTGTGAGTGCTAAGTGCTAACTAGTTTATTTAGCTAACAGCTTTCGAACATCTTGTCCCACCATCGTTTTAGAAAAAAAATGACACGTGGCGCTCCACTTTTCCCACCATCGTTTTAGTTAAAAAAAATGACACGTGGCGCTCCACTTTTTTGTCTTTAAACGGGCTGTAGCAATCAATTATTTTAGTAATCGAGTATTCTACCGATAATTCTATTGCTTAATCGAGTAATTGATTAGTAACTGCTTCTCCTTTTATTCGATTGGATGTCAAGCGCTTTTCTGTTCCTAGTTGACTTTTCAACTTCAGGCGCTCCGAGAGCTCCGCCAAAAATGTGAGGCGCAGCAGACGGCAAAAACCTGTATACGTTCCTCAACTGCCTAATTTTGAGCTGACCAGTGTACACTGCTTGCATGCACAGTTTAAGAATTTATTTTTAATTTGTTAATTTAACTTTGTTCAAAAGTAATTTTTTTAATTTTCGTAATTTTCTATCGTTGTTTTAACCTTAGTGTAGGTTATGGTCAGTTTTACTGATGTAGAATTTTTTACATAGAGTTGGGTCTCTTAAAAGTTTTATTTTATTTATATTTAATTTAACTTAAATCAAGAAAATAGATACAGTATTTTAAATGGTCAAGATGTTAAATCATGACAATTTTTTTTGGATTGACACGTGTTAAGGTGTTTTAAATAAACAGTAGCACAGTGTTAAAGTAGTTTGGGGCTATTCTTGGTCTTTTCTTTGATGCTGTTAAAACCTCCACAACAAATCTGTAGCTATTTATTTAAATAATAGTAAATCGCATTTTAAATGGCAATTTTGCTTAGAAAAATTGCAATTAGATTTTTTTCTCCAATTCGTGCAGCCCTACCATTTAGTGCATTTAATTGCCATTACATTAAAAATGCAAATATATAAATCAAATTAATTTTAAATGAAAAGGTAAACAACTAACTTCAGCTCACGCATGACATAAGCATTTACTGTCTTCTTGGATGGCCTTGTGGATTTTTTAAGAGGCTAAAATTTGTGGAAAGGATGGTAACTTGGAACAAGAACAAAAGTCTATTCACATGGCATTTCTTAACACATTTTCCTGCAACATGAATAACCTCCCTTACATGTTTCTCTACATACTCTCTCTAGTGTGCGTGCGTGCGTGTGTGTCAGACAGAGAGAATGAGACAATCGACATGATACATGAATGACATTTAGCAAAACTTAGCTAAAATAGGGACATCATAACCCATATTCATTTACACTCCTGAATAGTCATACAACATAAGTTTTTACGTGCCTTCATTTTAACTAGCAATCATATTGATTTAGGCTAAATGCGAAAGCTAACATTTAACGTTATACCTGGTATTAGATGCGTTTTGGTCAATCGGGTCATTAGTGGATGACGCCTAAATACAGGTGCAAACGGGGTGTTAAATGTTTTGTGCTTGTCCACTTTTGACCTCTTCCAGAGGTAGTCTGCATTCGTCTGCATTGCTTTCAGGCGCTCATGTGGTTAAATGCGTCCGAACAGCCACAAGAGAATGCCTGCTCTCCGCATTCACATTGTGTGTAAACATCACGAGAAACGTGCTAGCCAGACAGGATTTAAACGATATTCTTTCACCATTCCAGATTTCTGACACACACACACAGTATTCGTCAGTATATTTTTCTGTCACTTATTTTTGGGCTCATCATCTTAAAAAAACACTGTTCTGTATTTTAGCTTGTTTACTGCACAAATTGTCTTTAAACATTTTTCTGTTTTTTGTTATAAGTCAGAAATGACAAGGAGGCAGCTTCCTGCAATACAAAGTCAATGGAGAAGTTAACGCTCGCAGCCCTTATTTCTTGTGATTTCTCACACTGCACATACAGAGTGACGTCTCTGATGCATGTCAGCTGCATGTCAGCTTTCTGAGAAAAAAGTCTGCGTCAACTGCCCAAAATTGACATTCTGCAACAACTGCCGACTAACCCAGACTAGAAATCGGGGAGAAAAGCTGCATAAAAGTTGTGTAGTGTATTCCAGCCATAAGGGACAAAAAGTCTTTGTCCTGACCCCCCATTTTCATTCACAATTTAACGTGACACTCTGTGAGAGACGGAATCAGGCTGATTTTGTGCAGTTTGAACTATGGCTGCAAAATTAATCGAAAAACTTAATCAGGATTACAATTATAGGTGAAACAATTACATAATTGCCAAAAGCCTCAATTACAGCTGTCCATTTGTGCTCATTTCTGTACGTTTGGCATGCAGCTGCTTCACTGAATGTTATACAACATTTCAAAACTTCAATGTAAAATCTATTAATCAACAATAATATTTGCAATTACAATATTGAGGTGAATAATCAACAATTATCAGGGCTCTACAGTGCGACCATTTCAGTGCGACCATGGCGCATCAGAGCTCGTGAACCGTTTTATAAAATCTCAATTAAAAACTACAACCCCCAAATGCGCATATACACGTACATCACTCAAAAACTGCGACATTCGACCGGGAAAAATATTCTTTAACGAGCATTTTTCTGTGACTAAAACGAGACGTTGACAAGCTAAAACTAATAGGCCCTTATCTGATGATAAAACCTATAATGAAATTATGCTGTGTCTTCGTTAACGAGTCGGGACTAGAATATTATTTGAGGACTATCGGACATCTAAAAAATATAAGTGTCTTGTCTTTCAAGATGCGTGTTCCTGTCATTGGATTGCAATCGTGGAGTTTGCATATATAGTCTCAGTAGCCTATGACTGGAATACACCACTGACTGGAATATGTTCAAGCAGGCTGCCACATACAACAACACCACAGACCTCCAGAAGTACACAGAGACTGTCACTGCCTACATCAACAAGTGCATTGATGATTTAACGACCACAAAGACCATCACTGTGCGGGCCAATCAAAAACCGTGGATGACAGGGGAGGTCTACCATCTCCTTAAGGCTCGGAACGCTGCCTTCAGAGCAGGAGATGAGGTGAGCCTGAAGACAGGGCCAATCTATCCCGCGGCATCAGAGAGGACAAGCGACAGCACTCCAGGAGGATATCCCATCGTTTCAGCGACAGCAGAGACACTCGGAGCCTGTGGCAGGGGATTCAGACCATCACGGACTTCAAGCCCCCACCACAGACATGTGACAACAACATCTCCCTGCTTAATGAGCTGAACGCCGCCTTTGCTCGCTTTGAGGCACAAAACGACACCACTGAACAGAAGACTCCACCACCTCCTGGCGACCAGGTGATGACGCTGTCCCCAGACAGCGTGAGGAAATCCCTCAGCAGGATCAATGCACGCAAAGCTCTGGGTCCTGACAACATTCCTGGGCGTGTGCTGAGAGACTGTGCAGCAGAACTCACTGATGTCTTCACCAACATTTTCAACATCTCGCTGAGTCAGGCTGTTGTCCCCACATGCTTCAAAGCCGCCACCACCATCATCCCAGTCCCAAAGAAGTCATCTCCATCCTCCATCCTCAACGCAATTTCAATCCTCCATTTGTATGTACTGTACATGTGGCAGAATTGAAAATAAAGCTGATTTTGACTTTGACTATGGCAGCCGCAGTGGATGAGTAGGATGCCAAAACCTGAACGGCTACAACAATGAACTCGGCACCCGAAGTTTTAGAGATCGCGTGACCAGACATCCCGATTTTTTTGGAAGTTACAATTCGTTGTGTATTAATTTAAAGGTTGTATTTAGGGCTGAAACGATTCATCGAGTTACTCGATTAACTCGATTACAAAAATTCCTCGAGGCAAAAACTCTGCCTCGAAGCCTCGTTAAATTCCTATGACGCGCACGGATCTGATTCACACGGACCGTTGTTCAATGTTCAGGAAGCACACCATAGCGCGTAATACATTTTGAATTTATTTGGCGCGATGGCGGAGAGTAAAGATGTCCATAAACGGCAGAGAATGTCTAAAGTTTGGGATCATTACATTCTTAAAAAAGAAGATAACAAGGTGCAATGTGTATTTCTGCCGTATCAAACTGCAATGAAGCAACTGGTGTGACTGGGGCGTCACTCTTCCTCACGCACGGCACGCGTGCACGCGCACACGCACGCACACACACAGGTTGCTAGATTACCATAGCAAATAGGCTCACCCCAGAAATGATATATTATTTGTATATTTCATATTTACTTTGATTTCAGGGCTAGATTAGCTACAGCATGAAAACTGTTGTGCATATTAATAAATTAAAGAGCTTTTACTCTTTTTTTTATCGGATTTTAAAAATGTATCCGATTAATCGATTAATCGATTGATTAAGTGCTAGATTAATCGATTACAAAAAGAATCGATAGTTGCAGCCCTAGTTGTATTACTTTAAAGTTAGTAAAGACAGGACATGCGGAATAGCACACCAGAAGCTTCAAAGACAGTTGTCAGTGGTCAAATACACACACACACATGTCAAAATGTGCTTTTTGTGGAGTATCCCACGTAAATACAGTCGGTATAATGGCTTAAGTAAAGGTAAACAGGTGTGCCTTCGGTCTTAAAGGGGAAGCAGCCTGATTAAATACCTGTCTCTTGTCACTATTGTTAAACAACAAAAGATGTTCAATAATAAGTAAACATACTGTATCTGAAAAACGAGTTTATTGAATTTGTATCTCTATTGTATAAGTTTTATAAGTTGCTAATTTTTTCACTAGCCTACTGTAATGGCTTAGTTCACCCAAACATAAAAATGGTCATTTATTCATGTTGTTCCAAATCCTGCAGAGCAAAAAGAGAGAGAAGAGAGAAGAATTCTGACTATTTTTGTTTAAAGACGACATATAAAATGACTACCAAAAGTAATGTTGGTAACTGCAGTTTGACTAAAAGTAATGACTAAAACTTATTAAAAATGCAATAACTTTTTGTCAACTAAAACTAGACTAAAACTATGAAATTTTTGTCTCAAGATGAAGATTAAGACTAAATAAAATTCAAAATTAACACTGATGAGAAGGTAAACTACTGTACTGTCATGTCTCATACTTTCAGAATTTCCTTATAATTAATAAGCTCGGTTATGTTTTTTCATATTTGTGTGTCTTTTTGCATATTTATGACACTAACATTGCTGGCTCTAAATAAAACTTAAAATGTCTGTGCTCTTAAATTTTTGACTCTGCTCCCAAATTATTTTAATTAGGAGCACAAGCACTCCTAAAAAAAGTTAGCGTAGAGCCCTGATTATGTTTTTTCGATTGCACGATTATGTCATAATCGTGCAGCCCTAGTCTGAACCCGGCATAACAGTCAGCAGTAAGGGGCGATTCACATTTCACGTCTAAAACCATGCGGAAAACGCGAGTTTTCTCCTGTTTCCCCCCCAAGCGCCTCGAATTTGCGCTCTCCTGGCATCTGTCATGCTAAGTAGTAAGCAACCATGGGCCATGTTTGCCGTTAAGATGAGGAGATATTAATAAAGGATATATGATTCTATGCACTGCGAATACGCTGCAATAACTCTGATACTAGATTTATACATGCTGTGATCATCTGTGTCTATATTGGTCCACAAAATGTGAAACTGATTGTTTGGTTCTTGTTTCATGACCTGCGGGGTGCACGTGCGGCATTCTGAAAAGTTGAAATTTTTATCTTGATGCGGCACCGACGTGCCCAGAAAAAGAAACGCTCCGCACTGCATGCGTGCCGTAGTGTTAATTTTGACAGCCATTTTTGATTTAGTCTTAGTCTTCATCTTCAGACGAAAATACTCAATAGTCTTAGTCACATTCAAGTCATTTTGTCTTTCATAGTTTTAGTCTAGTTTTAGTTGACGAAAAGTTATTGCATTTTTGTTAAGTTTTAGTCAGACTGCAGTTACCAACATTAATTTTGGCAGTCATTTTATATGTAGTCTTTAAACAAAAACAGTCATAATTCTTCTCTCTTTTAATAAATTAAGCTTGTGAGAAATTTGAATCAAAGTAGTAGGTTGTATTGACATTGCTCTTTGCAGGATTTGGAACAACATGAATGATAATTTTTATGTTGGGTGAACTAAACCTTTTAGCAACACAAATTATCAACTTAAAAAACAAATAATAGAGATACAAATTCAATAAACTCATTTTTCAGATACAGTATGTTTACTTAATAAATGTTAAATAATTGTATACATGTCAACATCTTTTGTTGTTTAACAATAGTGACAGAGACAGGTATTTAATCAGGTTGCTGCGCCTTTAAGACCGAAGGCATGCATACATGTAATATACTGACACATATCCAGTTTTCACACCTGTTTACCTTTACTTAAGCCATTATTCCGACTGTATTTACGTGAGATACTCCACAAAAAGCACATTTTGACATCTGTGTATTTGACCACTGACAACTGTCTTTAAACTCGAGCGCGTGTGCGCGTCAGAGAGCTTCTGGTGTGCGTCACTCAGCGCAAATCCGTCTGTCCTGCCTTCACTAACTTTAAGTTAATCAACAACGAATTGTAAACGGGACATCTGGTCAAGCTATCTCTAAAACTTCAGGCGCTAAGGCCATTGTTGTACGTTAGCTGCTAGTTCACGTTTTGGCAGTCTACCCGTCCACTGCGGCTGCCATACTGAGACTAGATATGCAAACACCCCGATTGCAATCCAATGACAGGGACACGCATCTTGAAAGACAAGACAGGTATGTATTTTTTAAATGTCCGATAGTCCTCAAATAACGTTCTAGTCCCGTCTCGTCTCGTTAACGAAAACACAGCATAATTTCGTCATAGTTTTTATCATCAGATATTCGTTTTAGCTTGTCAACGCCTCGTCTTAGTCACAGAAAAATACTCGTTAACGAATATTTTTCGTCGTCGTCTTCGTTGACGAAATTAACACTAGCGTGTCGCTCCCTATTTGAGCGCGGTTGCTGCACGTCTACATTTAAAAATAAAGAACATTCTCGTGCTAAAGACGCGAAATGTGAATGGCCCCTTAAACGTTTTTATCAAATGGTTCTCTTGGTGTTTTTGAATTAGGAGCATTATAAAAGTATATGAATGATGTTAATTCAACATCAGGGCTTCCAATTAGCTGTCTAGTTGTTTAGGCAAATCACTGGTACACTTATTATTACTGGGAACATATTGGAATAATTGACTATCTCTATTTCCTTGTATTACATAAACGGAAGATGCCAAGAACATAACGTGTGTTTAAGCCCTAAAAAATTGCTCAATGTCTGAGAGGGATTTAATAAAACATTTCAACGATTTTACCACAATTTACATATTTAGCATAAATTAAAATGACCCATGTTTAATAGGAATTTATAAATTAAAAAAATTAATGAGCTGCCAAATTCTGTAGTTTTTGTCTGTAAGTCTGTAACTCTGTAAAAAAAACATTGCAATTCAGTGTTTTCCATCATATACTACTTTATGATGTATGATGTCAACTTCTGGCTCACCCACTGGCCAGCTGGAGACAGTCTGTTTGTCTGAACAATGATTGATGACAAAGCTGTATGGAAACACTGATCGTCATCATTTTTTGGTGCTGCTAATTGCCACTCAATTATACACTTCCTTCAAGATTGTATGGAATTAACATCACCTGCGAATACCCACGTGCAAGTGCAACCCTTTGAAATATTTTTAAAACCAGTTGTTGCAGTGGGATTGTTCATCACAATTTCTCTCAAACTTCCCACAATGCCTGAATACAAGGGTGTCTTTGATTGGAAATGTGAATATTTAGTAGACTGTCTTCTTCCTTCAAGCAAATGAGCAAATGCTTCTGTGTGTTTTGAATAGAGTGTGTGAAATAATCCAGCTGGGAAGTGTATGAGTTTGTATTTGCACAAGGCTCATGTATTCCTAGTATGGTTTCGAGACAGGCAGCAAAATAGTGTGTTTGAGGGAGGTTCTTGGATCATAAAAGAGAGAAATACCTAATGTTAACTGCCAAAGTGCAAGAGTGTAGATAGTACCTCCTCCCCTCACAAAAACGGATGTATTTGTTTAGTTCCTCTAACACTCTTTCTTTCCTCATAGTGTATAGGATTAATGGTAAAGTTAGTCCAATGGGGATGTGATGAAATGTTTAGCATCAGAAAAGTCAGATTCAGTACAGAAAAAGAAAATTTTTGTCACTGTGTTTATTTAGATTTGTAATGCCTTATAGCAGCCCTTCTCAAATTCCGGACCAGGAGCGAATTTGATCCAGACCCACCTTCACTTAGTTTTTCAAGTACTACATTGAACAATTTTTGGCAGACGCCAAAACGAAATTTTGCCCCGCCAAAGATTTATTTGATCACTGAATGTGATTTATGAGCAATAGATGACTGCCGCGCTTGTGATGACTACAGGAATGAACGTACAGAGAGCGCATGCACTCTATGTGTTCCACTTCAGTAGCTGCGGAAGCAGACGGCATAGTCTGCTTTTAAATGCTCTCGCGGAAGTTTAATAATCATATGCCGCTCGTACAACTGACATAAACAAACAAAACAAATCATATCCAGCAATGAAGTGATTTAGTGTTAACTTCAATCTTTTGCGATGTCCTAACAGCTGTGATTAACACACAGCACGTCTGCTAATGTCCGGTTCGCGTCCTAATGACTCTTTTAAACGGATTCATTTTAATGAACGATTGACAAAACTGATATGTCAAACACAGAACTCACGAGACTCATTGTCTGAATCCATTAATTGAATTCTCAAAACACATCAGAATGTGCTTAGGCCATTAGCAAGAATGGTTAATATAATTTAGTCTAAATAAGTGAGTTTACAGTTTATTTATATGACAATGTGTAGCTAATAAATTACCTAATACAATCATTTAGTTTAGACAGAGGTGAAACCAGAACAAATCATAAATTGTTGTTAGCTAGCTGCTAATTGAATTAAATTGTATGTGATGAGAATAAGAACTGTTATTTAAAGTATGACTATACCATGACTATGACCCTAAGTAACACAATAAAAATTAGAACAAAACATGATTTTTTGAAAAGTTTTAGAACTGGAGTTATCTGTTTTTGCAAATAAATTCTTCATATATATGTTATTTAAAGTTGTTTTTAATGTTTTTAAAAACAAGTTTTATAAAGCAATTGTATCGGACCTTTGATGTTAATGAGAATTCAGATTCGGACCTTCGAATGTAAACTTTGAGAACCCCTGCCTTATAGTATAGTGTGACTCTGGGTGCTTACTGGCTGAAGTCATACAACACACCTTCAAATCTCTATTGTATTCTAGTCTTGGGTGTAGATCTGGTTCATCCTCTATTGTAAATCTGGGGATTTTCCCCCCACCAATTTAATTCTGTAAATCCAGTGTTTTATGCTAAACACTAATGGGTACAGGTCAACACAATTTGTTAAAGTCTTTAATTTCTGTCCTATTGATGCAAACACAATTGATCTAAGCTTATTGAATTTTTTTCACTGTTCATGTTTGTAGTAGAGACATTTGTAGGGCCTGAACTGAAGTGCCAGTTTGAAATCTGTTAGCGTCTTCAACTTGGGAGTGTGTAGAAGAGGGTCACTGGCATTCTCTGTAATCTAAAGCAAGGGTCCCCAACCTTTTTTACACCACGGACCGGTTTCTGGTTTAATTTGTTTCTGTGGATCGGAGGATTGGGCGGTTAAGGTACAATATGCAAGTGAGACTCATGTCGCATTTTACTGGATGTTAGTGTTAGTGTTTTCCAGAAGCATAAAACATACGTTTCAGGCTTTTGAGATGTCATTGCGTTGATCATTTTCATACAGTGACACTTATGATTCGTGAGGTACATTAGCGAATGATTAATAGAGCCATTTCTGTGCAATTCTTGGATCAATTGTGTTTTGGAAGTATGCTCTCTATCTCTGATCACTGCAAAGTTATGTGTTTGCAGACGCACTGGAAGAGAGAGAGTCCTGGTACAAAAGTGAAAGTGAGGTTTTCTACATCACGCCCACTACTAGAGCTGTGGAAAATAATCGTTTATACAATGCATTGCGATGTGCGATGATGTATTTTTAAATCAGTATATTAATATTCTTTTGCTTACAACCTTTTAATTTGTTTGTCTTTTTTAAGAGAAAAATGTTGAAGTAGTTTAGTATTAAGTATTAATTAAAAAAATATGGCGGACAAGATGCATTGAATCATGACCCTCTGAATCGTAATCGAATTTTGAGGCAGGTGAAGATTTGCAGCTCTACCCACTACTGTATGTAAATGTGGATGGTGGCTCTTAAAGGGCAAAACACACAATAAATGATATCATGCAATAGCATATACTACAGAATAACACAGCTACTATACACAAGTTTTTTTTTTTATGTTCTTGTGGCCCGGTGGCAACTTGTCCACGGCTCGGTACTGGGTCGTGACCCGGTGGTTGGGGACATCTGTTCTAAAGGGCCTGATATACTTCACTTTCTGGCTTCGTCTCACACGCACACGTGATTCTTACCTTAAAAAAATACCACTAACAAAGTTAATACAATGTTTGTTTCACTTTTTTATTTAATGTTCTGCTCTAAATGATTTTTTTATACCCATAAGTACTTTGACAGGACCTATTATTAGTAGCTCCTATAAACACATCTTGTGAATAACCTCAGATCCTTTGAGTGAATTGGTTAAAGGGCTTGCACCCTGATTCATCACTATTATTGAGGTCTGAAATGAGAGCTCTCAGTACTCTAGGGCAGAGGAGATGTTTTATAGATGACAGCTTCTCTCGTGTGCTTACAAAAGGCCTGCAGGGAGGGCGAGATAACCTGATCTGTGAATGATGAGAAGGTTCCTCATTCTGTTCTCTGTATCTCACTCTACCGTTGGTTTAGGTTTCCTATGGTGGTAGTGTCTGTGGCTTTTACTGCAGTAGTTTCAATGATGTCACATCCTGTTCAGAGGTGGTTCCGTAATCTTTATAGTCTTTTCGTTTAACTTGCTGTTAACAGTCTTTTAACTTTTCCACGGATTCTGTTAGAGATGTCCCTTCAGTCCCAGCTGAAGCTTAACTTTGCAAATCAAATCACAATTGCAATATACAAATTAATATAAATCATTATTGTTAATACACAAACTCTCAACACTTCAACCATATTTTATAAAACTGCAGGAGTCAATTTCAGACTTTTTGTCCACATAAAATGTATCATATATAGGCTCAAAGGGGTCATTTTCCACAGCAGTGTTCCTCAGTCTTGGTGTTAATGGGCTTTTACACACTATACTGCTAACTAAAAAAAAATCTTCTGAGTGATCTGATTCTGATCCCAGTGATATTGTTCCTTGGTATAGTTGTTGTGTAATGTTAGTGTAGTCCGTTTTAGTTCTATAGTGATACTATTAGGAATGTGCGATTCACGGAAAAATATCTAATTGCGATTATTTTGACAGATATTGTGATTGTGATTTGATTTGCAAAATTAAGCTTCAGCTCAATACTGTCAATAGTGTGAGTATTGTTACCATGCTGAATAAAAAACAATAGAAACTATCACAGTTATAGTTTGTTTTGGCATTATTCTTACTGTTGTTTTATTAGTTCCCATCTGCCAGATTACATCCCACCAATAGAATCCATCAAATACCAGAAGACACCATTATAGTTTACATTATAACCAATACAATTCCCATTATAGCATCACATTTTCTAGTTTTGGGAGGGGTTCTAATGTTTTTCAGCAGGGAAGATATTAAAGCAAAAAGCCCCAAGAAACAGTGGGTTACCGTTACAGATGATTTTTATTTTACTATTTAAAACCGCTTCATTCAGAGTTGCACGCAGCGCTTGCTCAGCGCCTCTCTCTCTCATGTTGCATGCAGCGCCTCTGTCACGTGACAGTGAACGAATTAAAAGGTGGCGGTGTTTCAATATGCGTTCTTCCGAGTATATTTGCCTTTCATTTATGTCAAAAGTCACAGATGTTAGTGACAGAGAAGACGGCTGATCGAGTTTATCAGGACTTAACGAAAGGTTAGCAGTGTTTCTCACACATCCTTTCTCCGTGTGCTCTGTGTGTGTCGCCCTGAGTTTGGTGCCCTGAGAGCGCGTGTGTGTATTGTAGTTAGCTCTGCGTATGATGTATTTTTCCATATTTCCGAGTTTGTCTGCACTGTAAACGATCGATTGGGTCGTGTTCAGTCACTATATTCTAGTCGTTTCATGTCTGACTTTCAAGTGCCAACACTAGACCAACGCAAACACGACCTGAAACCACAAACATGCTAATTAGTATGTGACGTCATCAGTGCCACAAGTTTCTCAAAATCCTGTGGGAAACACTGACATGAGCTCGGTATCGGTGCATCCCTAGTATTAATACTATCACAGAATGAATACTTTAGAATTAACTTAAAATAAATAAATATTTCAAAAAAATTCAGATATTGAGTAAATAAAGAACTGTATTTCTTTTGTCAATTATTAAAATATTACATAGTAGGGCTGTGGCGATATATCGTGTAATTCTTTATGCTCAGTTTCTCAATTAATTACGGTTAAATGCTCTCGCGCAGAAACTCCAACTATGGGCCACAGAAGAAGACATGCAGTTTCAGGAAATGTCAATGGGGATATATTATCGCTGTTCTTAAAACATTTTCGGGTATTTTCATGATAATAAAACATATTTATAACGTTGATGTTTGACGAGTGTTTAGATGCACGTTCAGATGCTGTGTTCAAATGCACGTTATAATCTCTTAGTGATTTTATATTGAGCAGTACTTCCTACTGATCAAAGAGACGTAGTTCACAGAAGAGCTGTGCATAAAATACTGTCACGCTATTATAAGAGACCGATAGAGGCATAATTAACGTGTACCGCGATATATATATATCGACCCCCATATCGCCCAGCCCTATTACATAAGCTACTTCATTGGGAGTGTAGGTGCGGAGCTGGACAATTTTCAAATAATTGTCGGGTATGGGTAGTAAATGTATTGCCTTCTCGGGTCTTCACGGGTTCGGGTCCAACTTTTAAAACATTGCACGGGTCCAGGTCGGTTCTGTGTAGCAGAATCACGGGTCTCTTCGGGCTCGGGTACAGATTTTTAGACCCCTGAAGATCTCTAGTGCCCGCGGGGCAGAGAGATGCGAGTATGAGAAGCATTTCGAGACGCAGGCTGTGTGTGCGGTCTTCTGAATTGGGAATAACTGAAATGCATCATAGATGAATTTCTGAATCTTGTTGCAAATTAGATCTGTTGGGGAGATGAAGTGTGTAAGATAACTTTCATGTACTACTAACATCTAAGAATGTATCTTTTATTCCACAGTACTAAAAGCAGAACCGATAAGGGAGCTATTGATGTGTTGTGACCACAGATCAGTGGTTGTTACAGGTTTGTTCTAACCCGCTTTTGTTTCTGTTTTTGACAGATCCAGTTGAGATCTCGCCTGGTGACTCCAAACTGACACGTGTGTCCCAGCTTGAGCTGCCCGGCTCAAGGGAGCAGCTCGCAGAGAGTTCACCACCATGTCTTAATACCTCACGCTTCCCTCTGAAAACCCTGTCCCCCCTTCCCTCTCTCTCCCCTCCCTCCCCCTCCTCCTCTTCCTCCCCTGCCCTCCCTGTAGAAGCTTCCCAGTCTTTTGGAAACCACAGTGCCTACTTTGGAGAAATGAGTCTGCAGCAGCAGGGGTCCGAGAGGGACCTTCCCTCTGCTGCTTCCTCCGTCAGTCTGCCCTCTGTACGGAAAACGCCCAAAAAGCGCCGCATCTCTTTGCGGTCGTTATTCCGCCGTCGCTGTGGAGATTCCAAGTCTCGCAAGTCTCGGGCGTTACCTACAGGAGTGGACGGCATCGCCAGCGTTGAGAGCGTGCACTCGGAAATGTGCCAGCAGCAGGACCATGCCTCAGTGCTTTCTGTGCCGGGTTCGACCTATGCGTTATCTTCGTTCTCCTCGGCCTCCACCTCCGAGCTGCTGGAGTGCCCGTTGTGCCTGCTGCGCCACACACGAGACCGTTTCCCCGACATCATGACATGCCACCACCGCTCCTGCGCCGACTGCCTTCGTCAGTACCTGCGCATCGAGATATCTGAGAGCAGGGTCAACATCAGCTGTCCCGAGTGCTCTGAACGCTTCAACCCTCACGACATCCGCATGATACTCAATGACCGGGTGCTCATGGAGAAGTATGAGGAATTCATGCTGCGCCGCTGGCTGGTGGCGGACCCTGACTGCCGCTGGTGCCCTGCTCCAGACTGTGGGTATGTGCAATACAGTGCTAATTGTTTTATTTAAGGGTGTATTTTGGGGGTTTCGCAGTGAAGGAATTTTAATTAATTAAACACATGGCCAAAGGGTGAACAGTGTATACGATTTTGGATTATTGTTAGATTACTATAGGCAAAATGGTTTAAAAAAGTAATTTTAATTTCAAAAATTTTGGTAGTAGTTAGGCTTGTTGTGATAGTTGGTGTCAGTGGTGATACATGGTGTCCACCTGCCTACCGATTACATCACTTGTCCACCACGGTACCGACCCCCATCATCATTATGAATTTTTTAGTAATAAATCACTTTAAAGGCCAGACTACAATTGCGCGTCTGATCATGTCTGAGAGCTTATTCAGCGTAAGCCAGAGCTCTAGACTGCGACCAAATGGTCGCATTTTGCGACTGTTTTTCCTGCCGGTGCGACCAGTTTTTCTTTATGGTCGCACCAGTGCGACTGCCAAACTCATCAATATATATCCTTTGTGTGTTATAAATGAAATGTTATATTGCGCAAGCGGTGCATCCAGTAACTCCATTTCGTTTCCCCTCCTTCCGACATTCTATCTGTGCCCCGCCCCAGTAATGCGCGCGTGTAGGACGCGCATTCAATGCTAAAGATGAAGCGGAAGGTCGACAGAGCAGACGAGTGAAGCTCTTACTTTTGCAAATAAAATGATTATGTTTTGCCTGCAGAATGCAAGAATTTCCACAGCTAAGGTACAAAACAGGAAAGATAACGAAATTGCGTGTATTGCACGCAGTGTAAAGCTAATGCAGGAAACAACATTTGCAACAAGGTGTTTTAACTTTAGGCACTATACTATTGAATAAAGCTCTCCAACAATACTGCGCAAAGTATACAAAATGTTAAATAATGTTTATTTGTGAGTCGTTATGGATAAAAGCCAAACATATGTATATCAATGCAGCCTTCAGTTCTCACAGGTTGTTTGAGATAACTTATGCGCATGCCCAGAGAGCGCTTAATACTAAACTGAGTTCTCTTTCACGTCTTCTTACTTTGAAATATACATATAAATGCAAAATTATGTCAAAAATCCCATATTAGCAAATATCCTTGTAAAATAGTCCTTGAACACTGTCGACAATTGTGTTTGCCTTCAGTCAGGGTCACTCATCAGTCACAGCTGCTCCATTGCCCACGTTCATGTTCATCATCAAACTCAATGCGCACACCTTTGTCGTTCCCCGCAGACACGCCACAACCGCCGGTGCGGCACAGAGAAATGGGCACGACGCCGTAGACATAAGCCAACATGATTGGGCACTCCAATCCCTATAAACATGGTGCAGATGTTATCCAGTGCATAAGAATTTCAATTTTTTTATTTAAATAATGTTAGATAAAATGAAAAAACAAAATGATCTCTATAATTACATTATTTTAAAAAGGTTTAATAAACAAGCTGCTGTTTGAAGTGGATTAGTAAGCAGGAAATAAGGAAACCGTTGTGAAACACATGTCGCAGACTCGCAGTTTAGATCTGTATATCCATATACTCGCTCTTAAAGGGGCAGCAGCACAATAAAGATCTGCTTATAATGTTCATAAAACAACAAAAGACGGGCCCAAAAACACTCACTGATATTAAAGGAATTGTGTTCTCCTCATACGAGTTGTTCACAACAGATAAAGGAACAAAGTATAATACAATCATTTTAGTTTGTTAAAGATGTGCGTTAAATATGGTTGAAGTGTTGAAAGAAAGTTTGTTAATAAACAATAATGATTTATATTAATTTGTAATTAATTTATTGGTGTATTAAACACGTTTGGATGTAGTTTTATTGTTTCTTTTTTCTTGCCTCACCAAATTAAGGGTTACATGGTGCCACCACTTGTTTTCCTGTTTTTATGTGACCGTCATCTAAGGAAGATATTTACTAATTCTACTGATCACCACCTCATATTAACGTTGTTCTCTTTGTCATTTCATTGTTAGTGTCTGTCAGATTTAAATTTAAAAATATTTTTTATGTATATTACAGTGATTACAGGTGACGCAAAGAAGAGTTAAATGAGAATGAGCAATCTAATTGTGTCTTCTGTAGCGGTAACTTAACCCCGTGGTGAAGAACTTTTTCTCATGAAAAATTCAAATAGAATTTTTAATATTCAAATTATTATTTGCGACTATTTGTCGCAAAGCTTCCCGTGTTTAGCTCAATGCACGTGAGCTTGTTTACAAAGCGGACGGAACCGTCAAAAGCAGCAATGTCTTCTGAAAATTATGTTGACCGATCAGGTCTTCGTTGACAAGCATTACACACATTCATGACGATGCAAGACATGCTACCTATCGAGGCTGGCAAAATTATTTTATCTATCGCCTACCTTACGGTTATAAATTGTAAACTAGTAGTGTGCCTATGAACAACCTAAAAAGGCTAGGTCTCCGTCTGTTTTGCAACCCTTTGCCTTTTTCTGTTCGCGCCACCGAGTAAGCCCGTCCAATATTGATTTGTGATCAGGCTCATGTCCGATCACTCTCTCTCTTTCTTTTCTTCACTTCCTCAGACAAAATCCTTTTTAGTTTCTGTGCTGGCTCTGCCGTGGAGTTGGTTTGGAGGCTGGTGTCGTATTACACGCTTTGTCTTATTGTTAGCTGTTGGCTAACTTCACACAGGCTATGAGTAAAACGTGACACATGCCGCAAAGCAGGTCGATGGCTGGGGATGGCTGGGGATGGGCGGGGCTTGGTGTATCTACCCGAACACCAACGTTACAGAGTCTGGTTTCAGCCGCTAGGAACCTGCTCCGGTAGCTGTGCCAGTAAAATTCACAGCAAACCCAGCATGGTGTCACTGATACTATCGGTGTTTATTTTACATGTCTATTAACCGGTGGGAAAATTAATCGGCATCAATTTATTCTGCCATTTTGCACACCGAATGTGCTTTTTTTGAGTGTGAACAATTAGTTGTTATTGTGTCACTGAAATCAAACACTTAATTTTCTTATAGATATTTCAAATTTTAAAATTTTAGGCCATGTAATCTTTATATTGTATATTTGCTCTTACAACAATTTAATTGATCAATTCAACAATGATCATAATCTAGATTTGTACTATTTTGGTGAAACAAAATTTCACATTTACATTGCAAGATTTTTCATGCCTGCATTGTACCATGAATACAGCACAATGCTAACATCTTATTGCCACAGCAGCATGATGCGTTGGGATTTCTACAGCACATTTTTTTCAGCTAGGTCTAAATAGCTGCTATGGTTTAAACTACCTAGCTGTGAATGTTGCCACAGCTGCTTTGTGTGTTGGCACAGCTGCTGTGTCTTTGTATATTGTGTTATTTGTGGGGTGTTTGTTTAGACGTGAGTTCAGAGGTAGTGGTCATTTTGCCTGTGTGTTTATAAATGACCCCCTACTTGAATTGAATATTGACATGGCATTGAGTACATTAAAGGAACAGAACTTGAAAACAAACAGAAATGTTATTGGTGAGGAAGGATGCTCCAGAGATCTGGTCAAATCCGACCTGAATCCTCCAACTGTGAATCTTCTTTGTCATTTGTTACAATTTGCAATGTGGTCAGGAATTCAACTCTTCCCTTGTTAAATCTCCATGCTCAGTCTCTGAGGCAGATATGTCTTGTCTGTCATCTAAAGCTAGCACAAGCCAAAAGCACAGTATTGTGTTGTGATCAGCGCTTTTAGAGGCCTGACATTGTCACTTTGAATGGAGTCTTTTAATCTGGAATTTGATGTATAGTGCGGAATCTTGCAAATTTAGAACTTAATCGGAAATTAAGTTAATAAATTAATAAAATTCCATTTGTGCTTTAAATAACATCAATAGTGATTTAGATGCTGTTTAAATTAGTTAATGAGTGAAACTTACAAATGCATAGTAGCCATCTCGTAAAATATTTACGAAGTAAAAATGGGTTTGTGTGGAGTAAACTTTTTAAACCGCAGTAGGGATATCATATCATTTGCGATATACCAATAGAAATTCTCCCCAGTATAGAACTTAGTCTATCTGCAATATAAACAATAAATTCTAGTTGATGATGTGTATGCGATCATTTCCACACATCAGTATATACAGTTTAAGCATAACATGATGTGTATGGAGTTTAATTAGATTTTTTCTTTACTACAATCTTTTGAAAGTCGAATGTTATTGTTATACTTTCTCCACCTGTTTCTTTTTGGTGGTTGATGTGTTGCTGGTTAATCTCTGTACACCCACATTTTGAGCCCTCAGTTAATTTGTCTGATTTTTTTTAATGTGACAGGTATGCAGTCATTGCCTTTGGTTGTGCCAGCTGTCCGAAGATCACATGTGGTCGTGAGGGATGTGGAACAGAATTCTGTTACCACTGCAAACAGCTATGGCACCCCAACCAGACCTGTGATGCTGCCCGACAGCAGAGAGCCCAGAGCCTCCGACTGAGACCATTCAGATCATCTTCACTCAGCTACAGCCAGGAGAGCGGTGCTGCTGGTGAGTCCCCCACCACACACAAAACATACCTACATTAAATCCTTAGTAATAGCTCTTCGGTACTGTAATGAGTTTGCAGGCCTATGGTGTTTTTACCGTTGGAGCTTTTAATGCTGATCCAAGTCTTGTTTGGCTTTAGTTTTTACACCAACTAAAACTGATCTTGTGTATGGTTTAATGCAGTCTGGTCTCTTTTGCCAAATGTTTACATTGTTTGAATCTTTTGCAACATATACATGGTAGACAGGTTAGGTGCTGTTCTGTCAGTGTTTGTAGATAAACACACTTTGAAAAGAGCGTGGCAAGTAAATTAAGTCTGACAGAGGTCAAACAATAGAAAAGTGGAAAAACTTAAATTTATCATGTGATATTTAGAGTTGGTCGAATAACACATGTTGTGTGTGTCTTTAAGCTGATGACATAAAGCCATGTCCCCGATGTGCGGCCTACATCATTAAGATGAACGATGGGAGCTGTAATCACATGACCTGCGCTGTGTGTGGCTGTGAGTTTTGCTGGCTGTGTATGAAGGAGATCTCTGACCTGCACTACTTAAGGTCAGTGTACTGAACACTAGACTGAACTCTGTCATTACTGTTTACCAAGTTATGGTAATACAGATATATTGAGTTTAACTGATTTCTGTGTTCCTGATACAGTCCTTCTGGGTGCACATTCTGGGGTAAGAAACCCTGGAGCAGGAAGAAGAAGATCCTGTGGCAGTTGGGCACACTGGTGGGTGCTCCGGTTGGCATTGCACTGATTGCTGGCATTGCCATACCTGCAATGATCATTGGGATTCCTGTGTATGTGGGTAGAAAGGTGAGTGAAGATGGAAAACACAGACTGACATTTTATTCACATCCTCATTAGCCTTTTGGCTTTGCTTACGATTCCAAAAAGTCTTAAGGGTTATTTGAATTGAGATATTTCATATTTACAACAAGGTTTTTTGCTCTTCTGACTAAAAAACAACTAAATTATATGACTCTGGGCAACATGCTGATGCATTACGTACACAGATGTATGCTGAGTCATTGGACTAATTAACATTTAGCTCTTATAAATCCTTTATTATTAATTTCAATAATGTGTTGTCATATTTTTAATGGAGTTAGTTAGCTAACTAACTAACTAACTCGAGGACATTTGCATCATCTGATTTCTTGTAATTTGACAGCATTTTCTTTAGTGAACCAGTTTATCAAATTTCCTTTTATTGTGACTACACGATAATAAGGGCTTTTACTTCATAAACGCTGTTGCTTAAAATAAACTGATAAAAATTGGTGCCATGTTGAAAACACTTTGAGATGTACTGGTTTTAGCAATGTAGAAATAACAGTGTAGAGACTTAATCTTCACCAAAAAACAATGCATGTTGATGTACTATCTTTTGGATTTGGTTATGTGCAAGTTGATATGCAGTCTGTCTCTGTAAACCGGATAAACTCACTGTAAACTGGGTCATTTGTATGCCGAATAAAAACATTTTAAATCTACAGTTCAGTCTGAATTTCATTTTAAAGAGATTTCCCAAAAACTTTCCATTGTAAAATAATGAGACTTGCATATCTACATGCAACATTGCCTGCTAAATAATCAAATATATTAATTGGATATTTCTGTAATCACTCTGTGATTCCATGTGTTCAGATTCATAATCGTTATGAGGGTAAGGACATTTCCAAGCACAAGAGGAATCTTGTGATAGCAGGTGGGGTGACTTTGTCAGTGATTGTGTCTCCAGTGGTGGCTGCCGTTACTGTCGGTAAGAAAGCTTATCAACTTCCTTATTTCCTGCTTACTAATTCACTTCAAACAGCGGCTTGTTTATTAAACCTTTTTTAAATAATGTAATTATAGAGATCATTTTGTTTTTCATTTGATCTAACAATATTTAAATAAAATTGCAAAATTCTTATGCACTGGATAACGTCTGCACCATGTTTATAGGGATTGGAGTGCCCATCATGTTGGCTTATGTCTACGGCGTAGTGCCCATTTCTCTGTGCCGCAGCGGCGGTTGTGGCGTGTCTGCGGGGAACGGCAAAGGTGTGCGCATTGAGTTTGATGATGAAAATGACATGAACGTGGGCACTGGAGCAGCTGTGACTGGTGAGTGACCCTGACTGAAGGCAAACACAATTGTCGACAGTGTTCAAATAAAGCAAACCGTGTTCAAAGCCGTTATTTGCATGTAGTTTCTGTAGCTTCGCTCCTGTTTACTCATTTACACAGATTCTCTTTCACTCTCCCTCATGATTTGCCGATCACATTTCACACTTTCTCGCTTCCTTGCTAATGTTGAATTCAAACACAGAGTGTAAATGTCATTCCAGATCTGATATGGTGAGTTCTATCGTTGGTAATAGTTCTTTATTGTTTGTGGTGTACCAGGTTGAGTACAAGCCTGAGATTATCATGTGATGATGAATTTACAGTTCACAGTCTTAGATGTGAAGTCTAATTTGTTTAACTATAAACATTTTTTGTTGCAGGGCTGGCTTTTTTGATGCACTGGTACTACAGTAGTTAAAAGTTTTGAAAAAAGACGTGTGTGTTGCATACATGAGACAAAATCCAAACTTTAACAAGAAATTTTTTTAGATGTTTTTTTATTAGCCTAAAATGGCAGACATTGTCAATTTTGTTTATATAGCCCTGTAACACTAATCACAAATCATTTGTGATTTAGGAACAAGCCTTCCTAGCAATAACGTAATTTTTTTTCACAGTGCAAAATATGGTTATTGTGTGAAGAACAGTAGATAACACTTTTTTTTACAGTGAAACTACTGTTTCTTCCTTTTAAAGTGGTTTATTTTGAACATGAACATAGCAGTTTTAACACAAAACCCATGCACTGGGCAAGCACCAATCGCTGTTATACTTTAGAAAATGTTTACAACATCTAGTTATTAGATAATGGATGTCAGAACAGTTACCCTGAACCCTGCAGTACAGATTACCTGACCATAAGCTTATCCTATTCCAGATACAGTCCCTGATACTTAAGGATCAAATGGCTTGGTTTCTGAAACCTCAGATAACTTGCCTGCAGCTTGGGTGATGCTGAGAACAAGTAGCTCCTGTTCTCACATACAGCTTGGGCTAGAGGCAACCAGCCATGTACATGTGCCATACTAGGGAAAATGGACTTGGTTTGGGGGGACCTTAAATACCAACCACTGTCGCTTATTTCTTATGACTTCAATTACCCTTCAGCCTAAAACAGCACAAGGTTGCTTCTTCATAAAAACCAAATGCCTCTTCTCTCCACAGACACCACTTCAGTAGCAGAGACCAGGCATAACCCCAGTATCAGTGAGGGCAGTGTAGGTGGCCTGATGGGCAGCCTGAGTGCCAGCGGGAGCCACATGGAACGGATCGGAGCAATGAGAGATAATCTGAGCGAGAACGCCAGCACTATGGCCCTTGCAGGAGCCAGCATCACTGGCAGCTTGTCGGGAAGTGCCATGGTCAACTGTTTCAACAGGTTTGATTTGCTTTCAGATTTAATAAAAGGTATATGGGCTTTAGTGCTATTGTTTTGTGTGAGCCTTTGTAATAAATCATCTACATATCAAGACAGTATTTTGAGCTCCATAGTAATGCTTTGAATGTTTGATAAAAAAATAAAGCTCTAGGTTTTATAACATGTCTTCCTGTGTGTGCATGCATGAATTAAATATGCTCATCTTCCTGCGGGTCTCAGGTTGGAGGTTCAAGCTGATGTACAGAAGGAGCGCTGCAGTCTGAGCGGGGAGTCTGGCACCGTCAGTCTGGGGACAATCAGCGATAATGCTAGTACCAAAGCAATGGCTGGATCCATTCTCAATGCCTATTTGCCTCTGGACAGGTCTGTATTCATACAGCTGAAAGAAATATGTCGATGAATAGGCACTTTCACTTAGGGTTAACAGCATTTTAATGTTTGAACTGCAACAAAGCATAAAACATACCACCGACTAGCTTGTTTGCACCAAATTAAGCCTCCCGTATCTGTTATTCTTGTCTCATTCATAAGTTTGAACTGTATTTTCTGTTTGTGTGGAACAGAGATGGGAACAGTATGGAGGTGCAGGTGGATGTGGAATCTAAACAAGGGAAGCTCAGGCACCACAGCGGCAGCAGCAGTATGGACGATGGCGGCAACGGGGTCAGCGTTTGCCCCTCCGGCTGCCCCCACGACAGCAAGTGCACTTCCCGCTGGGCCAAGGAGCCTTCCTTAACCTCTTCTTCATCTTCTGGAAAGAAGAGCAAAGGCAAGCTGCGCAAGAAGAGCGGAGGCATCAAGATCTATGAGACCCGCGAGGACATGGACGCCCAGCTGTTGGAGCAGCGCAGCACCAACTCCAGCGAGTTGGATTCCCCCTCTCTAAGCGGCAGCCTGCCCTCTGTGGCCGACTCACATTCAAGCCACTTTTCTGAGTTCAGCTGTTCTGACCTGGAGGCCTGCAGACCCCCCTGCTATGAATCTCACATTAGACATCCTAACACCGGAGGAGCAGTCAGCCCTCTCCCTGAGGTGGAGCATGACAGACTGGAGAACTGCCCCATCTCTGGGAACTTCCCCCAGGCTACGGTAGCCCCTCTCACTTCAGATGGAGCAGCGGAACGCCCCCTGTGCTACATCACAGAGGAAAACATGAGTTTAATCTGTGCATCAAGCCTGGACACTGGTGTGAGCCAGAGCTCACCTAAAGAACGTAATAACAACCTCCCTCAGCCGGCTAGCCCTGTGCGTAACACCTGTATTCAAACGGAAATTTAACAACGGGTTTAGTTAACCCAAATGCTAGCTTTCAAAGCTAACCTCACCATCCACTCTATTACCAAGCATTGCACACGGAGTTAAAGATTATAAAGTTTGTGCAGGTTTCATGGAGGATTATTTCCAGGTCGGTTGTTGATCAAACGAATGTTGGCCATGTAATGCCATTATTTACACTGGTCAAGGGCAGGATATGCCTCAGGTTTTAAGAAAGGTTATTACTTAAGAAAGGTTAATAAACTCTGCAGGTTTGTCTGGGCTTACGGTTGGACTAATACTTGGATAAGATTGAGAAAGGCAACAGATGAATGTAAGGCAGCAAGTAATGCACAGATGCTAATGTAGCTGTTTATTACATATGCCTCTCAGTGTTCAGGGTCGCTGTGATCAAGAACCTCACCAATGAGGAATGAATGTGTGTGTAGATCTCAAAGAACATGCCCAGGTCATATTTGATTGATTAAAAATGGCTTGTGTTGAGAAAATGATTTTTTTCCAACAAATTTCTTTACTCCAAATTCTCAATATTGTATTTATGATATTTTCAATTTTTTGTGATGGTCATTTATTATTAGTGGCACTCTTAATGACAATGTGTAAAAATACTTCAACTCGTATTGAAAACGCACTTAATTTACATGAAAATGTAATGGCAAAAAACTAATTTGGCTTATAGGTTATAGGTTATTTAACAAAATGTAACTTGATTTTTATGAAATATGACTGGGACATGTTCTTAAAGATTTTTAAAGGTTGACCTGTGTTTTCAGGCACCTTTACCACACACACACACATACATGCATATACTTTTAGTTATCCAACATATCGCTTATCATTAAACATGAGGGGAAGAGGGTATCCAATGCCCTTATTGAGGTGTTCAAAGAAGGTAAGCCCATTAGGGCCAGGCAATAGTAGATTTCTTTTCTCATCAGCGATTCTTGTACATGATTGCTTTTTTAATTTCCTGGGCTTCTTTTCAAAGGTATAATTTTTCTTGTCTAGCGTCACTGCTTGTTTTCCATTTTTGGGAAAAGTTGATGTATTAAAGCCCTGTGTGGGGTGCTGGTTCAAGTTGAAAAGCATGCGAGGTGCTGAATGAAGCTGTTTGGACGCCCCCTGCTGGAAGGACAGGGACCTTTCACCAACCCCTTTTTATTCCCAGGGGAAGCAAATCCTGGAGAGAATGTTTTTCCTTGCAAATGATTATCAGTAGGGTTATGTGGATGTGAACCATCAGTGTTGAAACAATGGACATTGATTGGTCTTATATTTATGAATCGAAAGGATTTGCATCCTCTGCAAAAAAGCTAACTCTCCAACTCCTTTAATGTTAAAGGCTATGATGGTAATCGCATTCAGGTTGTTTCAATCACCTTGCGATTTTAAGTTATTTTCTTTTTGTATTTGTATTGACTCATGGTGCCTTTTGGATCATATAAAAAGATTTCTTTGTTTCTCCAGTTTGTGTCTTATAGAAATTCAAATGTATTGGATGATGCTGAGCTGAATGTTAGTGAGGTGCTGTGGCATCTGTAGAAACGTTTCACATTGTCCCTGTGATGCACACTAAATGGTTAGGAACTACACAACTGACCACCTACCAAAGACAGCACTCAGGCTCACTGATGACAACTTCCTCTCAACCACGTGACCCGCACACTTCAACGGCATTCATAGTTTACAGTCTCTGCCGCCTCTGAGAACTGAGAGTCTGATCCTATGTGTTTGCACTGTTCAATCCTAGTCCCCTGTCTCTACAGCCAATTCAACAGGTGGCTTCTGTTCGTCTGTTCTGCTGCCGCTCTGGTGCTGCTCGGTAATCTCTCGGGACTGATCCAATGTCACAAGCTGCTTTTTTGTTTGTTCAAATTCTTTTTTCTCCCTTATGTTTTGAGCATCTCTGCCTATTTCTGTATGAGAGGATAGGGCTGAGTATGATTTCTAATTTGTTCAAAACAGCTTATCATATTTGTATATTTGCTTTATAATATGCGTGTAAATGCATATCTAAATGAAAATAAAAATATGAATCCAGATGTGTGTTCTTTGATCAGTTGTCTAAGAGTCAAAAATCTGCCAAGGGGTAATAACGAAAAAACAGTTACATTTTTCCACTATTTTGAAAAGGATTTACATTTTTAAACATTTTTGTTGTTATACAAACAAATTCCATAAAAACCTCCCTTACGTTTAAAAAAAGGAAAGTCAATGGATTTTAACATGTTAGTCTCTTGAGTAACGTAATATATAAGCTACAAATTAGACTCAATTTCATAAACTAAATCATAAACTATGCCAAAGCGTTTTGAACATTTCCATCACATTTTATAATTACGCAAAAATGAAACCTAGTTCACCCCTTTTGCACGTTGTCAAGCCTGCCAAAAACCTTCGACTGGCTGTCAGATGGAATATTAGAACTAAATGTGCACAATACACAGAACTATTTAAGATATACTATCTTGATGACTGTCTTTGCTGTTTAAAAGATTAAGACCATTTTCAAAGTTTCATAAAATGTTGTTTAATTGTCCAATACTAGATCATACAGTTTACATGGTTTGTTAAATTTGAATTACCCCTTTAGCAGATTTTGACTCGTCCAGGAACCAAAATGGCCATTCAGAAATGTTTTAACATGTCATTCAAAAGGCAGTAAATATTTATAATACGGTACAGTTTAAAAATATAGACCTTTTACTGAAATATAATCTAATTGTATAGTTTGTCAATTCCGTTTGTGACTTAAATATTTGTATGCATAAAGAGTCACAAGAGCAGCCATCCAGTATTTTATGTATTGCTTATTTTATATTTGTATAGTTCACCAACATGAGTTTAGCTGAAAATATTTCACTTTAATAAAGTAATTTATTCAGCTCTTGCAAAGTTGGTCATCTGAAATATATTTCATTTGCTGACATACTACAGAAAACCTATATCAATTTTAGTTTGCATTAATTCACACATTGTGAAATCTTGTTTTTTTTCTGTGCACATTGAAATTATGGTTGAGCTGGAAGGCTGAACTTAAAAAAAAGTAAAGTAACACTAAAATAAGCTACTTGTATGTATATTACAGTACAATGGAATAGCCATTAAAAAATATATTAAATCCTGAAAAATGAAAATTTTCTACACAATTTTGTCCAAGAGTGGGATAACGCACTCTGTGTGAGCCACAACCTCGTCAAAAAGGCACGTTCTCTCTTATACACATAACAAACGATTCCAGGTTCAGGAACCTTTTTCCAGCCGTGCGCTCACGCGTGCCTAGTAAAGCCAGGGTTAGAGCGAATAAGAGTTTGCATGCTTTGCGTTGTCAGCATTGCATCAGATGCAATAATCCTAGAAGAAAGTGATGTGAATTTTGATGGAAGGGGAAACTTTCATTGCAGCATATGACAGTCTGCATAAAGATGAATAGACCCTCCTGAAGGGATTGTGAGTTCTCTGCCTCCAGCACTGAAGGCCGGATTTCTCTGGCTTGCTGGATCCACTGTTTCTGGCTTTAATGAGGGAGGGTCTGTTCTTCCTGTAGCTTTCAGTTCATTTAATAATTTATTGCTTCTGTCAACCTACAGAGAGAAAAGAGTCTTAGTCAACATAACTTCATGCACACTTGTCATGTTAAAGCCAGTTATTGCCATTAAATGCATTTTTTACCCACACTGAATTTTTAGAGGAAATATTAGGGTGTCATAAATTACCAAGTTAATCATTACTGCAATTAAATTACTTTTCTCCTAAAAAAGGATTACTCTTCATCTATTAATAATTTAATTACAGTTACTTATGATGTACTTTACATATTGTACATACTTCAATTATTTATTATTTTTTTATCTAAATTTAGATTGTATTTGAAATGAGTTTATTTGGTTGAAGTTAAAATGACAATATATGTATTGAAAAGTATAATGTTTAAATATTTTTTTTCTAATATCTTGTGTAATATTTAAAGGGTACTTTTCTCAAATGTGTTCAAGCAGTTGTGTTTACAGATTTCAGTTTTATTATTGCTTTTTCCAAGTTCTGTGGCATTGTTGTGAAGAACCTTTTGTAAACAAATGCACCTTAAGTTGCTTTGGATCAAAGTGTCCACCAAACACATGTAAAGATTTCAATATTTTTTGTGATAACATCTGGCTGTATATATTATCCATCACTTATTCTAATGTCAGTGACAGTTTACCTTGAGCTCCAGCCAACAGGGTTTCTCTAAGTAGGTTAGTCACCAGCTCTAGTTCTTGTTCCGCCTCTTGCACATTCGGGTCCATCTGTAGTACTTCTTGTAAATCAGTGCTGGCTGACAGATAGTCCTGTAGACGATACAAATCAAATAAACTGAATTACATACTGACCATTGTACGATCAAGTCATGCAGAGTGACTGATCCATAACAATGGATCAGAAAAATGAAGACCAATTTATTGGTACTCTATATGTTGTAACGCAAACCAGCATATGTTGTCACGTGGATTTTACCTTTAAAATTTTTACACTTTTCTGTTTCACAAAAGGTTCTTTATGGCAAAAAAGGGTTCTTCTATTGAATCGCTGTGAAGAACCTTTTAAGCACTTCATTTTACATTTATGCATTTGGCAGACGCTTTTATCCAAAGCGACTTACATTACATTGTACTATACATTTGTACATTTTGTATAGTAAGCAAGTGGGGGTTAGGTGTCTTGCTCAAGGGCACCTCAGCCGTTACCCGTCAGACCTGAGAATCGAACCAGCAACCTTCTGATCATGAGTCCAACTCTCTAACCACTGGACCACGACTGCCCTCATTTTTAAGAGTGTACTGTGATGTTGTTGTACCATCTGACAAGCAACTTTACATAACGTCTCCGGTTACTGAGAGGAGGTCTCTCAACATTGTGTTACCAAAACTAGGGGTATCCCCTTTACTGAAGCCTTATTTGTACAACGGCAGTAGAAATGAAAAGGGAACTGGCCAATGTCTGTCTAGATGGCACTTAGAGGCGTGGCAGCACCCCATGTAGTATACCGTCTGGACCGAATACCCTCAGAATCTTTGACTTAACATTACAGCGCGACGCTCTGAGCACACGAACATGGCGGTTTACACAATGTTTCGTTACCTCCTCTCAGGAAACCGAGGTTACGACAGTAACCAGAGACGTTTCCTTTCTAGAGAGGTCTCTCAACATTGCGTTAACAACGCTAGGGGAACAGTATAAAATCAAGTAATAATACAAGTAATGTGAGAGGATAAACCCCCTCAGCCAATCAGCGTAGCCGCAAACACGACCATTAAGCCCATTGGATTCTAGCAAGCAGGAACCAATCAGAAACGGTTCTGTGCCGCCAGGGAGGACACATCCAAGCGGTAAAATCTGGCGAAGGTATTCTGCGAAGACCAGTCAGTTGCTGCACAAATGTCCCGAGAAGACAACCCTCTTGACCAAGCCCATGAGGAAGCGACAGCTCTTGTAGAATGGGCCCTAAGATCAATAGGGCAGTCCTCCCCCCGACTGGTGTATGCCAGCGCTATCGCGTCCACTATCCAGTGGGACAACCTCTGGTTTGAAACAGGACATCCTTTAACTGGTCCGCCGTAGCACACAGAGACACTAAACGAGGCAGATCACTCAATATAAAATCAGCGCGCGATGATCGTCATCTAGTGAGGCTAGCGGATCCGGAGAGAAAGCAGGCAGGGATATAACCTGCACTCTAAATAGTGTTGAGAGCGATTTAGGCACATAACTCATTTTAGGTTTGAGCGTGATGCTGCAGTCACTAGGTCCAAACCACATGCAAGCGGTGTCGATAGACAGTGCGTGTATGTCCCCAACATGTTTAGCAGACACAAGAGCAAGTAGTAGGGCTGTTTTCAATGAGAGTTCTCTCAGTCCAGTCGACTGCAAAGGCTCGAACGGGGAGAGAGAGAGAGCGCCCTTAACACCAAAGCCAAATCCAAATTCAGCCGTCTCGCGCCTTGCAGAAATCTCACCACCAAATAATGTTTGCCCACCGAGAAACCGTCGACCGGTGGGTGGACAGCGGCAAAGGCAGCAACGTAAACTTTCAGGGTAGATGATGAGCCGCCGCCATCCAAGCGATGCTGCAGAAAAGCTAGAATGTCAGACACAGAACATAGCTTCAGGTCTAGACCATTCTCTGCGCATCATCTGACAAAAACTGCCCATTTGAAAGTGTAAAGGCGCCTCATAGAGGGGGCTCGCGACTCTGTAATAGTGTCCATAGTATGATTCGCTAGACCCCGCAAGGTCCCCTGTTCCCACAAACCCGCCACAAATGCAGATCGAGCCACCCACCTGGGTCAGCAAGTATCTCCTTAGTGGGATCGGCCATAGTGACACTGTCAGCAGCTCCGTTAGGTCGGGAAACCACGGCTGATTCATCCATCTTGGGATGATCAGTGTCACTGAAGCTTTTTCTTCCCTGATTTTGTGTAACACCAATGGTAAAATCTTGACTCGTGAAAACGCATACAGGCTGGCTCTCGGCCACAGCCTCGTGAGCGTGTGTGTCCCCCAGCGGGGAGCACGACAAGGAGAAGAACAGAGGTTAACCATCACATTCTTCTGTCTGCTCTCTCTTCACTGGGCATCCCTATCCTTCACTCTCCTGGTTTATATCCTATCTCACAGATAGATCCTTCAAGGTTGCTTGGGGAGGTGTCCAAATCACACCAACTAGTCACTGTGGTCCCACAAGGATCGGTTCTTGGGCCTATGCTTTTCTCTATATGCACCACATCACTGGGTTCCATCATACAAGCACATGGTTTCTCCTAGCATTTTTATGCTGATGACACTCAACTTCACCTCTCGTTTCATCCAGATGATTCCACGGTAGCCACACAAATTTCAGACTGCCTGGCTGACATCTCTTCATGGATGAAAGACCATCACCTACAACTCAACCTGGCCAAGACTGAGCTTCTAATATTTTCTGCCACTCCATCAGAACAGCACCAGCTTACCATCCAGCTTGGTCCATCAAAGATAACTCCATCGACTTTAGTCAGGAATCTTGGGGTAATCATGGATGATCAGCTGACTTTTAAGGATCACGTCACTAAAACAACACGGTCATGCAGGTTTGCATTGTACAACATTAGGAAGATCAGACTGTTCTTAACAGAACATGCAACACAGCTTCTCGTCCAGGCTATTGTCCTTCTAGACTGGATTACTGTAATGCTCTTCTGGCCGGTCTCCCAGCTTGTGCTTTCAAACTTCTGTAAATGATCCAGAATGCTGCTGCACGCCTGGTCTTCAATGAGCCCAAGATAGCACGTCACACCTTTGCTCATCTCTCGCATTGAGTTCAAGGCACTGGTGCACTGGTGCTGGAGTCTAAACGCACCCCCAAATACACGGTCGACTGGTTGGGGAGCAACATGTTCTTCTGCCTGTTCACACACAGTCCCAAAACTTCCATGTGCGATAGGAGTGTGCATGCGTGGGCATCGAGAATCTCTTTTGACTAGGCTAAAGCCAGCCAATCATCCAAATAATTCAGAATGCGCATTCTGCTCGCTCTCAGAGGGGATAAAGCCGCATCCACTATCTTTGTAAATGTGCGTGGAGCCAATGCGGTCATCCGGCCAGGCTTAGACTGCAGCACAGCCTTGGACTGTAGAGAAGACAAGAACAGGCACAAATGCGCTGCAATTGCCTGGTCAACGTGAAGCATACGCGGATAGCCGCTGGCTTCCGCCCCATCCACCAATGAGAAAATCGCTGATGGGCCCGGAACATGCTGGCATGCTGGAACACACGAGCAGAAGGATCCTCAATATTTCCTCTTCTCCTGGGCGTATCCTCAACAGTATTCAAAGATGAGGGAAGGAGAAAGATTCTGAGGGTATTCGGTCCAGACGGTGTACTACATGGGGTGTTGCCATGCCCCTAACTAGACCGACATTGGCCAGTTCCATTTTTATTCCTACTGCCGTTGTGCAATAAGGCTTCAGTAAAGGTTTGGAGAAGGGGATACCCCTAGCGTTGTTACCGCAATGTTGAGAGACCTCTCTCAAAAGGGAACTGTAAAGATCTGGGTACAATGTGTACAAACATTCATTCTAGTAACCCTGGCTGATGGCATCAGAAAACCATTAACCTTCAAGCCTTTGTGGGCCAGAGCTCGTCTGTAAAACGCTTTCTTATTGTTTGGCTCCATCTGAAGTGCAGAGTCACAGTCCTGTTTGGCCTCCTCGAAACATTCCAGCTTGAGATAGCACAGCGCTCTGAAAAACAGAACAGAGTTTCTCCTTCAGCAATGTATCCTAACTTGTCTCTCATTGGCTGTTTTATGCTGTCGTTGTCAGAGCTAATTGCTGACTGGTTTGTTGGAGCAGGTCTCATTTCAGCACTTTCTAGAAGGCTATTGATGATAAAATAAGAGACAGGAGCACATGAGAAACTATTAAGGGATTTTATTGCCACTTTGTAATTACTTAGAGCAAACTGCAAAGCACACAAACTGACTGCAGCTATGTTTAGAATTAACTACTATATAGTGCTTACTATACACAACTACCAGCTTACTAATTATTTTATATTTTTAATTTAATGTGAAATTAATAGAATCAATAGTACAATCAATAAATATTATACATTTTAGTATGCTACAGTAGTCACATGGCCAGGTGAGGCATTTTTGTAGTCTGGCCAATTTTTGCTTTTGATCACATTTTATAACATTGGACATGCAAAGAGTATCACATGCCGTGTTCATTGTTATATACTGATCAGCCAATAATACAATAATACAGCTAAAAACTTTTTTGTGTGAACTAGATGGAACCATGTAGAATGTTTACTCCATATGTACCAATACATATCTCACAACATTTCATAACTATTTTATGGTGGCTAATTTGTGTAAATGTTTACGACCCCATTCACACTTTTTAGTACAAACATTATTGTTTTATATACGTTACACCTTGTAGCCACCTTGTAAAATAGTTACGCTGTAAAAAAATGTACGTTTTTAATGTTTTTACATTATAGATTAGACTGTGTTTACTATATTTACAAAAACCTCTTCTCTCTCTTCTAGCAGATAAAAAAGTAAAATGTTGGATCACTTCGTTGCTTTCCTCACTTTTGTCACTTGTATAAAAGCATGCTGAATGCCTAGATGTAAATGTGCCCTGCATTTAGCAAATGTAGATTTACATTTATACATTTGGCAGACGCTTCTATCCAAAGCGACTTACATTGCATATACATTTGTTTCTGAGTATGTGCAATCCCTGGGATCAAACCCATGACCTTGGCATTGCTAGCTCCATGCTTTCATCACTGAGCTACAGGAAATACTCATCCAGTTTTTCCAAGTATACAGCTGTGGAAATAAGAGACTGTTTCAAAGCATCATTTCAGTTTTTCTGAATTTACTATTTATAGGTAGGTATTTAGGTAAAATTATTGTTCTCGTTTCATTATGTGAACTACTAACAATATTTTTACCAAATTTGAAAGAAAAATATTGTTTCTATTTGCATTTATTTGCAGAAAATGAGACCTGGAGAAAAGATGCTGTGTATTTTCTCAGAGCTCAAATATTGCAAATAAAACAAGTTCATATTCATTTTTAAGCAATACAACAGTAATATTTGTACATGTATTTATTTTAAATATAATTTGTAAATGATTTTTTTTATGTGATAACCATAGTTTTTTAGTGTCTTGTCATTCTGTAAGTCTTTTGCATTGCTGTTGGATGACTGTATGTCACTCCTGAGGTTTGATTTTGTTGAAATTCAACAGACACTGGACTGGAATGACCACAATACATCTAGAAATGCTGGTTTGAAATGAAAAGATCGAGTGGTCTCTTATTTTTTTCCGCAGATGTATAGAAAATAGGCATTTTGCTGTATAATAGTATCATAGTTGGTGGTATTTTACCTGTTGGTGTAGATGGCACACTCATTGGATTTGATAGCCAGACATTCTGTATATTTGTCCACAGCACCTTGATACTGTCCGTTCTTCACCAGGTCGTTTCCCTCTTGTTTCAGGACTGTAAAGCGAGCCTCTGCTTTTCTGGCTGTGTGGAGAATGCAGCAGTTATAGCAGCGTCATCCCTGAACACAGCAGCAGAGTCTTCTATAGTCTCTGAATTACAGTAATAAACTCATTAAGATTATTGTACAGGCAAGTGGAACTGTCTTGTCATCGATTAAGTGGTTCCCACATCTAAAGACAGTTACAGTAACGCAAGTGATGTGGTAATAACATTAACCCTATAAGTATATGAAATCATCTCTCTTGAAGAACAGCAGACCAAAGGTTCTGCTATTATTAATGTGATCAGGAGCTGTATGCTGTGCCATCATGTGGGTATTTCCTTCTCTGGTCAAAATGAAACTGGAGCAGTCTTGTTCCATTACATTGAGAGCTGACTATGTTACGCTTTTACATAATTGATTGCCATCAAGCACAGAACATCCATGCTGACAAATGCTGTTAGTTTCAGCGTAAACTGCTTGAATAATTATTGTAAACACAGAGCTTTAAATGAAAACCGAACCATGTGCGTCCTGCACTTTGCACGCTGACAGAAACGTGTACATGCTATTATTAGTTTTACTGTCTTTGAGGAACAGTTGTTGAAAAGTGACAGTGGTGGTTCAATTAACTTGGAATGTCTTTAACCTAGGGTTAACACAATTTCAATTGTGATAGCTTGGTTGATAGCTAATAGTGAGATTTGATGTGTAGTTTTTGTGGTACAAAAAAACTATTTGTGGCACTTTCATTTTGTTTCTTTTTTGTTTGATCTTTTTTGGCCAATGAATCAAACTCAAACTGAATGTAGGGAAGCAGGGAGAGAAAGTGTATCTATCGTGTAACTATCTAACTAAATGTTAAATAGGTGCAAAATTGTAACCCGGATACTGTTATTGTTATTACGTGCGTAGTGTTTACACACTATCAATAATGGTTATTAATATCAGGATTATTGTCAATACCGCCATATTGTGACACCCTAGTAAGAGATTTGCTTAAATCTTTGACCCTATCTATTAAACATCAGCAGAAAACTTTGATTTAAATTCAAGGAGAGACCCGAATAATATCTAGGGACCAGAATATCATAGAGGCTCGGTGCTCTTTGAGCAACCACTCATTCTAGTAATGATGAAGTTTATCTTAATCTTACCCTTTTCCTCCTCTGCTCTGGCTGCTCGGGCCTGCAGAACCTCTGCACTCGGTTCTTCTCTGCGGTGCTGCTGAGCAGACAGAGGAACCATTGGAATCTCTGGAAGCATCTCTCGCCACTCAGGGCCGTCCTGTTCGATCAGCATTTTAGTAATTCTATAATGTATCCCAAACACAATCAGACAAACACAATAGTACATATGACAGTACTGGAATTGGTTTCATTTAAAATATAGAACATTTATTTGAGAAAATAAAATAATAAGAGAAAATAAAATTAGACATGTTTAATACATATTAGGTCTTATTGTGCAGTGCTGCTTCAATTTCATAAATATCTTAATCTAAATCTGACATTTTTTGCAGTGTTTTTGAATATGCATAAAGTTTTAATCCATTTCAAATGTAAAAAAATGTAGAATTTCTCCCCATTGAATGGTACCTGTGCACACTGTCGTGAGCGGCCTGCACGCTGATATCAATCTGCAATACTGTCTTATAATCCGCATAGGCCGTCCTGTAACGTTCCAGGGACTCATACGCCATAGCTCGCCGAAGGAGGGGTTTCAGGGAAAAGGGGTGGAGCTCCAGAGCCCTATAAATAAACAGGATGAGACGCATCGGATCAAGATCTTTTTCTGAACCTGTGCCCTATAATGAACTCTCTAACTTTACATAGGCAGACAAGCTCTATTCATATGTGTGTGTGTTAGCATGTTATACTGTAAAATGATATATTACAGACAGAATATACATTACTAGCCTACATTACGTATACATTTCTTGCTGTTTCCTCGCGCCTTATACATTTAAGATCAATTTAAACATGAAAATGCATTAATGTGCTGTGTCTTGTTCCAAGATGTATAATAGGATTAGAGAACAAACACACAACATTGCATTTAGACAGGATGAAGGACGGTACAGTATGATAACAGAACAGATGCTGTTCATTGATATGGTATAAAATATATATATTATATATATTTTACTCCAGTTCAGCAAAATATGGCTGAGATTCTTAGTGCCAGTTAACCAGTCTGCCGGAAAAGCTTCTTATCGTGCAGCTAACTGCGTGGAGTGTTAATCTTTCTGAGCCAATCCACGCCCATGCTATATTACCTCACATGTAAATCCTGTCCGAACAGAGCACTTCTACACACCGGTCATTATGCAGAGATCTGATTGGCCATTGAACAGCGTGTGTTTTTATTGTGCACATGTAAATGTGAGGTTAACCTGGTGCAATCCTCAATGCAATCTGTGCTATTGCCCTCTTTCAGGAAACAAGCCGCTCTGTTTGAGTACAGGATACATAGATCTTCTGGGCTGTCAATACCTGAAAATACAAACACAGCAGCTGTAGTGGAAGCAACCGTTCATTTTGTTTAGTCACCCAATATCATGTTACAAATCAGTCAGAGAATAAACATGCAGACGAAGGTGAGTATTATACAGACAGAACATCCCAGCATTAAAACACCCTTACGTAACTTTCGTGGGCACACCCATAATGCAATGTGGCGGAAGTGAGCAGTCTTGTGAGATACTTTCATTTCGGTTTCACAAAAATGCAAGATATATCTTTAAAATTCAGTGGTTGTGAGTAAACATGATATGAGACTCAATAAACAGCTCGCTTTCAAATGAAATCTAGACAGCAAAGCCTCTATATGATATGAACCAGTAGCCTATCAGATACTAACCCTGCATTACTCAATGCCACAGAGCAATGTGCAATGTTTACGCAAGAGATGTTTTTGGAGTGTACTTTTTCATTTCATTTCATTAATTTGAATGAATTAAAACCTATTAAAATACTTTTACATCTACAAAAATGAATCTGCCTCCTTTTCAAAAATAAAAGAAAGCCACTTTAGTAACACCAAAGACTGTAGTATTCTTAGACAGAAACAGCTAATACTACCCTAGAATCAATTAAATGTGTTGGTTAAGTTGAGAAATCACGCATTTGAATATAATTAACTGTTTGGTAACACCAAAATCTGTTAGACATTATAAATACATATATCCCACCAGCTTCTATACATCCATCGATGGCCTGTGTGTATTTCTCCAGCGCATCTCCAAACTGTCCATTTTTGAACAACATATTTCCCTCATTTTTGAGCCGGGCCAGTGGAGGAGGAAGGGCCCCACATGGGGCGTCCAGATTACAGCTCTCCCTAGCCCCACCAGTGACGGCAGGACTGCAGGACTGAGGCTCATCCTGGTTCTTGCCGGCTGGAAGGGTGCCATTGACTGCCGTGCTCTTCCCTTGTACTTCCTTTGAGTTGGCTGTGCTGTTTCCATGACTCCTCCTGCGTCCTGGGGTCCCAGGTTGAGAGTGTGAGCCCCCTCCCTCTCCATGACCAGGGGCCTTCTTCTGTGAATTCCCCATAGCTGCCCTCGGTCCCTACCACGGTAAACAGAGCTTTCGTCTTCACGTACATACACACTCCCTCTCTTCCTGTTCCCTGCGCAAACTGTACAGGCTAAACCAGAACTAGGAAGACACACCTCCTGCGGGCGCACTGAGCTGTGACATCACAGAGGGGGGAGGGGCTGCAGTGGTGTAGTGCTGCTGCAGAGTGGGGGTGGTTTCCTGGGAAGAACTTGTGCTGTGAAACAGCAGCCGGGGGAGTTCAAAAGGCCCAGCTGTATGTCATTGAGTGGAAATAGCTGCAGAGACCTCAAAGGTGCCAAATCTCTGTGATTATCAAGATTCAGTCCGCATGTACTGAAGCCCTGAAATTCCATATTGAAAATCTGTGGTTTTCTTGAATATTTTTTTATTTCGAAGACGTTTTGGAATATTTAACGACCATTTGAACTCTTTAGTGCAAAAGATTAGATTTCCAATACAGCTTGGAACATACCAGATTCTGCTGAAATAATGGATTTTGCATGATTTTAATGAATTTGTGAGGTTAATGCTATCTTCAGTGCTTCGAAAAAATGTAAAATAAAAGCATTTCGACTTAATGGCCTCAGATTTTTGGAGTTATATGTTTAATTATATATAAGTAATTTTGTTATCTTATTGGATTTTATTGTTATGTGTAAACTAGCTGTAAAAAGCTTTATACCACAGGTTTGATGAACCAAATCTATAAATGTCCAAGTGATATAACATGTCCACCTTTATGTAACATCTAGCTTTTAGGGTAAACATTATGTATAAGGGGGTGTCTTTGTGCTATTAAAGCTGGTCATAAAAACATTTAGGCAATATATAATTTGCCAAAATTTCTTTATGATAGTACTTTGTTCTGATGAACACAGAGAAAAATATTTGGAAGAATGCTTGTAACCAAACAGTTCTTGGCAACCATTGACTACCGTAGTAGGAAAAATGGCTGTATACATTTCTTTGTTCTGTTGAACACAAAAAAATATATTTTGAAGAATGTAGAAAAGCAAACAGTTCTGAAGCATTTTTGACTACTATTGTAGTCAACGTGGCTAAGAACTGTATGGTTACAAGCATTCTTTCATATATCTGATATCTATTGGATTAAAGACATTTATACAGATTATGAACAACTTGATAAGTACATGACAGAATTTTAGTTTTTAAGTGAACTTAACTGTTCTTCTTGATTTAATGTATTTTTTGTTTTCCTTCTGGTTTTGTACTATTCTCAGTTGATTTTTATGCTTGTCGAGTTAGTTTTTTTGTGTTTTTAGATAATAGGATCTGGTAAATGTCTACATGACACAATTACACATGTAATTAAAAAAACAATTCTTAAGTGGGGGGTTTTCCCCTTCATTTTAGCCAGGACAGTATAGATAGAAAGCAATGGGGAGGAGAAAGGACAGCAGAATCGGGAAAGTAGCACAAGCCAGGACTCGAACCTCGTTGTACTTGTGCTACATGTCTGTAGCTTCTGTCCATACGGCCAAAAGCTCCAACAACAACAAAAAACAATTTTGTTTAAGAAATAAGGGCAGCTGAAGCTTGGCACTTTCAACTCGATCAGCCAACAAAATTTTCACTTTTAAGCATCAACAAATAAACAATACATACAAGTTAAAATATTTTCCTATTTATCAAAACTAGACAATATGAGTATGACTTTATATACCACATGAAGCCTGTAACCCCTTCAATTTAGTAAGGCACTTTAAGTGTTAACTCAAAAACATAAGTGTAAATAATAAATAATAATAATAATAATGTAAATAATGAAGCAACACATTCACAGAAGTCTTTTATAGCAAACTGTATTGAACTCTCCTGTATTGAATTCAATTGTATACATGTATTTACACTTAAAAAAAGCAAATTATCACAAAAATAACATTCACTTGCAGCTCATCTGGCATCAAACACGACCACTGAAACCAGAAGTTAAGGGTAAAAAAGAAGAGAGCAATAATATTCCTAGACCGAGTTAATACAATAACATGCAAAGCATATTGCAAATGTAACTTTTTAACAATAAAAAAAATGTTTAACCACTGCAAGCATTACTCATTTTGTAAAGGATACATCGTTTGGTTCTTTTCTTGTACATGATTCTGTATCCACATTCTCTGCATCTGATAGGATCTCTTGCTTTGATCTCATTTTCTGTGTGGCACTCTGAAACACAGGAGTACACAAACCATCACACACCAATACACTGAGAATGGCAATCCTGTTTGCATACTAATCATATTAGTCTTGATATAATATTATATCAATATACCTCCACAAATGTAGATCATTGGCTGCTGTTTGGGTGGCTGAACGTCTTTTTGAGAATCCATTGCCTAAAAACACAGAAACACTGAACATAGCAGAACTGTAATGTGTAGATTACTAAATCTAAAAAGACTATATTTAAACATACATACATACATACATACATGCTAGAGACAATATACACATAACCCAATACACAAAAGAAAGTTCATAAACAGTATATATATATATATATATATATATATATATATATATATATATATATATATATATATATATACGTTTTACAAAATGTAAGCATAAAAACCGATCCACTCATTACCTCACACGCGTTTGCTCCTTGTTCGTAAACGCTGTAGATTTTGCGCATGCGCACTACTTACGGCAGAACGTCCCAATAACACACACTACCATTGGATAAGGCTAATGATTGACAGAAGCGAAACGCCTCAGCTTGGGCTCCTCATACACAGATGGGAGGGTATTATTATATGTTTATTGGCGTCATCCGGAAGTTTAGGGACTCTTACTTTATTTTCACAACGAGAACATGAAATAGCTGAATCTTTCGATGTCATTGAATGTTTGTTTATCGGTAATCGTATGTAAGTAACATACACTAATTACATGTTATTTATTTAAATGAGTTAATATTATCTTTATAATGATGTCATAAATAAGTATTTTATATTACACACTATGATAATTTTGTTTAACAATATGTTTTTTTATTGGATCCCAAAAAAATATTTTTCTCGCTGACACTTTTAAGTGCTGTTTGTCACAAACCAGGAAGTTCAGGGCCGCTGCAGCAGCTCACAACATGTCATGACCAGACTGAAGAATTACTGAATGTTTCAGGTCAGATTGCAAAACTTTACTGTCAATATTGTGTTAGAAAATAAATATGTTTAAATGTTGTATATGCACAGTTCGTATTATAAGCGACACTGTAAATTATAAACCAGCGTCATTCTTTCAGTTTCTGTTTCTCTATTAACGTTATACATTGTACGATTTTTATTCGGCATTTATTTGTATTGGTATTTTGTGATTATCAGCTGTAATAACTAAATAAATAAAATCATGTGTCATGTTTGGTGTAGTTTAGCTTATTGTCACTCCAGTGAACTACGAGTCCTACTTTGCAAACAATACACACAACAATTATTAGACAAGAACAATACATAGATAGAACATAGAACAATAGACATGTTGCACAGGTGATCAAAGTATGTCACTGTTCACAGTAAAATAAAAATAGTATTTTTTAGGACTGTAAATAATTTTTGTCAGAATGTTACAAGCACATTTCCTGTAAGGCATTTGGACATTTCACTCTACCCTCAACAGCAAGTCTCTTGAATTTCTCAAGTAAAATGACCACTATTGTTTTGAAAATAACATAATTTTTGTGTTCTATATTTTGCCAGGATGGCCGAGAACAGCCTTGAGGAGCAGAGTTTGGAAATCCTTGGGATTCCTGATAATTTTGACCAGGACTTACTCTGGCTGTACCTTGAAAACAAGCGCCGTTCTGGAGGAGGAGATGTGGAGTCTCTGGACAGATTTGGAAACAAAGTGCTGGTGGTATTTAAAGAGGTTGAGGGTAAGACCAAAATCCTCAGTACACAGTTTACAAGTTACACAATTACAGGTATATGTGAGCAAGTCTCTTCAAGCACCAGTCTCTCCTATTCTAGCTGCAGCCGGGGTTCTTTCCAAAGGGTCCCATGCTCTCCATGACACAACATTTACAGTGAGGAGGAAACCACCGAAGGACCCGGGAAAGCTGTTGCTAAAAGGGCTCAATCCAAAAACTGGTCTGGATTTTTTAGAACTTTATGTGGAAAACATCACTGATATGGAAGTTGGAACAGACTTATCTCTGTTTCTGTCTCCAAGCAAAGACCTGGTTCTAATACACCTGCACAGACCTTTGACGAAAGGTTTGTAGCTTAAGTACATCAGCATACGTACAGCAATACATATATACGTTTATACTTGAACATTTATTCTATGCATGTCTGTAATGTCAAAACATCAATCGACAATCTGCATTTCTATAAGAGCAATATCAGTAGCATAATTTTTTAATGAAAACAAGTTTAAATGGTAAAAAAATATACATGTAGGAATAGTTCATCCAAATTCTCTCATAATTTAATCACCCTTATGCCATCTCAGATATATATGAGTTTCTTTTTTTAGTTAACACAAATAATATAAAAAATAATTTTATGTTAAAATGTCGTGTCGTCAGCTCCAGTGGTCTAGTGGACTGTGAGCCGACATTTCCTTACTCCACAATCCTACCAATATATAAGCTTTAAAGGCAAAAAAAAATGCTGTCATGTTACATTTTTATGTGAGGGTCAACATGGTGAAGCTGCACAAAGCACTCCATTGTTTAAGTAATCTAAATGGGTTAATAAATGCCTTCTGATGCAAACCAATGTTTATTACAGAAAACATATTAATATTTTAAGCTTATTAAGCGATTAATACGTTGTGTTCAACATAAGTTCAAATATGGCGTCACGTTAATAACAATGTTTTCGCATGTCTTATGACTGATTGTCATATTTGGGTGAACTATTCCTTTAGGTATCTGTTCACTTATGTGGTTAAAATAAATGTGACAAGTTGGTTAAGAGTTATTGAAAAATGGCTTCGTACATGCAATTTGGTGTGATATCTTTAAGTATTGCTTTTGTGGCAAAATACACTTTGGGGCCACTGTATTGAAAAGTTTTGTGTGTTTTTTTTTTTACACTTTTAGACAATATCTGGAAGCGATACAACTAAATTTTATGTGATTCTGCAGATTTTCAGATGATTAAAGATAAAGTTTCTAAGAAGAGTCTTGACGGAGCAAAGATCTCTCTGGAGCAGGTGGAATCAACAGACTCCATTTTGGTGGCCAATCTGTCTCCCAACACAACAGAAGACATGCTGGAGCTCTACTTTCAAAGTAGCCGTGGTGGAGGGGCAGAAGTCTTGGGAATTAGCATGCTGGCTGAAGGATGCGCTAAAGTGTCATTCAAGGATGTAAAATGTAAGACAAATGCCTTCAAAATGTTACTTTGAAGTTTCTTTTTTATGGTTGTGAATCTTAAATGAGCTCTTTCCTTCACAGCTGTGGACAATGTTCTTCAGAAATCACATAATCTGGAGGGTGCAGATTTAGTAGTTAAGCCGTATTTTGACTTTCTGCAAGTGGTGACTAATCAGACACCTGTAAGAGTTCAGAATGGCCAGGGAACACCACTGGATGGGATGGATCAGGATAAGACTGGAATTAGCCCAGTCTTAAACCAAAGTCCTATAGTTTCCAACGCAATGATGTGCACTACTTTAGGAGCGAGTGCTGGTCTCACAAACAGCATCACAAATTTAGTAGTAAATTCAGTTAAAAGTGATGAGCCTGCAAGTGTTGCTGCACGATCAACAGATAAGCACATGGATGTTGAGCTCATGGATATTGATTCCATAGATATTGACCTATCTGTACAAAAGGAATGTGTTAGTTTTTTATCTGTGCCTGACAAAACCAAACATCAGCTTATTAGTTTGAGTAATCTCCCTGAGAACCTCACAAAGGCTCACCCCAATTTTGACATCAGTCTTACTAAAGATGGCATCCAAATCAAAGGTCCTGACCATATTGAGGTCGAAAGACTCAGAAACAAAGTGCTGGAATTCCTAAGCGGTGTCACACAGGCCCACCTGACAAACGACAAACTCAAAGCTGATTTTCTTGGAAGGCAGGATATTAAAAACAAGCTGCATGCGTCTATGAAAGCTTTAGCATCGACTTATTGCGTGTCAGACTGTACAGTGACTGTAATATCATCATCTCAAAGTGCAGTCAACAAGGCTCGAGATCTGATAGAGTCCCAGATATCTGAGTTTACTGTGCCTCTGGTCAGAGAATATGAAAGTGTGCTCTTCACACAGGAGTTTTCAGACTTCCTGGGCTCTCTGGACTTCTGCAGTGCCAAAGTGTCTGACACCGGCGAAGTCATTACTGTGGTCACTCTGAAAGGGATGGAAAAGGAGAAACAAGAGAAGATTGTTCAGTTTCTCAGCACACCAATCCAGAAGGAAAGCTTTTTGGCTATGGAACCAGGAATGCTGACGTTTCTGCAGCTCCATTATCAAGATCTACTGGCAGACATGGGAGAGGTTATGATATTACCACTGGAGACTGGAGATGGATTGAGTGTTAGTAATTGAGTTTGGTTACTTTAATCTTTATTTTGTTGAATTTATAAATGTCTGTTTGGTATATGGAAATATATTTTAAAAATTATAAATAAATTATGAAACATTTTATATAAATATATAAACATATCTAACTCTATGACTTATTTTTTGGATTGATATGAAATATGCCATAGACATCATAAGTCCTACTACTACTATATGTTATTATTATCTCTTAATCTCTTATTTTGACTGGCAGATCCAGGGAGATCTGGGTGCATGTCAGATGGCAGAGGAAGTGTTGAGAGGTATTATTGGCTCGACGTGCACAAGGAGAATTGCGGTGAACCAGCCTGGCATTTCCCGTTTCCTGCTGGAGGAGGAGGGTGCCAACATACTGGCAGAGATGACGGCCAAGTTCCAGGTCTACATTGATATGAAGAAAGTGCACTGGAAACCTCTAGAAGACAATGTAATGTATCAAACTTTATTTGGTCCAAACCAAATAATTTATTTGTATCCAAACTTTACTTTTAGTGTTGGTCCTTCATCCAGATATATCTCAAATACTCAGTAATGGTTGATTATGGTTGTGTTTTCCACAGGACATATTCGAGCAGGCATGGAAAATGACATCCTGTCACAACTTTAACAGAAGTTCTGCTGCAGCTACTGTTCAGAACTTTGATGTTAGATCTCCAAATGCCGCCAATGTCCACACATCAGGTGATTATGTGAGAAAAAAATGAAAGTGAACCACTAAATTATTGAATATTATAAAGGTGTACATTTTCAAGTTTTACCATTCCACTTTTATCACAGTGTTCTATAAAGTGTTATGTTGTGCTAAGTTTACAGTTAGATATGAGATTGATGGCTAATTTGTGAGTCCTGTGATCTCATTCATATGTTTTTGAACAATCTTCTTTTGTAAAGCTGCCACTTGCGGCGCAAGGGCGCGGCTTGCTGGGACTATAGCCCCGTCAGACATTGGCCTAGCCCCAGCACAGCCCCCCCCCCCCAAAGATTTCCTGACGATTTTTCTATTTTTTATTCTCAGTGTCACTTTTACTTAAAATAAAATAAAATCATTATAAACAAAAAAATATTAAGATGGTGATGTTTTAACGTGTTTAAATGCATGGGGGCGGCTCAATTTGCCCATGCTTAGGTAGAGCGTGCATTAGTAATCACCAGTAATATAGTTGCCTAGGGTGCAAAATGACCGGAGGGGCGCCAGACGCGAGTGCAAAAAACTGTGACTTTCTTGCTTCATGACGCGATTATAATTAATTATCTTAACGCGTTAATTATGAATGTGTAAAAGAGACAAGTGTGATCTGTGCAGATAAACCTCACTAGCCGACTTAAAGACGTGCTCTCACGGCTTACATTAGTGCCTGTGACCTCGTTGGTAAAGCGCCTGCATCCCATGCCGGATTCATTGCCGGTTAAGTTCGAATCCCGCTTGAAGCAGCTTGTTTATTTAGAAGAATTGACTAATAACACTGGCACTGCATGCTGTTTTTGACTGCTTTAAACTGCAAAGTTTGTTTACTGGCACTGTGGTTAGCCCGTGCCATTTATTTAAGAAAATCCAAAACAATACAATAAAGTTTTTTTTAATTTTTTTAGATTTTTATTTTTGGCCTTTTTTGCCTTTATTGAAAGTAGTAATGGAGAGGACAGGAAATAAAGTGGGAGAGGGAGAGAGAGAGGGGGGGGGGTGGGATCGGGAAAGGACCTTGAATTCCGGACTCGAATTTTATGAGCTCAAATATTTAAATACATTATCATTGAGAAAACGAACAAAAAATATTTTCTGCATTATTTTCGTTGCCTTGTACTTGTACATGTGTAATGACAATAAAGTTGAATCTAATCTAAAAAATGTCAAACAATGAGTAGGTAGGCCTAATTAGAAACATTTTTATTACAAATATTTTTTAGTTGTTATTTATGTCTTTTAGAAGCTGCAGCATTTGAACAATGGTCGACGGTTGATCTTGTATATTGTACAGTATTGTAATTTTTAGCATCAGCACTAAACTGTTAAGACCCCCCCCCCTTAGCACCCCCAACCAAAAAATCCTGGAGCCGCCTCTGAGAGTTATTAATAGGGAAATACATTTGGTTATGTCTGATCATGTTGTGTAAAAAGTTTTGTGTCAATACTCCAAAGTATCGCGAAGATACAGCCATATGACCCTTTGGCAGGCTTGTCCTTAAATTTGTTGACACTGTTTACGAGAACCATTTGATCTCATAACTTTTTGTCAGGAGTGTCTCCAAATTCCATGTACCAATTTTCGTGCCAATCGGACAAACTTTATTGAAGGAGTTCGGGGCTTGACCCCTAATGACTGTACTGTACACTACGCACTTGGTCATCTGGGGCCTGATGTGTAAATGGTGTATATCACATAAAATTATTATAAAATATACATACACTGTATACATTTCTTACACAGAGCCATTGAACAGATGAGGTTAATGACTATGAATATTTCCTATCATTCAGATCATATTGAGGAAGCTAAGAGGATCTTGTCAGTTGTTGGCAGAGATCTCACTCCTCAACCTTCCAGTTTAGAAGCCACAGACATGGAAGAGGAAGACCTGTATTCAAATCTAGGCCAAGATGCCTCTGCAATGCAGGAAGATGAAGCTGACCCACCTCAAGCACTTCAGACATCTGACTTCCAGATTTCTTTTGCACCCCTGAACGCCTGCAACCTTGAAGACGACGCAAGACTCTCATTGGCCATTCAGCTGTCTATGGAGATCAATCAAAGACCAGACACAGATGACCTTCAGATGGCTCTGGCCCTTTCCAGGAGCGATTCCATTCCAGCTGAGGAGAACCTGCAGCTTGAGAAGGCTGTTGAAATGTCATTGGAGAATGAAATCAGATCTTCCAACACAGCTGAGATCTATGTCTACGCGAGTTACACTCATGATCTTGTTAGGGTGGACATCGCATTAGGGAAGAAGGTGGGTCTTAGGCAGAGTGAGGAGAAGGTGGAAGACAAGAACCTCCGTAAGCTCTCCTCCCTCCAGATGAGATGCATAGAGCTTATTAAAAGAAAGTGTGCCGTAGAGATCAATATACAGGGTACTACTGCTATCATATCCGGCTTTAAAGATTACGTCTCTGAGGCTGTGTATGACCTCAAGAACTTCCTGAAAAGACCAGTGAACAACATGAGCGACACAGAAATCGTAAAGACCGTACAGTGGGTGTGGCAAGAGCAGGGGTCATCCGCTGTGATTCCGTATCCACCAGATGCCACAGTGTTCATTGAGAATGCTTGGAAGATGAAACAGAAAAAGATTGACATTCTGTTAGACAATCAGCCATACACAATTGACTTTGAAAGGATGGAGGAGCATAGTTTGGCATCTGGGAGGTCTGTTTCTATTAAACGGAAGATTCTAAGCACTGAGGACTTGTACACAGATGGTGCAGGTAAGAATTAAGACAAGGTTTGGGTGTCATTACTGAAAGCTGCAATCCACAACCTGTTTTGGTTAAAATTTAAATAAAAAAACAATTATTGAGCAAGGGCATAAAAAAAACAGTGTAAGTAGCTGTCTCTTTACCCTTATTTGCAATGGTTTAAGCTTAATTTAAGCTGTTGGGTACAATTTTACAGGTAATGTCAGTTTAATGTCATTTGATGTTCGACCCACATATGTAAGTGTCACATAAGTAAATAACTCAACTCAGTTTTATTTATATAGAAATTTTTTTTTTTTTTACAATTTTCATTGTTACAAAGCAGCTGAACATGAAACATGATAACTATAAGCAATAAATTATAAAACAAAATGAAAGAAAACACACAGAATACACACGCACGAGCGCGCACACACACAAAGAAACTCTCTCACAGAACACAAAACACACGTACACCATACACATGCTAACTCGCAGTGTATCACAAAGAAGCACAGATGTAATAAACAGACACACACAGAAGATAAAAGGAGAGAAACAGGTCAAATATAATAAATATAATGCATAAATTCATATATATTTTGAATTGATTTTATGACTTAGTTATATAGAAATGGCATAAATGTGTATATTTGTTTAATTAGATGAAGATTACAGTCTGCTGTCCAACATGTCTGAAGCATCCAAATTGTATGAAGACTCTGATGAATTTCAGAATGTGGTGAAAGAGTTTTATGATACCATTCAGGACTACCACAACAAAATCAAAATTGTTAAGGTATGTTTAGGTGTGAACTGTGATTGTCTACTTGTTATTGACTGGTCTTACTGAGAGGATTTGTTTATTTTTAGGTTGAGAAGCTCATGAACAAACTTCTATACAACCAGTACAGGCTGAAAAAAGCCAGTATGGAGGGTAGCTCCTCCGAGCCAGAGGTGGAAAGGACCCTCTACCACGGCACCAGTGAAACCAGTGTGAAAGAGATTTGTATTCACGGCTTTAACAGGAGCTTCTGTGGAAAAAACGGTACTGAGCTTTTCATTGAAATGATCTAAACAGTCTACTGTTATTATGAGCTTTTGATTTAAAGAATGTTGTTTGCGACCTTTCTTCATCCATTAAACTTGATGTCTGGAATGATGCCATTATCAAGCCATGCTGGCAGTTAGTTAGTGTATGCCAATACAATTGTTAACGTTGTTTAGCATTAAAGGAATAGTTGTCATCATTTATTCACCTTCATGTGGTTTAAAGCTTGTATAGGACTCTTGTTCTGGGGAACACAAAATATATTTTGAGAAATGTTTTACTGGTTTTGTCTCCATACAATGAATGTCAATGGGGCAAATGTTGTTTGTTTAACCAATGTTCAACAAAATATCTTCTTTTGAGTTTTGCAGAATAAAGTCATACATTTTTGCATTAGACAATAAAGCATGAAACAATTTTCATTTTTTTGGGGTGAAACATCCCTTTATCACTATTTATTACTATTTACCTATTTATTACTCAGTGCTCTAGAATACTTGATTCAGATTGGCTATGACATACCATTCAGGGTATGTTGTTCCCTGTACTGATCACCCTGTCAAGGTGTATTCTGCGATATCAACTGGCTAGCTGGCTATACATTAACAGATACAACTTTTGATTTAAAAAATTTATTATTAAATGTTAACAAATGGAATTTCATCATTAAGTATTACCAGCTTTAAAGATTAAATGTTCTTAAATAAAACCGTTAAAACGGCTCCATATTTATTATATTTTATTGTACTAATTGCACATGGGTCAGAGTCAACTGAATTTTGAATAACTGGAAACTCTTTTCCTTCACAGCTACTGTGTATGGTCAGGGTGTGTACTTTGCAGTGAACTCTGCTCTGTCTGTGCTGGACACCTACTCGCCACCCAATGCAGATGGACACAAGTTTATTTTTATGGCCAAAGTGCTCACCGGAGACTTCACAGAGGGCAAACATGAGATGAAAACAGCTCCACTCAAGGAGAATACTTCTGTACCTATCAGATACCATAGTGTGACAGATAAAGTGAGATCTCCAACTTTGTTTGTTATCTTCAACGATACCCAGGCATATCCGGAATACCTTATTACATGCAAAAAGATTTACAGTTAATATGAGAATGTATTGTGTCTTTAATTAATATGCATGCTCAGGCTTGCTGAGATATTTTTTCTTTAAAACAAATTTAATCTAAACTCTAGTTATGGGCTGAAAATGATTCGTTAATATTATTTAAAAAAATCATAATTCTTCAGATTGTTGTATTATCAGCTAAAACTATTGTTTGCTTGTCTGGCAAATTCTCATCAGATTAATGGATTGTCTCATCAGATTTCGTATTTCTTTGTAGTAGGTTTATGCTGGAATTAATTAATTTTGCAACCTTTTTTTAAATAACCAGCATTGACACTGTTACTTATGTAATAAAACATGTATCACATTATGAAGACATTGGGGATGTCAACTTTGTCAACCTGATGCCAAGATACTGAAGATGCTAGTTGCAAATGGATTTGGAATATCTTGAATGGGGTTGCCATGGTGATTTTTTTAAAGTAACAGTAAAAATCTAACACTAATTTAGTAATCTAATCTAAAAAATCTAATGTAATACTAAGGTTTATACCAAATGGAGTAAGGATAGGAAATCTTTTAATCCTAATCTTTCTGCTGTTTGCATTAAACATTTTTGTAACACTTTACAATAAGGTTTCATTGCATTAGTTGATGCATTAACTAACATGAACTTAACAATTAGCAAAATATTTAATAGTATTGATTTAACCTGTGTTAGTGTTAATTCATAAAAATATTCATGTTAGTTCATGGTACAGTAACTAACTATTAATTTAAATTTTAAGACTCATAAGTGCTATATAAATATTGTTCATGAACCAATATAATTAGTTTGTTAACAAATAAAACCATATTGTAAAGTGGTACCAAAGTTTTATAATTTGTTCTCTGTGAGTATGTGTTTTAGTGTAACCCTTTCATTGCTGTAACCCTTAAAACTAGACTGCCAGAGGGTTATTGTAAATGAAAACCAATGAAAAGTACTCAAAATAGCTTGTGACAAAACCTTGAAACCCCATTGAATCCTCAAACTGTCAGTCAAACATCATACAGTAAATCCACACAGGCTCAGTTATAAACATAACATTGCACACATTTTGGAGCGTCTCTCTGCCATAAACATGATTTATGCTTGTATGCAATGCAAAGGGCAAATGTACAGCGTTTTCTTTACTCAACAAACACTATGGGCCCTATTTTAACGATCAGAGAGAGAGAGAGACACACCACAGAAGCTTTCAATTCCTTTATTAGGGTGGAACACACACAAATGCCACAGGTACACAGGTAGGTATTCCACAGGTAAACAGGTAAGTATTCCACAAGTAGACAACTAGACCAGACAAGGGATAGAGGGAGGGTGAGAGTTAATATATAGTCCAGGTGATGAGTGTCAGGTGCGGGTGTAATCAATAATGGCTGGGGACTGTGACAGTACTTCCCCCTTCCGGAAGGCACGTCTTGGCGCCTAAGGTGTAACAACTGGGGGGGGTATGGGTGCATCCTGGAGGCTCGTAGGGCACACGGGACAGGACAGGAAGCCTCCAGGATGGTATTCCCAGCACAGAAAATCAGGGGGTCTAGGTGTGGCCGGGATCGTGGAGCTGCTGGCCGCCGTGGCAGTGATGCTGGAATCTGTGGTCATGGAAGTGGATGTGTAGGAGGACGACGGCTGCTGCGAGGTGAATCTTGTGGCATGGTAGCCCCCAAAAAATATTATTTGGAGAGTTTCTGGGATGCCCACGCAGCCACGGTGCATACCAGCGCCAATGCCATAATGGCCACTGTAGTGGACTCCGGAGAAGGCTTGGGAGACTGTTTCAGGAGGCCGCTTCAGGTCAATATTTCAATATAATGTTTAATTAACAAATTAACAGATGAATCAGTGAGTCAGTGGATCTGTTTGGAACAAATTGGTTGAATTATTCACTGGCCGAATTGCTGCCACTTGCCGGCAGTTCAATTTCACATTCAATTGTAAGCCTTTCATTGCCGTTTAGGTGAACTCTTGAACATTTCATTAATATTATTGCAGAATAATTATCATGCTACTAATTTTTCTGGTACATTCTATTTGTCAATTTTGTTTTATTTCGTAGATGTAAATAATGAATTACCACAAACATTGCTCATCCTGACAGCATTTAAGCGTCTGGCAGATGCCTATTTGATATCCCTGTTTATATTTGCAGGACACAGTTTGCTTATCTGCAAGCATCCCAGGGATGTCTGTTCTCAGATGTCACATAAACATATAGAGGATGCCTGTAGGATGCTCATGATTTAAAATGGATGTAAACTGCTCTTAATGTTTAGCAGCATTTGTTTTCGTGATCTCCACCAGACATCTCACAACGTAACCGTGCTAGCGGGCAGTATCTTGATTCTACTTGACATTGTGATACTCCAGCTGGTATAGTATCGTAAGACATGTTTATAATTCGCAACATCCCTAGTCTGCTCCTCTACTCTCCAAGCCGTCTTATTCTGCATTTAAACATTATACAGCTAAAATGCTCAATAAATCTGTTCTTATTTACTTTTTCTACTGCCGCAGCGGTGACGTTACCTAAAGCGACACCACATTCCCACTTCCTCAGGAGACAGCTCTGTCCCAAACCGCCACCAGGCATTTGAACCAAGCCAGCAGTCCATCCCACATCCATTCGGCCCCCATTCTGGAAGCCGCTGCTAGCGTGAGGCTGCCTCCGCTAGCAGCTCCAGTGGCCGATACGCCCTCCTTCCTCTCTCTACCTCTGGCTCGACCACTCTTCTCACTGGCTACCCGTAGCCTTGGAACCTCCTCCTGTCTCCAGCAGCGTCAGGACTCAGATTCCAGCAGAAATTCAGGCTGCCGGCACAGGATGCAGACCCCTGTACCTCTCTATTCAGAGCTGACATTCCAGTAAACCACCCTCTTCAAGCCCCCCTCGGTGCCTCCATCAACTCATCATCCAAGCTGTCTCCCCCAGGACCCTCCAATCGTATCTTACTGCTTGGAAAAACTTCAAATCGTTTCACCAGGATTTTAATCGCCCCTTCCACGATTTCTCTCTCCTCGTCATCACGTTGTTTATGAGTTTGTGGTAAAAAATGGACTCCGCTCAGGTAACCTTTAATGGTACCAGCTCCATTAGAGGGCAGTCGTGGCCCAGTGGTTAGAGAGTTGGACTCATGACCAGAAGGTTGCTGGTTCGATTCTCAGGGCTGGCGGGTAACGGCTGAGGTGCCATTGAGCAAGGCACCTAACCCCCACTTGCTTACTATACAAAATGTACAAATGTATAGTACAATGTAATGTAAGTCGCTTTAAATAAAAGCGTCTGCCAAATGCGTAAATGTAAATGTAAAGGTTACCTGAGCGTTTTTTTCCACAAACTCATTTTCAACCTCCCCAGCCATCACTAGTTCTTAAACATCCCTGATCATCAAGGGCATCCAAAGAATCCAAACCGCCTGCCCCGATGCCAGGCAGCCTATAACCCTAGAGATACTCACTAAATGCATTCTACCCTCTGTAAAGGCTATCACTCCATGCACATTGCTCACACACTAGATGCCATGTTCATTTTGGTCTTCTTCGGTTTCCTAAGATGCTCGGAAATCTCCACCATGTCAATCTTCAACCCCCTTGTCCACCAAACCATCTCCGACCTATCAGTACTTGATTCAGAAACAATATCCTACTTCTACTATAGTAAAATGGACCAGACCAGGAGAGGTCATTTTGATGCGGCTCTCGTCTGATGTTTCCTGACATGGAGGAAGGCTGGTAAGGTTGGATTGGAGAGTGGAGATTGAAAATTCAATCACATTTTATTTATATAGCACTTTTCACAATGAGCATTGTTCCAAAGCAGCTTTACAGGAGAAAAGAAAAACAGAAAATCACAACAAAGGTAAAATTACCAAATATTTAAAATTTAATAAAATAAAAGCAGTCTCCCGGTGATCAAGCCGACAAGGCCCTGTGGCGAGGAACTTAAACTCCAATGATAAATATATGGAGAAAAAACCTTGTGAGAAACCAGTCTCAGTCGGGAGGGCCAGGTCTCCTCTGATGTGTCACAGCTGCACTCAGTGACTTTGATTAACGGTTATTGAGTAAATGTTTAAGAATATCAGAGAGAGCTTATTAAATGTTATTAAGGAAATTGCTTTTGTTAAATCTGTTATAAGTAATGTTATAAGTAGGGAAAGATTGATGGCATAATGTTAATAATCAGCAGTAAACAGACTCTGCAGTAAATGGTTGTCGTTTCTTCACATTCAGAACATAACAGTGAGGACAATGATGTTTTTGAATCCCCAGCGCTCTAGACGAGCATGAGAAAACTCAATAAAATCTGCGGCATTCAGAAAAGAGAACTGTTTGCAAATCCAACAGCAGTGCATGGAGGCAGTGACGGTCACATGCTAAACTCAAGGGAGCGCAGTGACATCTAATGGACAGACTAAAAAATACAGGAAAAAAGGTAACAGTCTATGTACACTTACTGCAGAAAGGGAAATATGGGAAAATAAAGGATGACAAAAACGGACTGTACAATTTTTTAAATAAAACCAAACAGGAAATAGGAACAGGAAAATGTCTTCAATTGGACGGGTGCCCGAGTTTGACAACTCTAAAGAGGATTTTGACTTATATATGGAAAGATTCTAGCAATGGGTTGCAGCGAATGACATTGAGTGGGAGGAAAGTTGATGTGTTTCTGAGTGTTTTGGGACCAACGGAATATGGCCTCTTGATAAGTCTTGTTGAGCCAGTGAAAGTGATTGATTTATCATACTCACAAATTACTTTCTGATCATTTCAATCATATTCTGATAGCAGAGCACTTCAGATTCTATCAACGCCACCAAAGTAATGATGAAACGATAACTGATTATATCTTGGCACTCAAACATCTGGCAAGTTCATGTGAGTTTGGGACATTTCTTGATGATGCTCTCCAGGATAAATTTGTTTGTGGTTGTCGCTCACAGTGGTCTTACAGGAGAAGTTTACCACAGGCAGGGGCGGACTTACCCATTAGGCAAAGGCAGGTAATCGCCTTGGGCCCCGAGCTTCCAAGGGCCTCAAAAAGGCAGGGCTGGACTTAACCAATAAGCCATGTCAGCAGCCACTTAGAGCTCCAAACAATCATCAAAATGGTTGGGATATTTTGTCAACGTTTTAACGTTATTATTGCATCTGTACAAATGCCTCTCCCCTATAGATTAGAGTGGACTATTACATTAGCTAAAGTTAACACAGTCTCAGAGCTGCTGTACATTAGCTGCAGAACGAAGTAAAGTTGCAAGGAAATAAAATAAAAAATGAATCACAGCTACACCAGCGGAGAAGCAAAAAAGATGATTCCACAAAAGAATGTTGCCAAAGTCTCTCCTTTTCCCCACCCAAAATCCACCGGTGTCTGTCAGCGCTGCTCCTCCAGCAACAGCGCATCTCTCTCCCGCCAGACACAGCCTTCTCCCGACCACAGATCGGCACATAACGACATTAAAACATCAAAGAACAGTGCGAACGAGTCGTAACCAGTTTAAAATGCATGAAATGTCATAAACCATAAAAACACACGGGGAGCTGCCACAGTTTGTATATAATAATCCCAGATGTAAATATGCTTGTGAATGTTTTTCATTTTGGAAATTCATTATTTCATTTTTGTTTAGAGGAAAAAAAATAAGGGTTGCAAAAGTAAAATTTCGCAAAAAGTTTTGAGGCCCCTGCACCAGAAAATGTCACAGAACTGCGCTCTTTTCTGGGACTTTTGAACTACTATAGAAAGTTCGTACCACATCTTTCGACGCTGTTACACCCACTTCACAGACTGTTGCAAACAAACGAACAATGTCAGTGGTCAGTGCAATGTGAACAAGCTTTCATGACTGTAAGCAGCGTCTTTTGGAAAGTGGTTAGTGCACTATATGATCTCAAAAAGCTACTAAGACTCGCCTGTAATGTTTTGCCCTATGGCATCGTGCAGTTATCACACATGTGCTACCTTCAGGAGAGAAATGCCCCATTGTGTTTGCATCAAGAACTTTGACAGTGAGTGAGGAAAAACTATGCACAGATCGAGAAAAAGGCCCTGAGCATAGTCTTCGGAGTGAAAAAGTTTCACAAGTATTTGTATGGCCGCAAGTTCATCTGCTGATGGATCACAAGCCCCTTCTAGCTATCCTTGGTCCTTTCTTCCATTCCTACACTGGCCGCTTATTGTATGCAATGATGGGCTTTAACCTTATTAGCCTATGACTATGACATTGAGTACAGAAGATCTTCTGATTAACGCGGATGTTCTATCCAGATTCACACGACTCCAACTTCTTCATCAAGTTTGCGGACGACACAACTGTGGTGGGTCTCATTAGCAACAGAGATGAGACAAACTACAGGAGTGAGGTGAGCCACTTGGCCAGGTGGTGCAGTGATAACAATCTCTCTCTGAATGTGGAGAAGATGAAGGAGATTGTTGTCGACTTCAGGAGAGCGCACACTCAGCATGCTCCTCTGACTGTCAACGGTGCGACCGTAGAGAGAGTGAGCAGCACCAAGTTCCTGGGTGTGCACATCACTGAGGACCTCTCCTGGACTAACAACACTGCGGCACTGGCAAAGAAAGCACAACAGCGTCTCTACTTTCTCTACTTTCTCCGCAAACCAACCCCATCATGTGCATCTTCTACAGAGGCACCATCGAGAGCATCCTGACCAGCTGCATCACTGTGTGGTATGGCGCCTGCAACGTGTCCTGCCGCAAGACCCTCCAATGCATAGTGAGAGCAGCTGAGAAGATCGTTGGTGTCTCTCTCCCCTCCCTCCAGGACATTTTTGGTACCCGTCTTACCCGCAAAGCCCTCTGCATTGCAGGTGATCCCACCCACCCGTCACACAGCTTCTTCAGTCAGACTGAAGGAGAGCTTCATACACCAGGCAGTCAGGAAGCTAAACTCCCTTCCGACCCTGCTTTCCCTCCCCTCCCTTGCCACACGCACCTCTGAACTCTGAACCCATCCATCTCTTCCCACATCATACTCTGTCCCGCGCTTGTCACTTTACGGAACATTGGACTGCTCAACCCCTTTTCAGTAGTGGTCTGAGCCACCTCAACTAACTACCTCTAAGTCAGTTAAACAAGCCTGCTCTGTTGACACTTTAAAACAGACTGATAAGCTTTGCACTATATTTCATCTGCACTGTTGTGTATTTCATCTGCACTGTTGTGTATTTCATCTACACTGTTGTTTATTTCATCTGCACCATTTGATTTGATTATTTCATCTGCACTGTTGTTTATTTAATCTACACTGTTGTTTATTTAATCTGTACTGCTGTTTATTTCATCTGCACTGTTGATTATTTCATTGGTTTGCACATTTATCTCGGTTACATATCCCTTGCTTGTAAAGTTGTTTTGTGTATATATATAGATTTTGTATTCATCTGTAATTTGATATATTTTTTGATATATGTTTATTCTATGTTATCTGTATGCACCTAGGGTCTAAGAGTAAAGCAATTTCAATCCTCCATTTGTATGTACTGTACATGTGGCAGAATTGACAATAAAGATGACTTTGACTTTTGACTGTGCGAGCAACAGTCTACAGGGTGGACAGAGGAGATGGTCTTTCAAGTCTCATTCCTGAATGAATTGCAAGTCAGTGCAAAATATATTTCCATGGTAACCAGAAAAATTCCAGTGCTATCAAAGGTGTTGGATCTGACATTGTCTGGATGGCCGAGTCATGTTACAGATGAAAGTCTGAAACCATTCCTTGTAAGGAAGGACCAGCTTTAAACAGACCAAGGCTGCGTCCTGTGGGGCTCAAGAGTGATAATTCCTCCAAGGTATAGAGAAAGATTTTTGTCCGAGCTTCGCGAGAGTCACCCAGGAGTGGCAAGAATAAAAATGCTGGCCAGAGGATATTAATGGTGGCCAGGTCTCGACAAAGACATCCAAGACGTTGTGAGTAAATGTGCTCCATGTGAAGTAGAGCGATAACAACCACCCTTAATCCATGGTCGTGGACCACCACACCTTGGGAGCGTATTCACATTGATTCCGCCGAAATTGATAAGCAACACTTCTTAGTGATTGTTAATGTCCATTCAAAATGAAATCTTCCCCACTCAACTGACCAATGCTGGAAAGACAATAAACATCCTGCATCATCGCTGGTCTGTCTATAGACTCCGAAAGAGCTGGTATCAGATATTGGTCCACCATTTACCTTTGAGGATTTCCTAAAGAATAATGGGGTATGCCACATTCTGTCACCTCCATATCACCCTGCTACAAATGGACAAGCCGAGCAGGTGGTTCAAACGTTCAAGACATGGGCACAGTTAGCCCCAGACCTTCACATTTCCACCACCATGCTTTACTGTTGGGAGGAGGTACTTTTCCTGGAATTCATTGCTGGCTTTTCTCCAAACATGGCGGCTTTAATTATGACCAAAGAATAAACTTTCAAAAGGCCTCTGGTTTGTCCAAATGCTCACTGGCAAAGTGTCACATAAATGTCTTGTGTCAATTTTCGTCTGATTGTATATGCATGTACATTTACCCCAGATGCTGGCAGAGAGGTCTGCAATTCTCTAGAGGTGATGTGTGGGTTGGCCTTTACCTAATTTATAATTTTTCTGGTGCTTGATGATAGTTTTGATGGGCGTCCACTTCTTTGTGGTCATGTTGAATGCCCTCCATTTGTAGATAATTTGTCTTACAGTGGATCAATTGAGTTGGAATCTTTTGGAGGTGGTCTTATAGCCTTCCCCAGACTGATGGGCTGTCACCACCTTCTTACTGATGTCCTCGGATATCTCCTTTCCTCTTGGCATTGTTTGACTCCTTGGCACTACAGTGGTTTGGCTGGTTTCCTCTCTCTTTAAATCAGTGTTGCCCAACCACTTTACTAAGGATGATTAATTAAGCACCCAAATGTGTTCCACCTGAATCTGTTACCCACTTGACTTTACCAATGAAGCTGGGGCTTCACTTTTGCACATACAATAATTCAATATTTTATGTAGTTTTATACCTACTCACAAAATTCCCTTGCATAAAATGCAATTGATCAACATACATCTGACATTTCATTTTTAAAAGCAGGTGATGATAAAATAAGAAAATCATGGTAAAACATCAGAAAACTCTAAACAGCTCAAGGGGTTCACAAACTTTCAAGCAGCACTGTATATAAATAACGTATTGCAGATGAGCAAATAATGTCTTGCAGATGTAAATGCAGACATTAAATAGATGTATGCCAGATGTATGTGTGCTATCAGGGGAGATTTTGGCCAAATGACAGAAAAACCTGAGTCCCACATTGCTACAATAAATTGTTGGTATTTGATATAATCCATGATTTCATATATCTGAATAAGATGGGGCAGTTGTGGCCTAATGGTTAGAGAGTCGGACTCGTAACCAGAAGGTTGCCAGTTTGATTCTCAGTACCGGCAGGTAACAATTAATGTGCCCTTGAGCAAGGCACCTTACCCCCGTTTGCTCCCCGGGTGCTGCAGTGATAGCTGCCCACTGCTCCGGGTGTATGTGTGTTCATGACTTAAAGTGTGTGTGTTCACTATTCACTGGATGGGTTAAATGCAGAGGTTACATTTCTGGTATGGGTCACTATATCTGACAAATTGGTCACTTTCACAAGATGTCCTCTGGTATATAAATAGGTCCACAACAATGAAGATCTGGTGATATATTTGGGGCTATTCACACATCTTGTTTGGTTCGGTTAAATCGAACTCGAATTCATTTTCTGCCTTGGTGCGGATCTTTTGGGCTGGTATGAATACAACAATCGCACTCGGGTGCGGACCAAACAACCGCACCAAGACCCAGCTGAAGAGGTGGTCTCGGTCCGCTTCCAAACGTACTCTGGTGCGGTTCGTATTAGGTGTGAACATAGCTCGACCTTGATCCGACCTAACTGCAGAAATCCGGATATATCAAAGATATTTAATGTCAAACTGGTTTGCTAATTTCATTTGGATTAAATAACATGACACATTTAACACATTTTCTACTTGTTTTTAAAATCCAAAATACTTAAAAACAAATAACAACCAAACATGTAATATTTTATTAATTTGAGAACATATGTAATCCATTTCAAAATAAACATACATAAATCTGTCCATAAAATGTTATTGCCCATTTAATATTTAGAATATCTGTAATATATTTTCAAATATCTGTGATATTTGAAAAGTTTTTGGCCACTCAAAATTTTTTCTTTGCTGTGCATTAAAACAATATAGACACACATTCTCTTTCAGGCAGATTTGCAACATTTCAGGACTTGGCTTTATGCAGACCAGTCAAGTTCTTCCACACTGACTGAATCAATTATTTCTTTCTGAACCTTGTCTCATACACAGGGGCATTGTCATCATGATATAGAAAAGGCCCTTCCCAAACTGTTGCTATTAAAATAGAAGCACACAGTTCCATATAATATTATGATATGCTGCAGCATTAAGATTTGAACTCATGGAAATTAAAGTCATCAAACCTGTTTATTAGATAGGGTGACCCAATACTTTTGGGTATTACTAATATAGTGTATCTCATTTGGAACGCACCGCATATCTTCGTTTGAATGAGTGCATCATCCGGGTACTTAAAGTGCAATTCGTTTTTGAGAATTTTCAATGTGAACTCCCCAACACTGGTAGTATACTTCATAAGATGTGTACTTGGTCTTTTAATATTACAAATAAGCTGGAGACGAAGTGAATGTGCCCAATTACATTTTCCAGTCCGGACAAAACTAGCACTATGGCATGTTTTTTGTAGGCTAACCTGAAAGTTAACGCTTCACTGGTTCCCTCCCTTGAGACCTGCATTTTTCCCAAACACTTTTGGAAGATTGCAAAAAATAAGATCTGTGATTAACAAATGTTCATGATGTTTACACGTTTTGACTATTAAAATGTTGTTAACAAATTAACACAATATTTGCTATTTTTGAAGCCTAAATACAATCGGCAGAAGTAAAAAGCTAACACAAGACTATAAACAGACTACACTATATCAACGTCACCACCACCAAGTCTCCGACAACTTTCTCAAACTTTATTAAAAATGTGTTCCCTGGTAAGTAATTACTCTTGTGAATAAATCCTCCAAAAAAGTAGTAGCTTTTAGCAACTTGTTATCAACTGCCATTTTAAAGACGCAATCACAAGCGGGTTATTGTCACAGTGTCCACGCAACCTTCGACCACACCCTCTGCATCAGACATCACCGCTCTCTGTCACCGGAATACTAATGGACTTCATTTCCCACAATCCCGTTCACCAGTCAGCCATGTTGATTACACTCGCACCTGTTTCCCATCATCTGGACTCTATATATACTCACCCCATGCATTAGTCAGGTCTTGTGTTAATGTTCCCGTAGATCTTGACTCTTGTTATTGTGTATATACTGTTGTGGATTACCTGTTTGTTCGATGTCTCTCTGTGACTTCAGTAAAGCTTGTTGTGTGAACACCCATCTCTGAGTTTGTCGTGTCAGTGTCGTAACAGAAGACCTGACCTCATTCTGGCTGTTTCACACTCCACTCTAGACCCCTTCACCGAACTGGTTTCACTCGTCACTCTGCAACTCACCGGCTCCGCACCTCAGCACTTCGGATTATCCTCTGCCTCACCCGGACTTACTATTGCGTCATCCAGTCCCATGGACACACCCATAAAATACTCTGGAAATGCGGACGAATGTAGTGGGTTTGTATTACAGTGCAATTTGTTTTTTGAGATGCAACCTCAGCTCTTCCCCACAGAATGCTCAAAGATTGCTTACGTCATCTCCCAGTTATCGGGTCGGGCCCTGCAATGGGTGCAAGGCATTTGGGAAGCCGGTGGTCCTGTCCTGAACACACTTTTGGCCTTCTTTCAACATTTCAAAGAGGTATTTTCCCAAACCACTGACTCGTAATCTACACAGGACCAACTGCTCAGTGTTCATCAGGGAAGAGATCCAGTGGCCGACTACGCTCTCCGCTTCCGCACACTGTCAGCCAATAGTGGATGGAACAAGGCCGCGCTCATCTCTGTGTACCGACGAGGACTGGACCCCAATCTACGCGCTCATCTGCCGGTCTGCGAGGACAGTATTGGTTTGGAATAAATCATCCTATTCTCCATCAGAGTCTCTCAATGTCTAACGCCCTGGATCCGCCCACTACCATTCCTCCACCACCCACCTACATCTAGTCTCCTCCAGCACCCGAGCCAATGCAAATCAATCACTCCTGTCTCGCCGGTGATGAACGGCAGCGCCGTCGATGTCTCTGCTTGTGCCTCTACTGTGGGGATCAGGGCATTTGCTGGTCACATGCCCAGTGTGTCCGCCTCACCCAATAGTGAGTAGGATTCAACCTCCTGCGTCTGTGTCACAGTTGATTCTCACTGATGTTATCGTAGTCTGCCTCCATGTCTGTTTCAGCCAAAGCCCTAATCGACTCCAGTGCTGCTAGAAATTTTATCTCCCGGAAACTTCTTATGGATTTGCATCTCCCCAGAAGGAGGAATTTCCAGTCTCTGAAGATACATAACATCTTGGGAAAGCCATTGGGTCGAGGTCGGATATGCTTCCATTCCCCCACAGTCACCCTGTCCTTTGCGGATGGCCATTCTGAAGAGATTTGCTTCTGGGTGCTGGAGGGATCAACATCGGACATCGTCCTGGGACGACCATGGTTATCACAACACAACCTGCAGATGGACTGGAGCACCGGTCACATTCTCCAATGGAGCCCGAGATGTCTACAAAGCTGTTGCCTTCCACCACAACCATCTATTCACCCAGATCCTGTCCCGCTCCAAGCCACGTCAGTTGAGAGCCTGGTCGTTCCATGTTTGGTCCAGATTCCTGAGGAATATAGGGCGTTCCAGGACGTATTCTTCAGAGAGCGAGCCACTCAACTCCCCCCTCATCAGCCATGGGACTGTGCCATCGAACTGCTACCTGGGGCATCGTTACCCAAAGGACGTGTGTATCCCCTGTCCATCCCGGAACAGAAGGCCATGGAGGAATACATCACTGAGGCGCTACAACAGGGTTTCATCCCCCCATCCACCTCTCCTGCAGCTTCTAGCTTCTTTTTTGTTGGAAAGAAGGAAGGAGGTTTGAGGCCCTGCATTGATTATCGTACCCTCAATCAACACACAAAGACCTTCAGATATCCCCTTCCCCTGGTCCCAGCAGCCATTGAACAACTCCGCGGAACCACCGTATTCACCAAACTAGACTTACGAAGCGCTTACAATCTGGTCCGTATTCGTAGAGGTGATGAGTGGAAAACTGCTTTTGTTACACCCTCAGGTCATTATGAATACCGGGTAATGCCATTTGGTCTAGTCAATGCTCCCGCCGTTTTCCAGAGTTTTATGAATAAGATCTTCCGTGATGTTACACAAGTTTGTCATCATCTATATAGTCGACATCCTGATTTACTCTCGCAATACCAAGGACCATGTCTCCCATGTCAAGCACGTTCTGCACCGTCTCCGCACTCATCACCTCTACCTGAAGCTGGAGAAATGCCAATTTCACCTCCCTTTCGTACATTTCCTAGGCTATATCATATCCCCGAACTCAGTACAAATGGACTAGGGGAAGGTGGATGCTGTCAAGAAATGGCCCATACCCCATACCATCTGTGAATTGCAACGTTTCCTCGGATTCAGTAACTTCTACAGGAGATTTATTGCAAACTTCATCATGTGCCCCATCCAGTGGGAGCTTGAAGAACAAATACAGGAAGCCACTCGTCATCCCTATCACCTGCGTTCATAGCGACACATGGAGCGTCCCCGCCCGAAGAGCCACCATTTTAGCCCCCCATGGTTCCTGGTCGATGGAGGTTGGAATTGTGCAAGATCTGCCGGTCCCCCTGCTTCTGGGGCGTGACTGGCCCGGGTTCGAACAGCAACTTTTGAGTGTATGGAAGGCCATGTGGGCCACAACCGGCTGGAAGAGGCGCTCAAGGAGACGAGCCGGCCGCCATGCTGCGTTTCTGGCATCCGACAGTGATAGAGGGGGTGAGTGCCACGTATCTTTCACTAATGTCTTTGTGGATCTTTTTCGACAGATCTCTGTTGGTGGGTCCTTTGGAAAGGAACAGCGGGAGGACGATAGGCTAAAGCATTACTGGGCAAAAGTATGACTGGTGGAAGAACAGGTCCAACAGCCTGAGCCCCACCCCCTCCCCTATTTCATTGTGAAAAATGGTTTGTTATACTGCGTCGCCGAGCGGCGGGGGGAGAAGAAACATCTGTTGGTAATACCCCGGACAAAAACCGGCGTCGTCCTGGAACTCGCGCATACCCATCCCATGGCCGGCCATCTCGGGATCCAGAACACCATCCAGCGGGTCAGAGATCATTTCCACTGGCCGGGCCTTGAAGGTGACGTCAAGCAGTTCTGCGCCGGGTGCCCAACGTGTCAACGCACAGCGCCTCAACAACCTCCCCCCAGCATGCTCATACCCCTGCCCATCTTCGAGGTGCCCTTCGAGCGCATTGGGATGGATCTGGTAGGGCCGCTGCCGATGTCTTCCCAGGGACATGAGTATATCCTGGTGATCCTGGATTATGCCACACGGTATCCAGAGGCCATACCGCTGCGGAAAGCCACGGTGAAGAACATTGCTAAAAAACTCTTTCTCCTCTTCAGCAAAGTCGGCATCCCTGCAGAGATCTTAACTGACCAGGGCACACCCTTTATGTCCCGGCTGATGGCAGACCTCTGCCACTCCCTACAGGTGAAACAGCTCCGCACCTCAGTCTACCATCCCCAGACATAACCAAACCCCAAAGAGGATGTTAAAGTGGGTAGTGGTAGAGGATGGGCGTGACTGGGACCTTATGCTCCCCTACGTGCTGTTCGGTGTTCGTGAAGTTCCCCAGGCTTCTACCGGTTTCACCCCTTTCGAACTCCTGTTCGGCTGCCAGCCAAGGGGGCTTCTAGATGTGGCCTGAGATGCCTGGGAACAGCAAGATCCCAGCCCACAGCACACTGTCGTGGAACATGTCCAGGAAATGCGGGCCCACATTAACCGAGTGTGATGCCTTTAGTGAAAGAACATCTGCAAGAAGCCAAGCGCGCCCAATGCCGCCTGTATGACCGGCCGGCTCAGCCCAGGAAGTTTCTCCCTGGAGATCGGGTGTTGGTGCTGGTGCCATCCTCTGTCTGCAAGTTCCTGGCCTCCTGGAAAGGGCCGTATATGGTAGTGGAGCAAGTGGGTCTGGTCAACTACCGACTATGTCAGCCGGGAAGACGACGAGAAGAGCAACTCTACCACATCAATTTGCTAAAAAGGTGGATTCCGCAGCCCCGAGAACAGCTGGCAGCTTGGGCCCAGGATGAGCTGCCCGTGGTGGATTTCGGGGAGCACCTATCTCTCCCCCAGAAGGGAGAGTTAACAGCCCTGGTCAGTCAATTCCGTGATGTGTTCTCCAATCACCCCGGGCAGACCAACGTGATGCAGCATGAAATCCGCACACCACCCGGATTCATCGTACGGCAGCAGCCTTACCGGGTCTCCGAAGCTCGCCGACTGGCTATAGATGAGGAAATCAACAAGATGAAGGAACTCGGCGTCATTGAGCCTTCCCGAAGCCCCTGGTCGAGCCCGTGGTGATGGTGCCAAAGCCTGATGGTTCTTTCCGGTTTTGCAATGACTTCCGACGGCTAAATGAAGTTTCAGCCTTCGATAGTTACCCGATGCCACGGGTGGATGAACTCCTCGATCGGCTTGGTGGTGCCCGTTTCATCTCGACTCTGGACCTCACCAAAGGTTACTGGCAGGTACCCCTCTCGATAGAGGCCCGGGAGAAGACGACCTTCAGTACTCCCTCCGGCCACTGGCAGTACCGGGCGCTACCGTTTGGACTGCATGGAGCCCCCGTTATGTTCCAGCGCATGATGGACGTCCTGCTAAGACCACACCAAGCATACACAGCCGCCTGCATAGATGACTTGGTTATCCACTCTGCCTCTTGGGAGGATCACCTGGTACGACTCTGAAAGGTACTTCTAGAGCTGCGACGGGCAGGCCTGACCGCCAACCCCCAGAAGTGCCACCTCTGGCTTGCTGAAGCTAAATTCCTGGGATACCGAGTCGGCCGCGGTCTAATCCAGCCTCAGAGGAAGAAAATCAACGCCGTCCAGGCTGCCGCTCGAACCTCGACGAAGACTCAGGTACGAGCCTTTCTGGGTTTAGCTGGATATTATCGTTGCTTTATCCATAACTTCTCTATAGCCAGTCCCCTAACAGAACTGGCCAAAAAGGGACAACCAGACAAAGTGGTGTGGACCCCAGAGGCCGAGCACGCTTTCCAGGAACTGATGCACACGCATCAGGCTGTTCTCTCACAAATGAGGGACGAAGAGGAACACCCAGTGGTGTATATCAGCCGAAAACTGACGTCTGCGGAGTCTAGGTATGCGGCTGTGGAGAAGGAAGCCCTAGCCTTCAAGTGGGCTGTCCTGGATCTCCGGTACTACCTGCTGGGAGGGTCATTCACCTTAGTCACGGATCATGCGCCCCTGCAGTGGATGGCGAGGCTAAAGGACACGAACGCCAGAGTAACCAGGTGGTTTTTAGCATTACAGGACTTCCATTTCACGGTACACCACCGAGCCGAGACAGCCCACGGAAACGCGGATGGCCTCTCCAGGTTTTGGTCAGGATGGTCAGATCTGTGTACACTATCTCCCTGCCCAACCCTGTGTTCCCCTCTTTCTTTCAATAGGAGTCTCGTCCGGACCACGTCGGAGTTTTTGTAATAAGCTGTAGTTTTTGTAATAAGTTTGCAGGACAGCCACCTAATAGTGCGTTACAGTAATCTAGTCTTGATGTCATGAATGCATGTGATGAGACATGCGACTCATCCTGTGCGACCCCGCTGAGCAGGGATGACAGGGCACTTGAGTATTGTACTTTTTTGTACTAACTTGGCACTGTTATATTTATTTCTTATTTTTATTATTTCTCATGTATATTTCCTCTTCTCCTCTTTTTACTATGTGTTTTATAATCCCTACTGTCACTACAACTCGGAAATCATTTGCATCACGCCAAAGGCTATGCAATCCCAATAACCTGCACACTGTTTCACTATCCACAAATGCCTCTTTTTCTCTCCCTATAGGCTTGTGGAACTGCCAATCTGCTGTGAACAAAGCTGATTTCATTACAGCTTTTGTTAAACACTCTGGTCTTACAATTATAGCACTTACAGAAACATGGATCAAACCAGAAGACTCTGCCACTCCCGCTGCCCTCTCCAATAATTACACTTTCTCCCATAGTCCTCGCACAACAAGAGGTGGAGGGACCGGTCTACTTATCCCTAATGACTGGAAGTTCAAACAGCTAGCACCCTCATGTGACAGCAGCTCCTTCAAGTTTCATGCTGTTACTATCACCCACCCTATTAAGATTTATTTTGTAGTTGTCTATCGTCCCCCAGGCCAGCTTGGACATTTTTTGGAGGAGTTGGATGTGCTTCTGTCATCCATTCCTGAGGATGGTACTCCTCTGGTAGTACTTGGAGACTTCAACATCCACCTTAAAAAACCACTGGCTGCCGACATGAGCAACCTGACTGAGTCGTTTGACCTCAAAAGTGTTTCCACATTAGCAAACCATAAGTCTGGTAACCAACTAGATCTTGTCTACACACACTACTGCTCCACTCATCACTGCTCTGCACATTTTGTATGTCTCCTTAACTGGCACGTTTGCTTCAGTTCATGGATTTCTACCTTAATGAGCGGATCATTTGAATCAGGTGTGTTAGATAAGGGAAACATGCAAAATGTGCAGAGCAGTGGGTCCCCTGGAACAAGGTTGAGAACCACTGTTCTAGAAGACTGACTTCACTTGGTCAGCAGTGACCTTTATTGGGCTGCCTCCTTGCACACATGTTCGGGGGTGGGCACACATGTCCGGTGTAAAGTTTAGGGTTGGGGGTTCTTAGTACAAAAACAGGTGGCCAGAGAATTGTAATGGTGGCTAGAAATGTATGTGATTCCTTCATATTTATGTTAAATTAACCTTCAACATTATTCCACCGAGACTGCATTGCTCTCAGTCATTGAAGCCTTGAGGCGGGCAAGGGCAACATCCAAATCATCTGTACTCATCTTACTGGATCTATCCGTCGCATTCGACACTGTAAATCACCACATCCTCCTCTCCACCCTCAGGGCTATGGGCGTCTCTGGAATGGTGCTGCAATGGTTCAATTCTTACCTCTCGGGTAGGTCATTCAGAGTGTCCTGGAGAGGCGAGGTCTCTGGGTCCCAACACCTCAATACAGGGGTGCCACAGGGCTTGGTGCGTGGACCGCTGCTCTTTTCCATATACATGACATCCCTGGGTTCATTCATTCAGAAGCATGGCTTTTCCTATCACTGCTATGCGGATGACACACAACTACACCTGTCATTCCAGCCTGACAATCCGACTTTTTCTGTGCGCATCTCAGCATGCCTCAGTGACATTTCCCTCTGGATGAAGGACCATCACCTGCAGCTGAACCTTGCAAAAACGGAACTGCTTGTGATTCCGGCCAACCCAAAGATTCATCACAACCTCTCCATTCAACTAGGCTCGTCAACCCTTACAGCTTCAAAAACAGCCAGGAACTTGGGGGTGGTAATTGATGATCAGCTAAACTTCACAAGTCATGTTGCCAGCACCACCCGGTCCTGTAGATTCATTCTCTACAATCTAATTAGGAAAATTAAACCTTTCCTATCTGAGCATACTATGCAAGTCCGAGTCCAGGCTCTTGTCTTGTCTAGACTGGACTATTGCATTGCGCTTCTGGCTGGACTCCCCGCTTGCACATTACATTTACATTTACAGTTATTCATTTGGCAGACGCTTTTATCCAAAGCGACTTACAATTGAGGAAAACAGCAAGCGATTCGTAAGCAAGTAAGCAATATTCACGAGAAGTGCTAGTAATACAAAGTTTCAGATACAACCTCAAGATAGTATAAGCAAGTATATAGAGAACATTAGAAAAGGAAAAGAGAGATAGAAATATATTTTTTTAAATTGTAAATTTTATTAGACAGTTAAGTGCTCGAGGAAGAGGTGGGTCTTCAGCTGTTTTTTGAATTGTGAAATTGATCCAGCCATCCTGATGAAAACAGGAAGATCGTTCCACCAGCAGGGAATGGTGAAAGAAAATGTCCTTGAGATGGATCTCATGCCTCTCTGTAAAGGAACAACGAGGTGGCGATCGTTTTCAGACCGCAGACTTCTGGAGGGGATGTAGGTCTGTAAGAGAGAGTTGAGGTAGATGGGTGCAGTGTTAGTGGCTGTTCTGTAAGCAAGCACCAGTGCCTTGAACTGCATGTTCTGTTCAGAACGGTCTGATCTTTCTAATGTTGTACAATGCAAACCTGCATGACCGAGTTGTTTCAGTAACGTGATCCTTAAAAGTCAGCTGATCATCCATGATTACACCAAGATTCCTGACTGAAGTCGATGGGGTTATCTTTGATGGACCAAGCTGGATGGTAAGCTGGTGCTGTTCTGACGGAGTGGCAGGAAGGATGAGAAGCTCAGTCTTGGCCAGGTTGAGTTGTAAGTGATGATCTTTCATCCAAGAAGAGATGTCAGCCAGGCAGTCTAAGACTCGTGTGGCTACCGTGGAATCATCTGGATGAAACGAGAGGTGAAGTTGAGTGTCATCAGGTAGGAGAAACCATGTGCTTGTATGATGGAACCTAGTGATGTGGTGTATATGGAGAAGAGCAGAGGCCCAAGAACCGATCCTTGTGGGACCCCGGTGACTAGTTGGTGTGATTTGGACACTTCACCTCCCCAAGCTACCTTGAAGGATCTATCTGTGAGATAGGATTTAAACCAGAAGAGCGAAGTTCCAGTGATGTCCAGTGAAGAGAGTGCGGATAAAAGAATGTCATGGTTAACCATGTCGAAGGCTGCAGAAAGGTCTAGGAGAATAAGAACAGGTGATTTGGATTTGGACTTGCCCTCCTTAGGGCTTCTGTAACTGTTAGTAAGGCAGTTTCGGTTGAGTGACCGCTCTTGAAGCCTGACTGGTTGGTGTCCAGCCTGTTGTTTTCAGTGAGGAAGGTAGACACCTGATTGTTAACAACCTGTTCAAGTGCTTTTGCTATGAACGGAAGGAGAGAAATGGGTCTATAGTTCTCCAGTAGGGAAGTGTCATGTGTGGGTTTCTTAAGCAGTGGGGTTACCCGGGCCTGCTTGAATGCAGTGGGGAAAATTCCTGTATTAAGAGATGTGTTGATGATATGAGTGAGCGATGGTAGGATTGTGGGTGAGATGGCTTGTAGTAGATGTGAGGGGATGGGGTCTAACGGGCAGGTGGTTGGGTGAGTAGAGAGTAGAAGTTTAGAGACATCATCCTCTTTAAGAGGAGAGAAAGAGGAGAGAAGATGGTCTGCTGCGTGTATGTGTGGTGTGAGATCGTGGATGGGTGGAGCTGAAAATTGACTGTTGATGGACCTAGTTTTGTCTGTGAAGTAGCAGGCAAAGTCATCAGCCATTAGGGAGTTGGATGGAGGTGGTGGAGAGGGACAGAGGAGAGTTTTGAACGTTTTGAAAAGCTTGTGCGAGTCTGAGGCACTGCTAATTTTGTCATGGAAGAATGCAGATTTAGCAGTGTGAATGTCTGCAGAGAAGACAGAGAGCGGAGCCTGATACTTACAGAGGTCAGCAAGGTCTTTAGTTCTAAGCCATTTCCTTTCAGTCGCTCTAAGTTTAGCCCGGTGTTCCCGGAGAATATCGGACAACCAGGGACTGGAAGGAGTAGCATGTGCTGGCCTGGAGGAAAGAGGACAGATAGTGTCTAGACACGAGGTTAGTGTTGTGAGAAGTGTGTCTGTGGCAGAATTAACATCAAGTGATGCAAAGTGTGTGAAGGATGGAAGGGAGGTTTCTATGACAGATGAAAGATGGGCAGGAGAAAGGGAGCGCAGATTCCGCCTAAATGAGACCGGCAGAGGGGTTGGTGAGTTAAGGGAATGCAGTATTAAATTAAAAGTGATGAAAAAGTGATCAGAGATATGCAGAGGTGTAATCAATGTGTTCTCTGTATCACAGCTGCGAGTGTAGATGAGATTGAGTTAGTTACCTGACTTATGTGTACCTGTGGTGGGGACAAGTTGGAGATTGAAGGAGGTAAGCAGAGAGTGGAAGTTTGAGGCATAAGGCTTCTCCAGGTGGATGTTGATGTCTCCAAAGACAAGAAGCGGCGAGTCGTCCTCAGGGAAAGACGAGAGCAGCATGTCTAGTTCTTTTAGAAATTCACCCAGTTGACCTGGGGGGCGATAAATAACTACAATGTGGAGTTTTAATGGAGAGGTAATAGTTACGGCATGGAATTCAAAAGAATTGGTGTTGACTACGGAGGGGTAGATGGGGAACTTCCAGTCTTTGGAGATGAGAAGACCGGTGCCGCCACCTCTCCCATGCTGGCGGGGAGTGTGAGAGAGAGAAATTACTAGAGAGAGCAGCAGGGGTTGCTGTGTTCTCAGAGGTAATCCAGGTTTCAGTTAATCCTACAATACTAAGAGCAGAGTGGGATGCAAATGCAGGGATGAAGTCAGATTTATTAACAGCAGATTGACAATTCCAGAGACCAATGGAAAGAGAGAGTGGAAGAGTAGAAGAGGTACAGATAGTGCGAAGGTTGGCAGGATTGCTCCGCCTTCCTCTCGTGAGAGAGTGCCATGGGCGTGAGACCACAGGAATGAATTGGAAACACATGCTGTGCGAGTAAGGATAGAAAAGGCGAAAAGAATGGAGAGAAAAAAAATAGTAAAGTAAGGATTTTTAGATAAGATACTACTGTGCGTTGTCGGTTTCGTTGCTCGGTTGAGTCGCGCAGTACAAGTTGAATGGTCTTTACCTCGTCACTCTTCACGCGAGGAGGGCTGAACGCTTCCGCTAGCGCAGAACTATCTGTATTAAATAGGTTGCTAATCACGTGCTAATCATGTCATGAGTGGGAACAGCTGCCCGTGCGTTTCAAATTAGCAAGACAAAGCCTAAATTAACACGCAATGGCTCAAATCGAAACTAATGCTGGACTCTTCTGGACTTAAGTGCTAATTTATCCAAAGGTGAAAACCTTTCCTGTAATCTAAATTCAACTAGCTGTAAACAACACTCCAAAGCACCATAGAATTATTTTTGAAAATAAATTAGATAACTAAATAATTCTCACTACTTAGCAAATATATCACCTAAGTGTCGTACAACAGAAACATATACTATACACCAAACACTTACGCGTGCGCTCTTGCCGTAACTACAGACTACTCGCTTATCCTGCTTGCACAATCATGGACTCCCCGCTTGCACAATCAAACCTCTACAGATGATCCAGAATGCAGCAGCAAGAGTGGTCTTCAATGAACCGAAGAGAACCTCTCTTCATTAGGTTACATTGGCTCCCTGTTGCCGCCCGCATCAAATTCAAAGCTCTGCTCCTGGCCTTCAAGACCACCACTGGTTCGGCTCCCCCATATCTTCACTCGGTAATAAAGACTTATGTTCCTGCACGAGCCCTGCGCTCTGCAAACGAACATCGTCTTGTGGTGCCATCCCAAAAAAGGAAAAAATCACTCTTGCGTACATTCTCTGGATCCGTTTCACATTGGTGGAATGATCTGCCTGCTGCAACAAGATCAGCAGATTCCGCAGCCATCTTCAAAAATCGCCTGAAAACACATGTCTTCTTATATATATATATATTGTATTGTTTTGTATATATATTGTTTGTTGTTGTTCAAGTTGTTTTCTTAGCTTTATATACTGTGCTAGGCTTTATCTGACCAGTTTTACTGCACTTATGCATTTTGTTATCTTATGTTGTTCCAATTGCTTCTATTGTTTACCTCATTTGTAAGTCGCTTTGGATAAAAGCGTCTGCTAAATGACTAAATGTAAATGTAATGAATTAACTTTTCTGCATCTGATAGTGACAACATATAATGTAGTTTTGATATATTCTTAAGGTGGAAGAAAGCAGTTCTACATGTGTTGGTGACATGGCTTTCAAATGTCAGATTACTATCGAATAAAACACCCAGATTCCTTGCTGATGTTGAGGGTTTTATGGAACATCCATCAATAGTTAAGCGGTACTCTTGGTTGTTTATGGTGGTTTTCGGTCCAATAAGTAACACTTCACTGTTTTGTCCGCGTTCAGCCATAAAAAGTTGCTACTCATCCAGTTTTTTATACCGACTATGCATTCCATTATTGTATTGAACTGCTGTGTGTTGTTAGGCTTCGAGGAAATATAAAGTTGAGTATCATCAGCATAGCAGTGAAAACTAACTCTGTGTCTCCTAATTATAGCTCCTAGGGGTAACATGTATAGTGCGAAGAGCAGAGGTCCAGGAACTGCTACAAATTGAAAACGATCAGATAAGTATCATTTAAACCATTGCAATGCTATTCCACTAATGCCAACATGATGACCGCATGGTTTCCTAGACTGCTACTGACACTAGGCTCACATTAATGATGTCATCATATAAGGAATTAGATAAATTAATGTGCAGTACCCAACTTTGAACAGAAAGTTATACTACTATTGCTTATTTTACTGAATGCAGACTGTTCATAGGAAACAGGACAATAACGTCTGTTTAAAAGCTTTTACGCTAACCTGGTATTGGGATCAAGCGACGAACCGGAAGTCTTAAGCATCAGCCCTACGTGCATACGCAAGGCATAATGGGTAATTTCCTGCAGTGTGAAAAAGGTTTGTCACTTGATCCCATTACCAAGTTAGAGTAAAAGCTTTTAAACAGATGTTATAATACTTTTGTGTCAAACAGCTTAATGTCGAAGAGCAGTATCTAAATTTCACAGGGGCCTACACCAAAAACATTTTGACTCGTATTCATAAATCATTTATCTTACCACTAAGAGTTATCTTAAATAGTAGTACAGTTCCTCTTAAAACCTATTTACAAAGCTGCTGAGAGCAATGACAATCTAAACTAATATTACTGGTAGCTTGCTGGCTCATGGCAAATACAGGCAACAAACGAGAAAATCACCCAACATGCTGTTCTTTTATTTCAGATTCTCAGAGGCAAAAGGCTGATTAAAAAATCTCACTTAATTAAGTGAACAGTCAGTGCCATAATAAAAACATTTGAAAGGATTTAAGATTTGTGGACTTTGTAGAGCTGGCCCTGGCGTTGAGCGGGTCCTCCTTCACTGTGGGGGAGGCAGAGGAGGAGGACCTAAAAATGTTTGGGGGAGGGGCAGTAGGCCTTAGGCTCCGCTGGGCAAGGAGCTGGGCCAGTTGTGGAAGCCTGCATGCCCCACGCTGAGGGTGGTAAGCCCTGTGTTTGTGGCGGCAACCAGCCCAGAGTCCGTTCGCAAGATATCCGCCAGTCCAGAGCCTGCTCGCAAGATGACCGCCAGTCCAGAGCCCACTTGCAAGCTGGCCACCAGTCCAGAGCGCGCTTGCAAAATGGCCACCAGTCCAGATCCCATTCGCAAAATGACCATCTCTTCAGAGTCAGTATTCAAGATGGCCCCCTCTCCTGTGTCAGCCGACAAGATGGCGGATTCAGGGCACAGGAAGCTGGTGTCTGTACGAGCAGCTGGAGTCCCAAAGGTATCAAAGTCCCAGAGGCTTCTGAGGTATGTCCCCTGTCTACTGTGCTTCCTGTGGTGGCTACAGCTCTGTGATGTGTGTGGTCTACGCTCTACTTCTCAGTCTTCCGAGAGAATGCTGCAGTCCACGAACCTGAGCCAAGTCCAGTCCAAGAGTCTGTTCCTGAGTCTAGTCAAGCCCAAGAGTTCATTCCTGAGACAAGTCTAGCTCAAGAGTCAGCTCCTGAGTCTAATCAAGCCCAAGAGTCCATTCCGAGTCAAGTCCTGTCCTCCATGAACTCATTCCTGAGCCCATACCAGCCAAGTCTGTTCCGCCTAAGCCTGGGCCCGACCTAGTTCACCCAGACCACCATCTGTCTCATATCTACAGCATACATTGAGTTATTTGGATCGGACTTGACCACTTAAATGCACATGCCCACTGTGCATTGTTTTTTGAAAACCACCATGAAGCGGTGGCACAGTAGTCTAAGCGCTCGTCATCACTGCTTGCAGCTATTTTCTTAAACTGAAGATTAATAAATATATAATATACATTTTTAGAATGCTATAGAACAGGGGTAGGTAACGTCGGTCCTGCAGTGCCACTGTCCTGCAGATTTTTAGCTCCAACCTTAATCAAACACACCTGAACAAGCTCATCAGTGTCTTCAGGATTACCAAAGCTACAGACAGGTGAGTTTTTCCCAGGTTGGAGCTAAAATCTGCAGGACAGCGGCACTCCAGGACCGATGTTGCCTACCCCTGCTATAGAACATCAATTGTTTTAATTGGTTGCCCTATTCGTCTGATGTTTCATTACACTAAATTTATGATGAAGAAAGGGTCCAGGATATTCACTATACACATTTTCTGTTTAAAAAATAGAACAGGTTTGGAACAATACACAAAAAGGATAAGTAAAAGTAAATTAAAATAAAACTGTGCTTACTACATTCCATATCCAGATACTTTAGATGTGCTTGTAGACTACTAGAGATCCATAAAGCATTTTTGTAGACAGAAGCTAATCATTCATGAATCAACTCTGTAACAGTCAATTGTTATATCAATAAAAAACATTAGATTCAGATCTGAAACTTTCAAGACAAACCAAAATGTAATTGTTCAAAGCACTAGAGATACATAAGTCCTGAGATTCAGAAAATACAGAAAAATTACATTTGTGTATTATGAAATTTTGCCTACGAATAATTATTATATAAACACAACTTTGTTTTTTTTCTATGATTCTCCAACACATCAAATAGAATGTGATAACAATATAAAACAAAATTAGCATCAATAATATTAAATCATGGGCAAATCAGTTTACGTAGCGCCCCATAACGTCAAGTGGGAACCGCGTGTTGCTCATTTTGCGCATTCCGGACACATATCTGCGTCGCACTGTTGACGAGCAGCATGCTGGGATGTGTAATGAATGAAGCGGTACTGTCCAATGTACTGCTAATGTGCTGAGATTCAAGTGTAATATCTATCTTTATGAGACCCAGTGGGTCAACGGGTCATTCGGGATATTTATACAATATCGTCTGGTATGTCCGAATCAACCTTTGCTTGTCTGAAAATACATTTAGGAGGACCAAATGCAGCTAGCTAGCATATTAGCAGAAGAAGCTTGAGATTAATAAAATGCAAAACTCCAAAATAGGTGTGACAATAGATAAGTCAGTTCAATAAATAAACAAGTGCATGTTGTTTAATGCATTTTAAAGTGTTATCAGTTTTGGCACAGTTAGAGAATATAAAGTGCTGCATACAGTTTGTAAGTTGTCTGTTATAAACTAAGCATGATATTTGTGTCTTCACTCACGTGCAGGTGTTTGGGAGATAATCTTATGTTGTAATGTTTGTAATCAGGTGTTGAGAGGTCATCATCATGTATGCAGTGTACCGTCAGGCTCACCCGCCCACAGCTGTGGAGTTTGCCGTTTACTGCAACTTCATCTCCAGCCAGGAGAAGAACCTGGTGGTGGCAGGAACATCTCAGCTGTATGTCTACAGGATTATTTATGATGTCGAGGTAAACATAAATGTCATTCTTTCTGATTGTATTAGTAGGGATGCAGTTGCACCAATAGTTTGTTTATTTGTATTATATCATAATCTTTGGACACTGGATGCTTTTTTCACCACAACAAATTCCTCGTATGTGCAGACATACCTGGCAATAAAGCTCTTTCTGATTCTGATTCTGAATAGGAGTTTTGTGATTACCACCCAATTTGCTTACTTATTTAAACTTTGTCTTTAAAATTGTTGTAATCATGTTATGATATTGAATGGTATGTAAACAACTCTTCTTTCTTAAATTTGTTACTAAAAAAGCTAATAATTTTTTTGTTACATTCTAGAGCACTTCAAAATCAGAAAAGTCATCCGGTAAGGCTGTTCATTTCTTATTCCTACCTAAATATTTCCTAGATGGTTGTGGTTTTGGTGACATATGTGTTTTTACAATGAAAATATTTTAGATGGCAAGAGTCGCAAGGAGAAGCTGGAACAAGTGGCGTCTTTCTCTCTCTTTGGAAATGTGATGTCCATGGCCAGCGTTCAGCTCGTGGGGACTAACAGAGATGCTTTGCTTCTCAGCTTCATAGATGCTAAAGTTAGTGTGTGACCGATCACATCTGCTTTCTTATTGAAAACAGCAAAAATCTAACTTTGACTTGCTTTCTTCTGAAGAACACGAATAAATATATTTTAAAGAACATTAGTAAACAAATAACATTTGCCCCTATTGACAATATATATCAAATAAATAAATGATGACACAATTTTCATTTTTGGGTGAACTATTCCTTTAAGGCAGTGGTTTTTAGCTTTTTATTTACAAGCTGTTTTCAAACTAACTGTTAGGACACAAAACACTTTTCTGTAGTGCACTGTATACAGGGCTCTGTAAATGACTCTTATGGGGGATTTATTAGCTTTGTGGGGACTTGCAGAAAGACTACAAACCAATATTAAAGACAGACAATGTGGAAAGAATATTTAACACAGAAGATAAGCATAAATATATGCATAAACATGTAGAGATTAGCTGTATGTAACAAACGGATATCTAGATATCAGAATATAAATGGGACAGGTGTGTTATAAAGTGGTGATTATAGGGTATGTTTAAGTCTGTCTCGTTTTACTTTCTGTTAGACTCTCACTTTTCTGCACCGGCTCTTGTCAAAGCGGAGGGTCAAAACTAAATTGCAATGCGCGCTTCATTGATTTAACCTTGTAGATGCAGACACGTGTTGAATTAGCCCTTTACAGCATTAACAACGGCTTTAATCAGTGGTTCAGGTTCAGAAATACATAAGATGCTTAATTTACATGCATCTCATCGGAAGAGAAAGAGTGTTTGAGCTGCCTGTCATGCCTGAGTTACATCGACCAATGATAAACAATAATTCATTCAACTATGTTAAAATTGCACATGGGCTATATGAGATGTATTCCGTATTTATCAATCATGTATAACACTTATTAATTATATTTAAAACACAAAATTAATATATAGAGTTTTTAATTTTCTGTCGTGTCACGCAACACTAAGGGTCTCTTTGAGACCACAGTTTGAGAACCACTTTAAAGAGTAAATAGCTTGTGCTTTTTAAGGGCCTACTTTGGTTTGTGTACATACATGGTGTAAAAACACTATTATTTCGTAATAAGCAGTTTTTATTACCTTACTTCTTGACTGACTCTCAAATGATTAGTTCCGCAATTCTGTCTAATCTCCGCCTTTCCACCAGAGCCATAGAGAGAGAGAGTTGCGCCAACGGAAGTTCAAATTTTTTGCGTGTCACGTGATTCATGGAGCCTTCAAATAGTTCCCGGAAGTTATGTTTTCTCTTTAAATGCTTTATTTCTTTCATTTATTTATTTTTTAAATGACTAACGTCTTTAAATTGATTTAAAGTTCGTCACAATTGGTCTGCTTTGCTGCAGCTCCATGCATTACTAGTAACTTCCGGGAACTATTGAGAGGCTCCATCAACCGCCATTGCTGTGAAAAAACGGTTCCATTGGAGTGAATGAAGATGACGCGACTCTGGTACTAAAGGGTTCTGCTTTCCACTAGCCTGGTCTGATGCGATTGGTCAGATGGTCTAGTCTGCTGTGATTGGTTTAGCGCGTGTGTGAACTATTTCTAGAGATGTAGATACATGGCGGTTAGAGAATCGGACTAGGTCATGACTGGTTTGCGTGATTCAGAGTCGACTCCCTTTTTTCCAAGCCAATAACTTTATTTATTCACCTTCGGATGTACAACTTTGCAGACTGCTTACTTTTAAACACGACAACATTAAACACTGCATGAAATGTAATTTTGATGATCTCGTGGTATGTACTCTTTAATTCCTTCAGAGAATCCATTGATTTATTTGGATTGATTGCAGTGGCATTTTGCGAAAGTGAAAACTTTAAATGGTATCCGTTTTCTCTTTTCAGCTTTCTGTTGTGGAGTATGATCCTGGCACGCATGATCTGAAGACTCTGTCGTTGCATTATTTTGAGGAGCCAGAACTGAGAGTGTGTACCATGTGTATTACCTTGTTGGGCTGCCCTTCTGTCTATCTGCATGTTTAGGTGATGTGTGTTTTGATTGGTCTGTGTTTTTTTGGATAATTTCAGGATGGTTTTGTTCAAAATATGCACATTCCTATGGTACGAGTAGACCCAGAGAACCGCTGTGCTGTGATGCTTGTGTATGGCACCCGCCTGGTGGTTCTGCCCTTTAGGAAGGACACACTCACCGATGAACAAGAGGGGATTGTGGGGGAGGGGTATGGATGAGCGTTTTCCAAAACAAGAGCATGTGTTATAAAATGATCAATTTTCTCAAAATATTTTTGCACCAACCAGTAGTTTCAGCTGTTTTTTTAGTTTGTTTCTAATGTTAAAAATGTAGATGTTGTTTCTCTTTCAGGCAGAGGTCTAGTTTTCTACCCAGTTATATCATTGATGTTCGTGAACTGGATGAGAAACTCCTGAACATTATTGATATGAAGTTTCTTCACGGTTACTATGAACCCACACTGCTCATCCTGTTTGAGCCAAACCAGACATGGCCAGGGTACACTTGTTATCCATCTAATAGTCAATCCTTAATAACCTAAGCATTTCCTGTTTCATCCTGTACATAATCACATGACCATTCCCCTTCAGTGTGTTAGTGATGCACCTCTACACAATTACAAGCTGATAATTTCATGTGAAATGTGTTGTTGTGGTCAGGCGTGTAGCAGTGCGTCAGGACACATGCAGTATTGTGGCCATCTCTCTGAACATCATGCAGAAGGTTCATCCAGTCATCTGGTCTCTGAGTAATCTTCCCTTTGACTGTAATCAGGTTATGGCTGTGCCCAAGCCCATCGGTAAGACCCTCACCTCTGCTTACTGATGCTCTATACTGCTTAAAAAAATAATATTGGCCAGAGTGAAATATCAGTCTATCACTAGTTTTGTCTATATAAGGACTGTTGTATGTGTGTGTTTTGTCTTTAGGTGGAGTTGTCGTATTCGCTGTGAATTCTTTACTATATTTGAATCAGAGTGTTCCACCATTTGGAGTGTCACTTAACAGTCAGACCACTGGCACGACAGCTTTTCCCTTGAGTAAGCTCCCCCGGACTGGCATTTCACTATATCAAAAGTATATAGCATGAAGTGATAAAACTCTGATCTTTCCATTTTTGTCTTGTCTTTCCATTCCTGCCATTTAGAGTCACAGGAAGAGTTAAAGATATCACTGGACTGCTCGCAAGCAACCTTCATCACCTCTGATAAGGTGGTCATCTCGCTCAAAGGAGGAGAAATGTGAGATTTTTGGCTTAAATGACAATAATGTCATATCACACCATGTTTCATACAATGGGCTGTAAACCTTTCATATAGAGCGGAGTGTTGTATTATGTGTACAGTTACGTGTTGACGCTCATCACAGACGGTATGAGGAGTGTACGAGCTTTCCACTTTGACAAGGCAGCCGCCAGCGTCCTGACCACATGTGTGAGTGATCAAATAAATAATCTTAGAAGATATACATTTTCTGTGATTGTGCATAAACACACACACTTTGTATGTCTGATGTCAGATGATGACTATGGAGCCGGGATATCTGTTTCTGGGCTCTCGTCTGGGCAACTCACTGCTGCTAAAATACACTGAGAAACTACAGGAGACACAGATGGAAGAGGGTAAAGAAAATGAGGACAAAGAAAAGCAGGTATGTCAATGAAATTACATTTTTCAGAACATGTACATTGTATAGGACAGTATTGAAATAGTAAGCACGTCACTGCTGTCATGACCATATACTATGAAAGATTTAGACATGCATCCAAGATGGCGGCGCGTGCATATCGTGAGGCCCGGGGTCTCTCCAGTTTTTGCATTTATGCAGTGTTTTTCTTGCTCATCTCGGGTCTGTTCGTGCAGAACAGCTGTGCCTTAACATCGTACACCCGGCATGAGCTATTGGATATTGGTTTGCGCGTTCCCGGAAGTTTTATCAACAATCTGTGCCTCGTCCCTGAGATCGCCAGAACACCCGATGCTACGCACTCTACACGGCCGGGCAGAAGTGCTCGCCGGCGGCGTCGAGATCGTAAACAAAGGCGGGGGAAGCGCGGAGGGCTAAGAGCTAAGCTAAAGCTAACACCGCACCGGCTCTCTTTACCCATCATTTTCCTCGCTAATGTACGGTCATTGGTGAACAAAATGGATGAGATTCGACTCCGCATCATCCGCAGCAAAAGACTTTTGAACTGCAATGTCATGATTTTCACTGAAACATGGCTAAACAGCGGCATACCGGACAATGCTATTGAATTAGCAGGACTCCACACACTTCGTGCAGATAGGACGGTAGATGAATCCGGTAAGACCAGAGGCGGAGGACTGTGCATTTACGTTAACAAAGCTTGGTGCACGAACTCTGTTACTGTTGGGAGACACTGCTCAGCTAACCTAGAATTTCTCATGGTTAAATGTAGACCGTTCTATCTGCCACGGGAGTTCACTTCCACCATTATAATGGCAGCTTACATTCCTCCGGATACTGATGCCAAGCTTGCTATGAAAGAACTTCATGCGGCCATCAGTAAACAACAGACTGCTCACCTGGAGGCTGCATTTATTGTTGCGGGAGATTTTAATCATTCAAACTTAAAGTCAGTTCTCCCCAAATTTCACCAGCATGTTTCCTGTCACACCAGAGGAAACAAAACTTTGGACCATGTCTATACAAACATGGCTGAAGCTTATGCAGTGACCCCCCTCCCCCACCTGGGTCAATCTGATCACCTTTCTTTGTTCCTCACCCCCAAGTATTCACCCCTCATCAATCGTGTGAAGCCATCAGTGAGGACCATCAAAGTGTGGCCTGCGGGGGCAGACTCCACACTCCAGGACAGGTTCCAACACACAGACTGGAGTATGTTTGCTCCAGTGGCTTTCATACGGACATAGACAGCTACACCTCCTCTGTACTGGATTACATTAACATCACCATAGACAGTGTTACAACCCAGAAGCAGATCACTACATACCCAAATCAGAAGCCATGGATGAACAAGGAAGTGCGCCTCCTGTTGAAGTCACGCAATACTGCCTTCAGCTCAGGTGATGCACAGGCCTACAGCACTTCCAGGGCAAATCTGAAGAGGGGCATCAAAAAGGCCAAGCACTGCTACAAACTAAAGCTAGAGGAGCACTTTTCCAACTCTGATCCTCGACGCATGTGGCAAGGCATCCAGGCCATCAGCGACTACAAACCCAGCCACTCCACCCCCGTAGCAACAGATGCTGTCTTCCTAAATGAGCTTAATGACTTTTATGCTCGCTTCGAGAGAGACAATAAGGAAACTGCCACCAAGCTCACACTCTTAGATGACCACCCGACCATCATACTCACCTCCTCAGATGTCTACACGGCAATGAGCAGGATCAACGCACGAAAGGCTGCTGGACCAGATGGCATCCCCGGTCGTGTACTTAGGGCATGTGCGGAGCAACTCGCTGGGGTCTTTACGGACATTTTCAACCTGTCCCTCGCCCAAGCAGCTGTGCCAGCATGCTTGAAATCCACCTCCATTGTGCCAGTGCCGAAACACTCTAGCCCAACGTGCCTGAATGACTACCGCCCTGTAGCACTCACACCTATTGTTATGAAGTGCTTTGAGCGGCTGGTCCTGGCTCACCTAAAGGACTCCCTTCCGTCCACACTGGGCCCATACCAGTTTGCCTACCGCAGCAATAGGAGCACAGAAGATGCCGTCTCCATAGCACTGCACTCTGTGCTCTCACACTTGGACAATAAAAACACTTATGCACGAATGCTGTTTGTTGACTTCAGCTCTGCATTCAATACTGTCATCCCTTCCAAGTTAATCACCAAAATTGGGAACCTGGGCATTAACACCTCCATTTGCAACTGGATTATGGACTTCCTGACAAACAGACCTCAGCTTGTTAGGTCAGGCCACATCTCCTCCACCACCATCACACTTAACACTGGCGTACCACAGGGCTGTGTTCTGAGCCCCTTTCTTTACTCCCTCTTCACACTCGACTGCAGGCCTGTGAATGGATCTAATGCCATCATTAAGTTTGCAGACGATACTACAGTGATTGGTCTCATCAGCAACAACGATGAGACTGCCTCGATGAGACTGCCTCACAGGGAGGAGATCCAGCACCTGGCCACATGGTGCTCAGACAACAACCTGCTCCTTAACACCTCTAAGAAAAAGGAGCTCATCGTGGACTTCAGGAAGGAGAGAGGAGGCACACATGACCCCATCCACATTAGCGGGATGGCTGTTGAGCGTGTCTCCAGCTTCAAGTTTCTGGGGACCCATGTTTCGGAGGACCTGTCCTGGACCACCAACACCTTCAGCCTGGTCAAGAAGGCTCACCAGCGCCTCTTCTTCTTGAGGACCCTGAAGAAGAACCAACTGTCTTCAGCTATCCTGGTGAACTTCTACCACTGCGTAGTACAGAGCATCCTAACCAACTGTGTCACAGCCTGGTATGGGAGCTGCTCTGTTGCAGAGCGCAAGGCACTGCAGCGGGTGGTGAAAACCGCCCAACGCATCACAGGGACTCCACTTCCATCAATGGAGGACATCCAGAGGAAACGCTGTCTGCGTCGAGCTCGCAGCATTCTTAAGGAGGACTCTCACCCCGCGCATAGACTGTATTCTCTCCTGCCCTCCGGCAGGCGCCTCAGATGCCTCCGGACAAGGACTAGCAGACTGAAAAACAGCTTTTTTCCCAGAGCTGTTTGCCTACTGAACTCTACCCCCCACTGATTCCACAACCCTCTCATATACCTCTAACTTAATGCTGCTATATTGTTTTGTTATTGCACTACAGGCCTGTCAAGCACACGACTGGACTGTCTACACATGTACTACATGTTTACTTGCTCTACTGGACTATTTATACTATACTGCATCATTTGCACTACTGGACTATTATACATATACAGCATAATTTGCACTTCAGTACTATGTACTGAATACTGCAATAACTCATCTACTGCACTGTTTACTTTAACTTAATAGCTGGTGTCCATCATTTATGCACACTTTATACTCATTTGCACTACTGTTCTGCATAGTCTAATTTATATTGTACATATCCATCAGTACATTTCTGTTTTTAGTAAATAACCATCTGTATATAATGTTCATAGTACATTCCCACTTGTAAATTCTTCATAATTTTTGCTTTATTCTGTATTTATGCACAACTGTATATCCTGCACTTGCTTATTGCACTTCTGGTTAGACCTAAACTACATTTCGTTGCCTTGTACTTGTACATGTGTAATGACAATAAAGTTGAATCTAATCTAATCTAATCATTTTTATAGATTTTTTTCATAGTGAGGTTACTCATTGTTTTAGTTACCAGTCACCTGATTCGAGTCACAATTCGAAAGAATTAATCTGGCAAACTGCATCATAACACACTGTCATATTGTGACTGTCTCTGTTTTACAGGAAGAGCCCCCTAATAAAAAGAAACGTGTGGATTCCTTGGCAAACTGGGCAGGTAGTGTCCTTGATCATTCCAAATACACTGTAAAATCTGCTAAAATTTGCCCTGTGGTACATGTACCCCTGTTTGGTTCTCCAGTGCAGATAAATGACAGCCTGTACATAAGCATCATATTTGTGTATGCATTTACATGTTGCTTTGTTCAGGTAAGGCAAATTTACCTGACGAGCTGGATGAAATTGAGGTATATGGGAGTGAGGCTCAGTCAGGAACACAGCTGGCCACATACTCATTTGAGGTGAGATCCTGCCTTAAGCCTAACACATTCAGTTAACAAAAACACCTGAAAATTATAAGACCCTTTAAAAATGTTATGAGAGTCTCATTGATAATAAGATCTCTTGATAATACATAATCTGACATTTGTGTTCAGGTTTGTGATAGCATACTGAATATTGGACCCTGTGCCAGCGCCTCCATGGGTGAACCAGCCTTCCTGTCTGAAGAGGTACCTCTTAATTCTCTACTGTAGTTAAATGAGTGAAGGGTTTAATACTAAACCCTGAGGCACACCATGTAAAAACTGTAAGGCAAATCTTACTGTTATGATTGTTCACATTGTATAGAAATAGCTATAGACATAAATGGTGTCTGATGCAAAGTTTTTAAGGGATTTATGCTTATAAATTTTAAGGGATCAAACTGACGTACCTTTGCTTTGTCGATGTAAAAGAGCCAGAAATCTGGTGGTCTTGCATTAAAGGAGGACCAGAATGTCATACATTTAGGACTGGGCTCTTTTGCATATAACATTCTAGCACAGGGGTGCCCAAACTCGATCCTGGAGATCTACTGTCCTGCAGAGTTTGGCTCCAACCTGCCTCAACACACCGGACTGCAAGTTTTTACAATGCTTAGTGAGATCTTGTTTAGCTGGTTCAGGTGTGTTTGATTAGGGTTGGAGCTGAACTCTGCAGGATAGTAGATCTCCAGGACCGAGTTTGGGCATCCCTGCTCTAGCATGTAGCAACAGCATAGCATTAACAAGTGTCCAGAGTAACCTACAAACTTCATGCTAGTGTCTTGATGACAACTAGTGTCATAAGAGCACATTTTTTTACAGTCAAGTACCACTCTTCATTTATGAGGAAGTAAAATCTAGTTAATAATATGTGTTGGTATCAGTTTCAGAGTTATTTATGAGGAAATAAAATCTAGTTAATAATATGTGTTGGTATCAGTTTCAGAGTAATCCAGAGCCAGACCTGGAGGTGGTGGTGTGTTCGGGTTACGGCAAGAACGGAGCTCTGTCTGTACTGCAGGTATGATTTTTTCACACTATGCCAGTTATTCCATTGAGCCTTTTATGTCCTTGGGTGTGTGCTGTGGAGGTATTTGTGGATTCCTCACTCCGTTCATGCATGTACACGCATGTTTGCGTTAACTAGTTGATGCACAGCATACTGTCCTGCGGCGGTGAGGCTCGTCTGTCGCAGGCTGGCTGCAGGTGCAAAAGTGACATCTGGGCTTTACCAGGGCTGTCTCAGAGATGGTTGGAAAGGCCTATAAAACACCCAAGATACAGAGGAGGTGCTGCTCATGCATTTCACAGCAGACGCATGAATAAGTAGATGAGTTATAAGGGCTGTGGAGTTACTAGTAAACGGAGGCTTTATTTGCCCTTGATCTGTCCTGGGTGATCAGCATTTATTACAGATGCAAACAAGTTTTATGTTTTCTAATCTCATCACTCAAATCACATTTAGAGGTGGTCAGAGATGCATGTTACCACATCACCTTTGTAAATTAAAGGGACAGCTCACCCCCAAATAATTTTTTTCCCTCACCCTTATGTTATTTTAAACCTGTATGACTTGCTTTCTTCTGAAGAACACAAAGATATTTTAATGAACATTAGTAAACAAATAACATTTGGCCCTATTGACTTCCATTGTATGGACACAAAACCACTAAATGTTCCTCAAAATATTTTCCTTTGTTAACGTTCATTATACAGTTTTTGAATTACTTTTATTTTTTTTATTTTTTTTTTAATGATAACACAATTTTCATTTGTGTGTCTCTTAAGGGATTCCTTCAGAGAAAACGATAAATTGCACCAAAACAAGTTTTTTTAAACAATGTAGGTCATTTTGAGCTTTAGAGGAAAACAACCCTCAGGTCAAAAAAATTATGAACAGATTATGCAGACTATGAACTCCAGACATGTGGCGCAACTGCGCCCTGGGAGACCCGAGTTTGAGTCCTGGCTCGGCGTCCTTTTCAGATCCTGTTTCCCTCTCTCCTCCCAATCACTTCCTGTCTCTCTACACTGTCCTATAATTAATAAAAAGAAGGCAACAAAGATATTATTCCAATTTAATCTGAATCTCAGAGCACACAAAAGAAACCCTTTCTATTTTGTCAGAAATAAGATCACTTTAATTGTAAGGGATGAAGTGAGCGAGCAGTTCACGATGGCAAGAAGCCAGATTCACAAAAATGTTTAAGACAAAATTAAGATTGTTCTTAAGATAAAGGACTTATTGTTAAAGACCAAAGACTTTCAGAAAGTTCCTAAGTGCAATTCTTAAAAAGGCTTTGTTATTGTTTTACCTGCCTACTCCTGAAGTAACAGTAAATATATCTATAATTACAATTTTGGGAAGATGGCAAGAATTTTTCGTAATTCTGGTCCTTGGTTTGAGAACTCAAAATGTTGAGTCTGGAATACTTTACCTAGTCATCATTTTGTTTTGTAAATGTCATTTTGTTCCACAAATGCCCCATTATGAGGACACTTATAATGCTGTTTTTGTTTTGCTATTTAATAGAAAAGTATCAGACCACAGGTGGTAACAACATTTGAACTTCCTGGGTGTCATGACATGTGGACGGTTATATACTGTGAGGAGAAACCTGAAAAGGTTTGTACTCCCTGCATCTCATTTTCATCACTGCAGAGTATCTTTAAAGTTAACTGTGAAACATAATTGAGTACATGGCACTGTTGTTTAGCTGAAAACTCTCTCTGTAGTCTCTAACAGAGGATGACAGTGAAAATGCTGAGGAACAGAAAATTCAGCCCACGGTTGAGGATGACAAGAACATGCATGGCTTCCTCATCCTCAGCAGAGAGGACTCTACAATGGTACTGCATAGCACTGCACTCGTTCTTGTTTTCTCATTGGCTGCTTTCATCCAATTAAAATAATTAATCTTGTATCCTGTTGACTATTTTCCATCTGATGCACACAAAACTAGCATGTTATAATCTGATTGGTCAGTTGTGAAGTTGATTCATACAAGAGTAAAGACCACAAGAATTGACACAATAAGCACAATATGCAGATTATTGTCTTGTGACCAAATGTGTTTCAACTCCATCTTTCGTGCCGTGTGTGTTTAGATCTTGCAGACGGGACAGGAAATTATGGAGTTGGACACCAGTGGCTTCGCCACCCAGGGTCCCACTGTATTCGCAGGCAACATCGGGGACAATAAATACATCATCCAGGTGTCCCCCATGGGCATCAGATTACTGGAGGGAGGTAAGAAACCATACTAGTACATTCAATGAGTTTATGTTTTTTGGCCTGTCTCACGTTTGATTGGTTCCTTCTGCTGTTGCTCTCAGTGACCCAACTGCACTTCATCCCTGTGGACCTGGGCTCTCCCATAGTGCACTGTTCTGTGGCCGATCCATATGTGGTTATCATGACGGCAGAGGGAGTGGCGACCATGTTTGTTTTGAAGAGTGACTCTTACACGGGCAAGAGCCGACTGGCACTGCAGAAGCCACAGATCCACATGGTCAGACTTTTATTTATAAAATGAATTTTAATAGGATGAGCCACATTTAAGCACAGTAGCATTTATTTGTACTTTTCCACAGCAATCACGTGTTATTACGTTATGTGCGTTCCGTGACATCAGTGGGATGTTTACCACTGAGAACAAGGTCAGCTTCCTGGCCAGAGAGGAAACTGCAATCAGGACCCAATCAGATACAGAGACCATCATCCAGGACATCAGGTGACCAATCACAGTGGTCTCAAGTCACTGGCAGTGATGTCACTCTAGGTTGGTGGTTTGTTCTTGATTTTAATTCTTCATGTGTTTGTCAGTAATACGGTGGACGATGAGGAGGAGATGCTGTATGGTGAATCAAACCCTCTGACCAGCCCCATTAAAGAGGATCCGAGTCGCGGCTCTGCATCGATGGCTTCAGCTCAGACAGGAAGAGAGCAGAGCGCTCAGAACAGACAGGAGCCTTCACACTGGAGTCTGCTGGTCAGAGAGAACGGAGTCATGGAGGTACACCCAGATTTCCTTTAAAGAGCTATATGTTTTTGCTTAAAGTAAGTCAAAAGTTTGGAAACTTTATATTTAAGAAAATAGGTAAACACTAAAAACTATAGAGTAGCACAATTGCAACTCTTATGTAAATCTTATTGTCATCCTTTTTCAGATCTACCAGCTTCCTGACTGGCGTCTTGTTTTCCTGGTAAAGAATTTCCCTGTTGGTCAGCGTGTTTTGGTTGACAGCTCTGCTAGCCAGTCGGCTACTCAGGGAGAACTCAAGAAGGAGGAAATGACAAGGCAAGGAGAAATCCCATTGGTCAAAGAAGTTGCTCTTGTGTCATTAGGTTACAACCACAGCCGTCCTTACCTGCTGGTGAGTTTATCACAGGAATATCTCTGTTGTTTTATTTGAGTACTTAATGACTCAATACATTTTTTTATCAATTAAATCTAAACAGGCACATGTTGATCAAGAGCTTCTGATATATGAGGCCTTTCCGTACGACCAGCAGCAAACTCAGAGTAACCTCAAAGTGCGCTTTAAGAAGGTAAACAGCAGTTACTTTTGTCCTAAATACGTTTACTCTGTCTGAATGACTTTGTTCTCCTCCCTTCAGATGCCTCATAACATTAACTTCAGAGAGAAGAAGTCCAAACTGAAGAAAGACAAGAAGTCTGAGGGTCAGGGGGAGGAGTCTCTATGCGTCAGAGGTCGCGTGGCCAGATTCAGATGCTTTCAGGACATCTCGGGATATTCAGGGGTATGTCTTACTCTGGTTGTGTTTCATGAAACAATTTTGGCAATCACTTCGAGTTTGTAAGAGTTTACTGTTAATTTATAGACACTTGGCAGTTTTTAAAAACTTGTCAGTAAGAGCAGAATTGTGCATCTGTTTGTCAGGTGTTCATCTGTGGACCGTCTCCTCACTGGATGCTGGTGACCTCTCGTGGGGCATTGCGTCTGCACCCCATGACAATAGATGGCGCCATTGAGTCCTTCTCTCCTTTTCACAATATCAATTGCCCCAAAGGTTTCCTCTACTTCAACAAACAGGTAAAAATAGAAAGATATTATTATGAACTAAATGCACACTAAAGCAATAAGCTCAAAATGTTGTGGTTTTTCAGTGAATTTGAAACAGCTAAGTGGAATTGTTAGGCAAGACACCGAGTGGAGCAACAACAATGCAGTGGTGCAGTGATATTGATTTAATGCTGTTGCAGGTGTTTGTTTCAAGAGTAATTTAGTCTTTGAATGCAGCTCAACCAATCATGATCAAAAACAGTAACTATCACTTTTTTTTGGTAACATTTTGGTGTCTGAAAGTATCTGAATATATCTGAATATTTGATAGTAGTGCTAGATTGATTTTAAAGCAAGGATTCCTTGACTGATTAAATATAGCAGCTTTTGCACATGTGTGTTCTTGCAGGGTGAACTGCGAATCAGTGTGTTACCCACCTACCTCTCTTACGATGCCCCCTGGCCTGTTCGCAAGATTCCACTCAGGTGCACTGTCCACTATGTGTCATACCACATGGAATCCAAGGTAATATTTTAATGTTCCAAGGTGCAGTTTTCTAGTTGTTAAAAAATACAATTTGTTGTCCTTTTTTTCTTTACTTTGCTTTTTGGAATCATTTTGTCTTAGCCATAGGGGCATTTTTGGCTGAACTAATGCTTTAAAGAGATATTTCAGAGGCAAACTAAAATTACACTCGTAGGTGTATATGACTTTCTTCTTTCAGACGATTACAGTCAGAGTGTTCTGACCATTTATCCTTTTTCTTCAAAGCGGTAGAATTACCTCAGCTGAGCATGTTGTTCCGAAACAGCATTTGCCGAAACAACAGTGCAGCAGAGGGATAATGGAAGTTAGACATTACCGCTAATAACGTTGTTAATATGGATATTTAAACAAATGCATTTCGCTTTAGAAGACTTTTGTTAAGACAACAGAGCCGTGTCGAGCAGTTCTTTGATGGATGGATGCACTTTTTGGAGCTTCAAAAAAGCATTTACCATTCACTACCATTCTACCACTTTGAAGAAAAAGGATAAATGGTATTATAACTCTGACTATATTCGTCTGAACGAAGAAAGTCACATACACCTAGGATGCCTTGAGGGCGAGTAAAACATGAAATATCCCTTTAATGGGAACTTTGTATATCATTGCTGCGGGGTGGAAACCTTGTAGCCATATTTTGTGATTTAATTTTGTTTTTCGAAATCATTACTATTGGTCACCCTTAAAGTCACCATGCAATTAAAAACCATAATAGTCATTTTCTTATGCAGCGTTGCAGTGATTATTAGGATTTATCCATGTACATCATTATTTTTGTAAAATTCGTTTGCACTTGTAATCTTTAATCAAAAACATTAAGCTCCTCTTCCTCTCTAAACAACAACTCTTTTCTGCATGATGTAATTCCTGAAAAAGAGGTAGGGCTATACTGACTGTCCAATGAGTACTGGTGATGTATTAGGTTAACTTACAATGATCCAATCAATTAGAAGAGGGCGACATGAAGTCCCGCCCTACTTTATTTTTTTTAATTTCAGAAGCCGTTTTATTCGGCTGTATGTCACGATACGGAAAAGAAGACAATTGCAACTTCTGTTTCATGGTGACTTTAATGTTTGTCTGTGAGCTGTTCTGGAGATACAAGATTTCCACCCAATTGCAACAATTTGACGAAATGACCTCAGTTGTGGTTGGCTGTCTTTGTTGAATGCCATATAAGCTTTCATGTAGCCTACACGCAGTTGTTCTTCCTTTCATATCACTTCTGAATAGCCAAGCCTTTATTTATAAAGTCTTTCCGTAATAAAGAGTAAATGTAAGACACACACAAGACATTATTATTGTTGTTGTTTGTTTCAGGTGTGTGTTTATTGTTAATGTGTTTTTCAGGTGTATGCAGTGTGCAGCAGTGTTAAAGAGCAGTGCACACGTATCCCCAGAATGACTGGAGAAGAGAAAGAATTTGAGACCATTGAAAGAGGTGTGTTTGTACTTGTGAACGGATGAATGAGACTGATCTGTTGGGGTCTTAATGAAGTCTCTTGTTTTCTCAGATGAGCGCTACATTCACCCTCAGCAGGACAAGTTCTCCATTCAGCTTATTTCTCCAGTGAGCTGGGAGGCCATTCCTAACACACGGTGAGAACCTTACCATTAATACATAATTCTTCTCATTAGGATTCATATATGCACAACTGATGTTTGTCAATGTATTTTACAGAATGAAGCAAAAAGCTATAAACTTATTCACCACATCACAAATCAGAGCAATTAAATGCCCTTAGTAAAAATCAGTTTGTTTGATGCTGCTGAAATGTATTTGTCAGGATTGACCTTGAGGAGTGGGAGCATGTGACGTGCATGAAGACCGTAGCTCTGAAGAGTCAGGAGACTGTATCAGGACTGAAGGGATATGTGGCTTTGGGTACCTGCCTCATGCAGGGAGAGGAGGTCACTTGTAGAGGCAGGGTGAGTTTTTATTCACTTTTAATTTACAGTCAAACATTTACGTACAGGGTTTTCACAAATGAGAGGGCCGGATACACGAACATTCACACAGGCAAAATGAATGAATGGTATGTATTCTGTCTGTATGTATGTTCTTCTGGTAAAACATCTGCTCCGGATTTGTCCTCAGATCTTGATTTTGGATGTGATCGAGGTGGTCCCAGAGCCTGGTCAGCCGCTCACTAAGAATAAGTTTAAAGTGCTATACGAGAAAGAGCAGAAGGGACCTGTAACTGCTCTCTGTCACTGCAGTGGATACCTGGTGTCTGCCATTGGACAGAAGGTAAAAAATCTTTTTCCTCATCATTCACTGATTAATGAGATTCACGGCTGCAGTGTTGTTGTGTAAAACATGCACACATCTGGTCTGCAAACTTCTTCTCTTATTATAAATATGACTGAGCAGAATGATTGGTTAATATGTGAATCTGGTCAATTTTATGGCCCTGGATAATACATCTTTATTCATCAGTTTACATTTTTATTCGTGATAGCTGATTTATTTGTGTGTGCAGATCTTTTTGTGGAGTCTTAAGGACAATGATCTGACAGGCATGGCCTTCATCGACACTCAGCTCTACATCCACCAGATGTACAGTATCAAGAACTTCATCTTGGCCGCTGATGTAATGAAAAGCATCTCTCTGCTGCGCTACCAGCCGGAGAGCAAGACACTGTCACTCGTCAGCAGGGTACCACTTACCTACAGTCCATAGTTTGTTGTCAGATCGCTTTTAAATGGGTAGAAGTTTATATTGTTATTATATACGTTTTTCCTGTTGTTTTTTTTTATTAGGATGCGAAGCCCTTAGAGGTTTACAGCATAGAGTTCATGGTGGACAATAACCAACTTGGTTTTTTGGGTATGAGTCTTGATACATTAGGTGATCTTCAGAGATATATCTAAATAACCTACTGACTCATTAAGACATTAACAATTTGTCCTTTTAAACCCTCAGTTTCAGACAGAGACAAAAACCTGCTGGTCTACATGTACCTGCCAGAAGGTATTTGATTTTAATCGGTAATACACTAAAGGTTTGCTTGCAGGTCTTCAACAATGCCAGAAATCTTTTATTTCACTGTATTCAGCTAAGGAGAGTTTCGGCGGCATGCGCTTGCTGCGAAGAGCAGACTTTAATGTGGGCGCTAACGTGAACGCCTTCTGGAGGATGCCCTGCCGTGGCACTATGGACACCGCTAGCAAAAAGGCCCTCACCTGGGACAACAAACAAATCACCTGGTTTGGTGAGTCTTGCGTAGCAAAATGCTCAGTGGTTAGCTTGTGGAATGTTTTTTTTATCCAAAGCGACATACAAGTAGGAGAGCATAAAACATTTTGTCAACGGTGACATTCATGATACACCACTGAGACATCAAAGTTTCACTCGTCCAGAACACATTAAACCGGTTTGATTCTAAACAGAGCATTCTCTCTGTCCATGCAGCTACGTTGGATGGAGGGGTCGGGCTGCTTCTGCCCATGCAGGAGAAGACGTACCGCAGACTGCTGATGTTGCAGAATGCTCTTACCACAATGCTACCGCACCACGCCGGACTCAACCCAAAAGCATTCAGGTACTGAATGGGAGATATCCCAACATTCAATATGATGGCTGTAGGACAGAAAGTCCTACTAATCTATTAAAAGAGACAGCTTCCTTGTTGCAACAAGCACAAGCATTCACGTGAACAGAACTGAAAAATGGGTCTTTTAATAATCTGCAGTTGTGTGTGGGGTTCTGTACAATGTAGAGGTGAGATATGTGGATTGTATTTAGAAGTGCTGTTATCTGTGATTAAACACTTATGCTATACAATGTGATGTGCAACTGGGGTGGTGTAGTTTAGGTTAATAATATGGTCAACTGAAACGTTTGCAGTTCATGAACTGTTAACTGTTGTACTCTTAAAGGCAGCAGTACACTTAACTTCAGATCCAGGTCGCCTTTGATAAAAAGCATTTGGATAAACTATCATTTAAAAAAAAATGTGTTTTGAGGTTTTGTTAACTGTGAAGTTAACAAGAGATACTATTTCTGAGTCTTCCTACCTTCTCACTTTTTTTTTTTACCTCAGAATGTTGCACTATGACAGACGGACACTGCAGAATGCAGTCAAGAACATTCTAGATGGAGAGCTGTTGAACAAATACTTGTATCTCAGCACGATGGAGCGAAGCGAACTGGCCAAAAAGATTGGCACAACATCAGACATTGTAAGTACTAGATTGTGCATCGTAACTGCATCAATAATCAGATCAGAAAGCAACATTATAAACAACTGGAAATAATTTGATTAATAATCATTTTATATACAGCTGTACAGACAGTTCATTATTATCATATGATTTACAGCATAGACCACAACACTTACATTGTATTTGTTTCTCAGATCTTGGATGACCTTCTGGAGATTGACAGAGTAACTGCTCACTTCTGAAGAGCTTGTAATCTCACTATGAATGTGTCCTGGAGACTGACTTCAGTTATGTTTTATGTCACTTTTTTGATAGAAAAACAAAAACATTATAATATTGTTTTTTTGTGATATGTGTAAGGAGTAAATGGTGTAGAGAATCACAGAATATTTTGTAAGAAAAAAAGTGTGTGATGAGATATGAGACCATAAATGTTGAAAATCATCACAATAAAAAAAATATCTTGTTTAATATTTAATATACACAACGGTTGAAAATAACACCTCGTTTTAAAACAGATGACTTAAATCCCACAAACTAGCAATGTAGAGCTTTAGGGCAAAGTCAGTGCAGCTCCATGTGGTTAAAATGATCATCATTGGTTTGCAGTATTACCCACTGAGATAAACGTTTTTGGTAACACTAAATATGGCTTTTGTTTCCCCTGAAAGCTGTTGTTAACCTAATTTTGTTAAAACAGATTTTTTTTTTTAAATTGCCAATATTATTCTGATGTTTTAAACTACAATTAATATAAAATGACTAGGAAAAAATACATAAAAACACAGTGTCAAAATTACATTATGCGACCTGTGTTGTAACAATATAACATATTTAAATTTTTTAAATAATCATGCCTTTTACAATAATACTCAAAAAGTTCAAGTCACAGCATTGTAATGTTTTGAAAAAAAAAGCCTAAATTCAAAACAAATCATATAAACAAGAAATATTTTACACAGGGTGAAAATCAGAATAGAATAGAAGGCCGAGCCAGCAGCTTTATGTAAGATACAGACGTGAAGGATTTTGTTAAATCGTAATTAACGATAAAAAAAAGAAATCCAGGCACTGAAGCGGTTATGCCAAGACTTGACTATTAAATCAATTCTGTAATGTTATGGCTTCATTCTCAAAATCTCAGAACCTCTTTTAACCTGCCATTAAAATACTGTAGTAAACTACACTATAAAACAAAACAAGAGATTCTGCTGTCTATCAAATGTAGTTTGCCACCAGATTATAACTTATTTCAGAGTAAAGCTGTGCAAACAGACAAAGAAACAGGTTCCTGTGATCTGTAAGCTCAAGTTTGTGTGGAATAATGAAACCTTAAATGATTAAGAATAAATAGCACTGTGTGCAAAAAGCCACAAAGAAAGCATGACTTTGAATCTGAGGATTTCCTTTAGGGACACAGCTGTGTTAAAGTAAATGTTGTGATAAGGTATGTGGTCACTAAAGCTTCATTTCAGATACTGATACACGCCCTGGTCCAGCGTTATGACACCACAGTAAGTCAGCAGCTGAAGCAGAGAGCGAGTGATGCTCATGAGTGCCATCTCTGACCTGGAGGGACATAAGATAAGATAATCAAACAACAATGCATAAAACATAACATACATTTTTACAGACACAAGGTGAATGTATTTTGTATACAGTTAAAGGGTTAGGTAACCTACATTTTCGATGGCCTTTCAAAAAATTAACAGCTAACTTTAATGTCCACTGTAGTGACCTCTTTGTATAAAAGGGTTAAACAAAGAGGTTAACTGTCATTGAGATTCATGAGTATTATGGACCTGCCCAGATACCATTACATGGAGCTAAGGCTACACAAAAAATAAAAGCTTGCAAATTATAAAACTTGAAACTTTCAAGGAGCTTGAAATAACAAGTGTTATTATATTATATTTATTTATAGTAATTCTGACAAGATGCATATGCACGCATATGCATGCATGGTCCCTTAAGAAACATCAAGATGATTTTGGTCACACCACTCGTTGTTTCATTACCTTAAAGCAAACTCAAACTTGATGCTCTCCCAGAAGGACCAGACACAGTGGAAAACAGACAGTCTGTGCAGCAGCCTGGTGTTATTAGCTTGTATTCTCCCCCATCCTCTCACAGCGCTGAAACGATCAATAATCATTAACACAATAAATTATCAGTGCTTTAACTGATCATCACTCTTACTGTGAGCTTTGGTGCTTATTGTGTTACACAAGTTTAAGTCTGGTTTGCTTCATTTTAAAATCCCTTTCCTCATCCTTTACATCCTTTAAGGATAAGACTGCTCATAAAACCCTAAACTAGCATCAAGATGTGAAGCCACCTGAAGTGTTCAAGCTGTCAACTATACAATTGCATAAAGGCAAATTGGGGTAGTTCACCCCAAAATGAAAATTCTGTCATCATTTACTCCAGAGCCATTGAGAGAGAGAGTTGCGTCAACTCCATTGACTCCAATGGAACAGTTTTTTTTCACAGCAATGGCGGTTCATGGAGCCCCTCAATACTTCCTGGAAGTTACTAGTAATGCATAGAGCTGCAGCAAAACAGACCGATTGTGACAAACTTTTAACCAATTTAAAGACGCAAGTCATTTAATGAATAAATAAATGAAAGAAATAAAGCATTTAAAGAGAAAACATAACTTCCTGGAACTATCTGAAGGCTCCATGAATCACGTGACATGCGAAAATGTTGAAGTTACGTTGTCGCGACTCTCCCAATGGCTCTGATGTACACCCCCTCTTGTCATTTTAAACCTGAAAAAAAGAGGATATTTTGAAGAATGTTGGTAAACAAAAAACACTGGTTCACCAATGGTTTTTGGTTACCAACGTTCTTAAAAATATCTTCTTCTGTGTTCAGCAGAATACAGGTTTGAAATGACACAAGGGTGTGTAAATGATGACGGAATCTTCACTTTGGAGTAAACTATACCTTTAAATCTGCATTCAAATGTACACTGCTCCAACAAAAATTAAGAGAACACTTAGTCATCACAACATTACAGCAACTTAGTTAACCTTCAGGAATATCAATCAACCCAGTAAGGAAGCATAAGTGATGTGAATCATTTTCACTTGATTTGGTGCAAATGAAAGTAACAAGAGATATACTGGAGAGGCAACAGCAAGTGTGGTCTGGGGGGACCATTCTTAGCGTGTCACACAGACCTCCACGTGCTATGAAGTATCGCAACACAATCCTCAGATCTGTCAGGGGCAGTCGTGGCCCAGTGGTTAGAGAGTTGGACTCATGACCAGAAGGTAACGGCTGAGATGCCCTTGAGCAAGGCACCTAACCCCCAATTGCTTACTATACAAAATGTACAAATGTATAGTACAATGTAATGTAAGTCGCTTTGGATAAAAGCGTCTGCCAAATGCATAAATGTAAATGTCAGATCTTATGCTGGTGCAGTGCAGGGCCCTCCTGGTGCATGATAATGCCCAGCCTCATGTGGCCAGAGTCTGTAGGTAGTTTCTGGATGATGAAGCCATTGACTGACCCTCACGTTCTCCAGACCTAAATCCAGTTGAGAACCTCTGGGATCTTATGTTTCTGAAGCCATCAAGTAGCACCATCAACTGTCCAGGAGCTCACTTGTATGCTCCGATCCAACTCCGGGAGACATTGCAGGGAATCAGCCTGTATTTCCATTCTTACTGTGATTTTACTGTGATTCATGCCCTAATCGTGTTGATGATTTTGTATTACCTCGACCATTTTCACATAATTTTGTTCTTACTACAATATGAAAAGTGAAGAGAGTTTTAACTTGAATATTTTGTTCATTAAGATCTAATACAGTGAGATTTGGCATTCATAAAGTGCTCCTTTAATTTTTTTGAGCAGTGTATTTTGGCATTTGTAAAATGTTAAGGAGACTCATGCGCTGATCTGATATATATTGGTATAATGTGCTTTACTTCAATAAACACATATATATATATGTCTGGAGTCTCTTACCATTTGGCCATAACAAAGTATCGATCGACTGGAGCCCCTAGAGAGATATTAATACAGCGGACTGTGTTAATGTTTCTGAACACCAGCAGCATAGGCCGAGGCATAGACTTCAACACCTGCATGATGTTATCAAAGCGATTCATGGCCATGTCACGCATGTAGGTTGTCTCCTCTCGAGTCAGGATGTTGCCCAGGCCCAGATCCCACATGTTGATTGGCCGCTGCAGGAGCATCTCGCTGAACAGGAAGTATTCTGAGACGATTCCAAAAAGACAATGAATATACTAGCATGAATGCTATTGTCACATGCAATAATAAAACAATGCGCTGACATAAGGACATTTACTTTATATTTAAGGGTTAGGGTTAGTACTTCGGATGCAGTCTTTACAGCTTTCACTTGTAATAGAGTAATATTTGACCAGTAGTATCTGTACTAATGCTCAAGTAATGGAGTTCTTGAGTGTCCAGATAGATTTTGGGACCTATTTTCTTTCATTACAGAAACAATAGAGAGAGTATCATTTTCTTTTATAAAATATAAGTGAATCATCTAAAGAAAATAAGTCACATACAGCTAGGATGGCATAAGGGGGAGTAAACTTTTATCTTTGGTGAAGTATTTCTTTAACTGTTGAAGGGTTGTGTATTTTAAATTGACTGTTGTTAGATAAATTTACATTCTGACTGTGTCTCAGATAATGACCATGGCCTCTGCATGGGGGAGGTCCTATCAGTATAGTATTGTTTGCAGTACATGTGTAAAGGTCTGTTCACACAGATAGGGTTAAGAATGCAGAAGGTTAACACAACAACACTGCTCCAGGAGAACCATGCTACACTACCACCTTCAATAAACTCTACAAATAATAAATTATTTTATGTATTAGATACTGTGTATATATCTGTAAATGTTGCTAACATTTAATTACACACTGAATAAAAAGATGTTTTACCTTTGACCCCAAGCTCATTTGCATATCTTTTCATGTCGGCTTCATCACGCAGGATTATGGATCTCCACAACTGACACAGAGCCACTCTGTCACTGATAGAAAGTTACCTGTCACCTTCTGTCTCATGTGCAGTGATTCTGATCTTTATTTAGACATACCTTTTACTGAGGTGTTCATACAGCCCATGATCCAACAGAACCAACTCAGCTTTTTTATCTGGACCTCTTCTTACCAGCACTGAACATTAGAAACATACATGAGACAATTTTGCATAGAAATGTCTAGATCATTTTATATTTTCACATTCACATATTATTACATCACATGTATGCGATTAAATAGAAATGTATATTTTTTTATAAATATATAAATGTTCTTACTCTAATATAGACTTTTAGATTTATATTTTTTTCTTTATGATATAATTTCTTATTTTATTCTTCTGGTTTCGGGGTGAAATATGTCCCTGACATGTTTAATTAGATTTACAACTGTAGTAATATATTTTCATTAATTTCAACTCTAAAAGCAAATTAATAATCAAAAATACCAGCATTTGTTTTTCTTTACCCATTAACCAACAATTAATAATACTACAAAAACAGGTAATAAAAATAATCGTACCATTTCCAGGATGAGGGTCTGCGTGAATAAACCCTGTATAAAAGATTTGTTCTGCAAATGTGCGGATGAGCTTATCAGCAGCCTGAAAACAGCAAAAAAATGCTGCCATCAACACTTTAAACAGAAAACTGGTTTGATGTAACTTAATAACAACATTAAACTCACATCTTTTAGACTTAGTCCTTGATGCTCAATTTCCTCTATGTTGTTAATTTTACATCCTTCACAGAACTCTGCGGTAAGGACCCTCTTCGTGGAAAGAATCATGGTTTATAGTTTATTTACTGCATATATGTGACAAATTACAAAAACATGAACGATTTTATAGTCATATTAAGTTCTTACCTTGCTGGTAAAATCCCAGAATACTTTGGGCACAACTACAAATTTAAAGTGTTTCAGCTCCTCCGCACATCGTTCAGAATTCTTACCCTCATTCTCAAAATCCAGCTCTTGGGCTAATGTTCCCTTTAAGTCCTATAAATATTATGAATAGCACAAATAGAAGAGAAATTCTTATATTGTCACATATAAAAATAACATTGAATATTTAGGTTAACTGTAGCTTGAACACTGACCTGCAACACCCAACGGAAACCAAAGCTTGGGTGCATAAACTTTACAATGTCCAGGAGGATCTCCAAAGTCCTGATGTCACCATCAAAGCGATCCCTGAGATCAATATACTGCACCTGAACACAACATCAACCCAACGTTTATAAACAGCTCTCAAAAGCAAAAACACAGCATCACTACATGAACAACAACTGTATAATTCCTGAATTCTAATAAATTCAGATTCTTTGTATTGATTGTTTGTGCAAATACTGAATAAAGCACATAACGTACCTTCACAGCTACTGGTGTCCCATCATGCAGTTCAGCCTTGTGAACTTGGGCCAAGCTCGCAGCTGCTATAGGCTCATAGTCAAACTTCCTGAACATGTTTTCAGGAGTTGTGCTGAAGTCTTCTTGAAATAAAGCATCTACCTAGAAGAAACATATCGAAGAAATTGAGGTTTAAATGTTTTATTATAGTTTTAAGCAGTTGTTTGAGACAAAATGGCAAAATTCTTGCAATAAGCCAAAAGTCATGATGGAGCTTTGAATTTTTGTGACAGATGCAAAGAGTACAAAGACAGACTGACTCATCTCACATATGATGTGAGATGCACAATTACTTGAACATGCAAAAAAATGTAAAAATAAATCATGCCATAATTATAAATTAAATTCAAATGCAAAAATGTCATGCTTTTTAGAGCTTAAAATGGTTTTCTATCCAATGGCATTACACCTAAGGTGGTATGAGGTTGAGTACATTTTGGATCATTTTGGATTACAACTATTCTTTAAAGTTTGGCAAAAGAAGCAAAGTGCCAAATCCAACATTAATATTTTTTCGTTTATAACCTGAAGCTTCTCACCTCTTTGTATCGTCTGTTTAGAGCTTTATCCTCTAGCACATGCAGGGTATGGATATATTCTAGAGGTAGAAGATGGTTGAATGCACACAGACCCTGTCCCAGCTTAATATACAAGCCTCCGTTCTGAATGGCCCCTTCCACCATGCTATTGGCTGCTCTCTGATGACATGCAGACATGACCTCTGAATAACCTGGACTGCTCTGGCAAGAGGGACAGAAATACAGCAGAACAGAATGTTTGAGATGGTCAGTGTGGTTATGTCTAAGAGTGTAAAAACCTACATATATCTGTGAAGAGTGGATGAATTGGTGTGTATTTTTTGTGCATTGGGTTTGTTGGTAATTTGCTTGCACCTGTAGATGCAAATGTCATGTTTACCTACAACTACTGGTCAATACTTGACAATTTTATGGGCAAATGGACAACATTTTTTAGGATACTATATACTAAACCTATATGCTGATTGTCTGGGTCAAATGTCAAATGTATTTCTAAAGCGCTTTTCACAATTTTTCATCGTTTCAAAGCAGGTTTACAGAAAATAATTTTAGCAGTATTACCATATATAAGGAAAAACAATACAGAAATAAGAAACATACATTTTCCACAACTCTTACCCAAACATTACAAGAAATAAACATGAGAGCTGTAAAATTCACCTCATCTATGCCCCGCAGAGCAATGTTAGACGTCCACCAATAATCAGCAGATATCTTAAGGCCGACGTAGAGAGACCTGATGTGACAGAGAAATAAAAATGAGAACCTCTCACAGCTGCACTGCTTTTAGTAATTTTGTAAATCAGAAGAATATACATCATATTTCACAGTTTCAGTCTTGTGATGTTGTTTGATGCAATATCGATATTTAAGGCCAGGTGGCTAATGTATGTAAGATATGTATGTTCGGCCAGCAGATAGCGTGGCAATTTGCCACAAGTAATTAGATGCTATTAATTTGAGAAAAAATATTAATTTATTAGGCTAATATTCTTAATCTGAAGTGAATCCACATTGAGTATCTGCCATGTAAATGTCATAAAAGTAAATGTATAAACATGTACACAAAACTGCCACATAAAAAACAATTATAAATAAAAAGACTAAAAGACAAATTACTTTTTTAAAACAGCAAATTATAGATCCTTGTTGTATTTGTGGATCTTTGTAATTGGTTTTACTCTTAAACATAAACAAGCTCTATCGATAAAACCTGTTAAATGCTCTCTCATCTGTAAATTGCTTGGAATAAAAGCATCTGCTAAATGAATAAATGTAAATGTACACCATGCTACAAACCTGCAGAAGCGCCCGACTCCCTCAGCTAGTATTCTCATCTTCCTCCTCTCTCTGCACTCAGAAACCACATATCCCACCCCAAGCACAACTGACCCACCAGCTGAGATGCCAAACAACAGCTTCCTGTAGGGCCTGTGACTCTTTACAACTCTATAGGAAGAAAATATGAATTAATCTCTATAAAGATGCACTTGAACAAGTTTGACAGTATTCCTGAAAAAGTAATAACAGAAGATCACTACATCACTGTTGTTTAAAACAAAAACAAAAATAGACTCACCTGTGTGAAGAAAAACACATGTGGGGCACTTGGGGTTCTAGAATCTGAGGACATCTCCGAAACAGAGCCAAATGACGACGGCATAACTTTAACTAAAGCCGAAGAAAAAGAAGTCAGAAAATTGAAGGAACTAAAAAGTTACCATAAAATGAATTGGCCCATTCTAATTTTCTGTTTAAAAGAAGGTCTGTCATTAGAAACTAGAAAGTGACATGAACTTATAAGTCCAGTCCTCAGTGACAATGAGAAGCACTTATAGGCCCTCTAGAGTACAACTTAAAGCTACCATAATATCTGATTTTCACTACATTTAGCAGGCGCTTTTTATCCAAAGCGACTTACAAATGAGGTAAACAATGGAAGCATTTGGAACAACATAAGATAACAAACTGCATAAGCGCAGTGAAAGCTGGTCTGATAAAGCCTAGTACAGTATACAAAGCTAAGGAATTTTTTTATTTTTATTTTTTGAGAAAGAGTAGAAAAGAAGTCAGTGTTAATCTGTCAGGTGTTGACGAAAGAGATGTGTTTTCAGGCAATTTTTAAAGATGGCTACAGAATCTGCTGATCTTGTAGCAGCACTAATCTTGTAGCAGGCAGACCGGATTCAGAGAAGGTACGCGAGAGTGATTTTTTCCCTTTTTGGGATGGCACCACAAGACATTGTTCGTTTGCAGAGCCCAGGCATCGGGCAGGAACATAAGTCTGTATTACCAAGTGAAGATATAAGGGGTGCCGAACCAGTGGTGGTCTTGTAGGCCAAGAGCAGAGCTTTGAATCTGATGCGAAACCTAATGAAGAAAGGAGTGATGTGCTCTCTCTTCAGTTCATTGAAGACCACTCTTGCCGCTGCATTCTGGTTCATCTGTAGAGGTTTGATTGTGCAAGCAGGGAGTCCAGCCAGTTTATTAGGATTTGCGTAGAATGCTCGGCTAGGAAAGGTCTAATTTTTCTAATGTTGTAGAGAATGAATCTACAGAACCGGGTGGTGCTTGCAACATGACTCGTGACGTTTAGCTGATCATCAATTACCACCCCCAAGTTTTTGGCTGTTCTTGAAGGTGTACCACTGACGAGCCTACACTATATGATCATCGTTACGAAAACAATATTATCATAATATCTACTGAAATTAAATAAATAATGCAATAAGTCAAATTAAGCTTTTATTTATGATTTTCCTTTTTTGGCCAAGGAAGATTACACAAAATAGGAGGCTCTTAGGCCAATGTTAAAGTAGTGCGTAACCACCACTTAGTGGTGGAATGTGAACCAGAAACTGGCACTGAATTTTTTACGATATTATGGTATACGTAATATTCACACTGTATCAGTAAGATGACTGTTATAGACATTACCTGTAAATTACACCTGCAATCTTGTAAAAATAGCTCAGTGATAATCTGTGAGATATGTTTTGAAACCAAACAAACAAGAGGGTTTCCCATCAAGGCCATGTAAGAAACTTGTATAAAAAGAGGGGGATGTTTACAGAAGCAGAGAACAAATTGTCTTTACTCTGACTGCTTGATTTGCAGACATGTCAGGGACAAGCTCTAGTTTAAAGGTCTCTATAGAGTATGATAAACAACAGGCTAATGGCAGCCTTTCATTCCAGAAAAAAACACTGACTGCACATTTGCACAATCAAGGAAAGCAGGAGCCAGTGTCCCACACAGATCTTTGTCTTAAAAGACACTTCACACAACAATCACCCCTCTAAAGAAATTGGCTAGGTAATAACATTTTGTAAAAAAAGTGGAGGGGATTGTCTTTACAGCACTGCTATGATATAATAAATACCACATGTAGCATAGTATTTACATGCCACTCAAAGGTACAAAACATAGCAGGTTGTCATAGCAGCAAAGTACCATGGTACTTTTTTGCTTGGCAATAAAGTTATTGTTTCTAAGTTAAGAATACAGTGGTAATAATTGAATATTTTTTTGGTTTCTCATTAAATACAATGGAGAGGTTTTGAAATCCCTGCATACTATTAAAGGAGACTGCCTAATAATTTATTATGATTTAGAAAAAAATAAAAATAACTGTAGTAACTAGAGTATTGACTATGGTTATGTTTGGCATCGTAGGACAGGTAACCTCTTTCACAATTAACTTAAATCGAACTATTCCAAACCTGGATGCACATGCACCAATCGCGCAGACTTCGGAATTTAAAGCTTAGAGTGTTCAAATCCATGTAATACATGTAAGACTTCCTTTAGCCTTGACTGCACTGATTCAGGATTAGCCATGCATTTACAGGCTCTACAAGGACGTGGGTCCCTATCTTCTCTTATTTTCAGTAGACTACCAATACATGAACAGAACAACTATAGATGAATGACGATTATCTTACCGAACTAAATGTCTCTCCTGCCATTTGTATTTTTCCGGACTGTCTGATATTCGCATGAGAGAGTGACTCACTATTGACTCACTCCGCGACACACTTCCTCGCTCTTCTCGATCACGCTCGCGGTTGATGATGTGATTGGACAGAGTTCACACGCGCTGATGCACTGGTGTGACGCCATCAGTCATGTGATAGTGGTGTGATGAGCAAGCGCGTTTTTTGCTTGCTTCTTACGCATACCGTGTGTACTAATTTTTTTGCTAACGCCATGCTCTAATAGTCTGATTTCATTATTACGAAGGTTTTTCGTAATAATGAAATCAGACTAGAAAATAAATAAATCATACCTCGCATACCTACGTTGTTTCGGATAAAATTATATATATTATAGTATATATATTTTTATCCGAAACATATATATATATATATATATATATATATATATATATATATATATATATATATATGGGCTTGTCAAATGATTAATCGCATCCAGAATAAAAGTTTGTGTTTACATAATATATATCTGTGTACTGTGCATATACATTTTTTAATTATAAAAACACACACATACATGCATATATTTAAGAAAAATATTAAAATTAATAAACGTTTAAATATAATTTAAATTATTGGTAAATATAAAAAAATACACCTAAAGATTTCCTGAATATATATAGTCCTACATGTATGTGTTTGTGTTTATAAATGCAAAATTAATATGCACAGTACACAGACATATTATGTAAACACAAACTTTTATTCTGAATGCGATTAATCGTTTGACAGCCCTAATATATATATATATATATATATATATGAACAATATATATAAACATGTATAACAATCTTTTTTAACAGATGTGACATGTGATGTTTTTTAATAAATAAATAAATTAGTAATTATTAATTAATTAATTATTGTTTTGTAAAGATGTATGCTACCTCCAAGCAACACACACTATTAAGTGTTTGGCTATTGCAGTGACAAGCTGCTTAATCCCTTGACACTAGATAACATGATCATGATATTTCATCAGATTACATCACAATGCTGAGGTTTGTGAGTCTCAGAGGTGGAGGGAAACAAATTAAAACATGATTACAAAAGCTTCATTCAGACGTTACTGAAAACATTCCGTGAAATGTTTTAGAAAAAAATAAATACGTACTTACTTTTGTACTTTATTTTTATTATTTATACTTATATATAGCAATATAATGTATTATTACAACACATAATTATTATCTGCGATAAAGTACAGAATAGATAATTTATCAATTAATTCGTTTAAAATAGTGTGCCATTAAAGTCTCCCGGAAGTGGATGAAGTCTTGCTCGCGCTGCAGTCTTGTGTTTCCTGTTTACGGGCGGGAAGAGTAAACCTGCACCTCAATCTGTCCTACATTATAGCTCGTTATCATCGTGATATTTTCACTGCACTTCTCAGGATTATTTTTATGTTTTTTGGTCCCTTTATTATTTCCCATTAAGCGCGTACTGCAGTCCGCCGTGTGTCTCTGACTCAAGTTTAAAGGTCCGATGGAGGAGCCTGCAGACTCCGGCGGCGGTGCGGCAGCAGAGGGCCCCGTGGTGCAGGTGACGGAGATCCGCTGCCCTGCAGGAGTGCGTCCACTGCGGCTGCTCGAGTGGAAAGTCAAACCCGGAGCTCTTGTGAACGTCGACTCTGTGATCGCCGTTTGCGCACCGATTCCTACAGAAAGTGAGCAGAGAGCGCCCGAGAGGAAGCTGAAATCAGACCGCGCTGGAGTTGTAAGGGAACTGTGCTGTCAACTCGGACAGGTCATCGTGCCAGGGTGAGACACACTGTCTTGCTTATAAACACTCACTTGCATTGAACAACACACCGCAGGGTTATCGGTTAACGTTTTGTATTGATAGTTTTAAATGGTCTTTAGCTGAGCAGGCACGCGCTGAGCTAATGGCACTGGCTCATATATGCTATGCTTAAATTTTCGCGCGCCCAGTAAAGTTATATTAAGCGTAATCTAAATATTATATTCCAGTTACCTTACAGATATTACTAAAATAAGTGACTTCAGTTATGGGCTGCCTTGTGTTGACAGTTTCTGGCTTCGTAAACAGCTAGAAACACTTGGGGGAGCGGCCCGCCCTTTTTTAGCCAATCATAAAATCCTTTTGCGTGTCAATCATTTTCGTTTTCGTTTTTTTTACATTTGATTGGCCGCTGTGTCTGTAGAGGGCGGGTTTTTTGAGAGAGGGCGTGTTTAAGGCATAAGGGCCGTCTTAACTAAGGGACTCGTAGAAGTAAAAAAGGCTCAGAAACACATGCACACGTTGCTTTCAGCAGCGTTTGTAAACAACGTGTGTTTTAAATCTCTCTCGCGTTATTCCATGTCTTTTTTTACTTTAAGCTACAGTTACCTGCAGGAACGTCTTAAAGCGATAGTTCACCTCATGCCATTCAAAACTTGTAAATCACTTGGGACCATTGTTGTTAGTTAACATTGTGCAAAAAATATGTTTGTGTTCTGCAGAAGTGAGCAAGTCATACAGGTTTGAAATAACAGTACGGTGAGTAAATGATTTCAGAAACATTGCTGTTAAACGACTGTATAGTACAGTATTGTATTATGTGTTCGTGTGCCCCCACATTGGTTGAATATAATATAATAGTTATTCTTTAGCTTTTCTTTAGTAATGAGGGTGAAGCACACGATGAAGAGAAACTGTGTGCTCTGACTGTACTGTGCTATTCATTATGACACAGGCACACATGTAAATGTGAAGATTTATATTTTAATTATATATCACATTTATATATTTAGGTTAATGGCTGTTATTGTAGGACATTTCACAACCTTCCCCAGAATCTTTATTTCCACGTTACAGAAGAAATATGAACAATAAACACCAGAGAAGCTAATTGTAAATAAAGAAGCCCTGTCTCCCACCAACAGGCGACAAAGGACATGTCTTTCCTTTAAAGGGTTTTGTAACTGTCCTCATTTACTTTACCTTCCTCAAAGCACTGACACAACAAAGATGCATTAGGGAATGATTTAGGCATTACAGCATTAAAAACTTCTTATGCATTTTAAAATGTGGGCCTGTTGTATGATACGTTATTTAGGTGATTTCTAAGCACTGGTCGTGGACTAGTGTTTGCATTTTGCGACATGGTCTATTCAAAGGCTTTAAGGGAAAAAGTATGAGTTAGCTGTTTTGTGTTTGGAATTTACAGCAGTTCTCATTATTGTATTGATATTATTGTTCTCGTTATTGTATTGTATTACTCTAATTTTATTTGATCCCACTAATTTAGTTTATTGTTTGCAGCCTCTAGCAGTAGAGGGAGCCACATGCATTAGAGATTTTTAAAAACAGGGAGCGGTCCTGCTCTGGAAGTCCATTGTCCTGTAGAGTTTAGATGCAACCTTGCCCCAAACATTTTTTATTGTATTTTGAAGACTGGGCTCTGTTTGCTGATTTAGTTGATTAGGCTTGGAATAAACTATATGGAGGTGGTCCTCAAGCACTATGTCACCTGTGGTTCAAAGTTTCTCACTTTGTGAGCTGAAAATGAGGTTGTTTACAAATATCAGTTTGCATTTCTTTGCCATAAAATGTTCAATGTTTGTGCATGAAGTACATTTGATTTGTTTAAACACATTTTTGTTCCATATCATTGTCTTATTAACAGAGGCGTCATAGCAAAAGTTGAAGAATGCAGCCATCCCATAGTTATGAAGGGCCTCTGTGCAGAATGTGGCCAGGACTTAACTCAGTGAGTCAACACACATCTATCTTTTAACAATTTCCATTTAAGATATTTCTTGGTTGGGAACCACACTGAATCATCTCTTTTTTCCTTTCTGGCTTTTTAGTTTTATCAGTTCTTAAAGATATTTATGGTAGATTACTTAAGGAACTAGATGGTGCTGATGATGCAGGTGGCCCTATGTTTTCCAGGCTACAGAGCAAGAATGGAAAGCAGCAGGCCCCCATCTCTACAGCGACCGTTTCCATGGTGCATAGTGTTCCAGAACTAATGGTCAGCTCAGAGGTGAGTGCTAGCCACTGATCATTATATATGACTGGATTGTAAATTCATTGTTAGTTTGCAGAGAATCGTGAAATTGTTAAGCTAATTGTGTAAGAATTTATTGGATATTTCTTCTCATGTCTTTTTACATTACCAACATCCACTTCAGACAAATATATTGTATAACTCATCGTAGATGCATATCATTTATATAACTGTGAATAACAGTAAATATAAAGCACATTCCGCAAGCATAAGTCTGTATTTAGATTTTTCTTAAAGAATTATGCTTTTTTTAATGTCAGGTCACCTGTTCCTGTAAGCGTGAAATTCAGTTTTAGCCTGTGCTTTTAGGTAGTATTCCTGTATTTTACCCAGTGATGTTTGATGTCTTTTTATTGTGTGATTACAGTGTTTAAGTCAAGTGCATATATAATAAAATTAAGAAACACTTACATGGGTTCTTGTAGAAGACACTTGGTGACAGATGGTACCGTTGCATCGGAAGTGTCCAACACAAAAGCGCAGTTTTTTTATTCTTGTTTGTCTGTGAGCAGCAAGCAGAGCAGCTTGGCCGAGAGGACCAGCAAAGACTTCACAGGAACAGAAAGTTGGTGCTGATGGTGGATCTTGACCAAACACTGATCCACACCACCGAACAGCCCTGTCAGCGCATGTCCAACAAGGTAACAGTCGAAGAAATCACACTAGCTTTTGAGAGGATGCTAGCATTGTTCTAGGGAATTTTCCTTGGGAATCGAACCTACAACCATTGCTCTGCTAATGCTGTGCTCAGGGGTTAAAGTTTTCCGGCACCGTGCCGGATCTCTGGCTTGCGGAGTTTGGCTGAGGAAAATTGAAATCTTGATACCAGTTCGAGTTCATAAATTAATCTACAAATGGTATGAGAGGAACACAGCTATCACTCTCAACCAAACAAACAAATTTTTTTGCTTTAACCCATGAGTGCGCTACCATTTGAGCTACAGTTTAATCACTATAGTTATATTTGCTGTATGTCAAATAGTGGTTGACAGATTACCGATATAGTTTTTTCAGTACTCGTAAGTAGAGAGCAAACAATTTTTTAAACATTTATTTTATGCAGTATTTATTAGGGATGCATGATATATTATCGACCATATCAGTAATCGGTAATTTTTACTGTTATCGGTCCAATAATAAAATCAGGCCAAAATATTAAAACTGATAAATTATGAATCATTTCCTAGTGGACCACTTCAGGTGCACATTGCTCATAAATAAAATCCAGTCCAGTACAGTACTGTCTTTCTGTCAGGATCATTCACTCACTGCTATTAAAAAACATTAATGATGTAGGTACAATAAGTATATATTTATGAATGTGTAAATTATAGGAACAAAAGCATACTGTTTGAATCAGATTGCTTCTGTTTTTCTTTTCTGTCTTGAGACCGGTAAGGCTTGTGGCTATTGAGAACACATTTTTGTGTTGCACTGGAAGAACATGTATCATTTGTTTATTAAATAAACTTTATACTAGAAAAGTTTTAAAGTAAAAGAATACTTCAGTAGTGTAAAGTAGGCTTAGTAAATTAACGTTTTAATACGTTTTAAAGAAAAGCAGTTGTCCACTTTTTGCCTTGGACATTGGAGCACTGTATGTAGGCGAGTAAAGGGTCCCACAATTATGTGATTATAATTATAATTATAAGATGTATTCTATAGCTTTCCATTACTGTTGTTTTTTCATTCCAGGGAATCTTTCATTTCCAATTGGGACGAGGAGAACCGATGCTTCACACACGTCTCAGACCACACTGCAAAGAGTTTCTAGAGAAGATCGCCAAACTCTATGAGCTACACGTCTTCACCTTTGGCAGCCGCTTATATGCTCATACCATTGCAGGTATGTTTTTAAGATGAAATGGACACTGTGCTGCTCTTGCTCTTCTTTGCATTATTGTTTAATGCAAAGTATTTATGGTGGTTGATAAGTATTGAAATAAACCTTGGTATGTAACTTGCTCCTGTTTGCACTGCAAACAAAATCATAGCTTAACTTGTGCAACTTGAGATTGTGAGATGTGGTATTACTTTCTTAAAAGCATACTTGTGATTTCTGTCTGACGGATAAACAAGTAAAAAAATCACAGACTTGTTTTTTTTTCAGCAGCCATCCAGAATGTTGTTCTATATAGTAACTAAAAAATCCTGGCAGCCACCCACATGTCCCAGCATTATTGGCAGGGCAAACACATTTTCTTTAAAAAAATCAAATTGTGTTTAAGTGTGAGATTGAAGTGCCAAACTGATCACAATGACACCAGGTGGCAGCATTTGTTCGTCTATGCAAATTTTGTGGAAGAGGATATTTATGTTTGATTCTTAACTTTTACCCTGCGATATGATATGTGGGGCATCAGTTGACATTAAGTGTTTGAGGGGTGTTGTTTACATGCCCCATAGGTTCCAGCAGTGACCATCTTAATGGTCAGTGTACCACAAATGGCTGTGGACAAAAGCATTTGCTAAATGACTAGTGAACAAATGAGCAAGGAAACAGTTCCATTGATGTATTTAGTCCAGTCTGACATTTGATAAACTAAGCTGTACTGCTCTGACATTTTTGTTTTAATATTTAGATTAATTTTAATAAATGTTGGTTGTGGTGTTTGACATTGTTTTTAATCATATAAGAATAGTTTAGGGTCGCTTGACTGTAGGGGTGTGCGATATTGGCAAAAAAATGATATCTAGATATTTTCTGGGATTTCCCAATAACGATATGCAGGCGATATTTTGCATCCTAAAGTCTTATGTTGTACTAGCTCCATCTTACATGTTACCAGGATATCTATTGTTGATATTATTAAAAGAGAATGAGAAAGAGTTTCTCATCAAATCCTGTCATAATTCACTCATTCTCATGTCAACCTTTGTGACTATTAATTGTGCAGAACTTAAAAGAAGATAATTTAAAGAACAATGTTAACCAAACAACAATGAACCCCATTGAATTCCATTGTATGGACACAAATACATGACATGTCTCAAACTATTTTCTTTTGTTTCACAGAAGAGTCATATACAGGTTTTCAGCAACATAAGGGTAAATAAACGATGTTAGAATACATTATATTTGAATAAACAGAAAAGATGATATTTTGAGTAAACGGTCCCTTTAAGGAAACTGTCTTTAAACGGAATCATTCAAGCAGAAACACATCACCGGTGTACAGTGAACTGTCTCAACTCAAGTTTATTTATATAGCGCTTTTTACAATTTTCATTGTTATGCAGCTGTACATAAGACAAAATGACTATAAGCAAAACATTACATTTGTAAAAGGAAAGTAAGAACAACATATTGAAAGATTACACTACACTCATCAAACACACACTCACGCACACAACACACACACACACACACACGCATGCACACGAACTCACACACACGCACGAACACAGAACTTGCCAGAAGAACACCAGAACTTGCCTGAATCAGAACTTAAACTTTGTCCAAATAGCCATTTGAGTTTAAGAATTTGCTCAGCTGATTGAAGACAACCTTTTCAATGATCTTGCCTATAAAAGGAAGATTTGAAATTGGTCTGTAGTTAGACAGTAAGGTTTTGTCTAGATTGCTCTTTTTTTAGTAGAGGCTTGACAACTGCAGTTTTTAGGGATTCTGGGAAAGTTCCTGAAAGCAGTGAGGCATTTACTATTTTTAAGACATCTAATTCTAAACAGTTAAACACTCTTTTGAGAAAGGATGTGGGGAGGGTGTCCAGGCTGCAAGTTGCTGTATTAAGATGCTGTACTGTTTCCTCCAAGTTTTTGTTATCAATTGTCTGAAATTCAGAATTTAATTTCTGAGGTTGTTGTAATGAAGTCAGACTGACCTGAGTGCCACATGGGACTTTGCTGTTTGCCATTCTGATATTATTGATCTTCTCATGGAAAAATGTTGCAAACTCATTGCATTTGCCATCAGAAAGCATTTCCCTGGGGACTTGACTTGGGGGATTTGTTAGTCTCACAGTAGCAAGAAGAGTGTGACTGTTGTTTATGTTGCAGTTAATAATGTTAGAGAAAAAAGTCTGTCTAGCTTTGCCTAATTTGATATTGAAGGCATGCAGACTGTCTTTATAGATATTATAGTGAACTTCAAGATAGGAACTCATAAGTTTAATATATTATGTATTTTGTTTTAGTCAACATATTTCCCACAGTTACATTTGTGTTATTTAATCTAAATTGTGAAGAAAAAAAACTAAATATTTTGAAGTTTATTTTGTATGTTCATTTATTAGAAATATATGTAAAATCATATAAAACATTTTGTTATTTTTTTTATTGCCTTGGCAAAGTCAGTTTATACCAATGGAGTTCCGTTGAAAAAGGTCATCATTTGCAATGTAGTTAGTAACAGCGTCTGAGTAATGCAGTATTTAACAGACCCACAGAACATGTCTTGGATTCAAATGAGAAGTGGCTGATATGCTCAGATGGCTTGCAGTCTGGTTTTAGTTCAAGTAAGGGAGGATTTAGCTGGATATTTTGAGTATAGTTGATTCCCAAGCTTTTCTGTTCCAGACATATCCTCCTTTGAATGACACATCAAGTGTTCTTGTATTAGTGAACATTCATATTTTACCAAGTGTTTGGATGGTGCACTTAGCATCAATACTTTATATAAAGTCTGACTCTGAAGTCTTGTCTTTGTGTTTTACTCTGGCACATTCAGCCAGAAAAGGAAGTGGCAGATGCAATTGTTTTTCTGAAACAAAAAAAGGTTGTTTTAAAGCTTACGACATATTTATAAATAGTTATTGCTATTACTGTCAGTTCAGAATGCACTATAAAGCCTCTGAATAACCCCAGAAAACGCTAGCAGTGCCCCGGCTGTGACCCCAGCATCATGGCACCAAGTTTTTCACAGGCCGACATTTTCTTCAGCAGTGCAAGGATGTAGTTTTTTTTAATAGGGCATTAAATAGTCTCTTGTCTGCCATCCCAAAATAGTCACAGCTAAACTGCTGTATTTAGAGCTTCACCTGCAGTAATTCTTCAGGTGTAATTTACACTCTTTATTCTCTCTCTCTCTCTCTCTCTCTCTCTCTCTCTCTCTCTCTCTCTCTCTCTCTCTCTCTCTCTCTCTCTCTCTCTCTCTCTCTCTCTCTCTCTCTCTCTCTCTCTCTCTCTCTCTCTCTCTCTCTCTCTCCTCTCTCTCTCTCTTGTTAAGGCTTTTTGGACCCTGAGAAGAAGCTCTTCTCTCATAGAATCATGTCTAGAGATGAATGCATAGACCCCTTCTCTAAGACTGGCAACCTCAGGTGAGATCATGTTTCTCTCATTGCATTTATATCTTATTCTTAATCTACTTTTTGTATAAAAACAAATACTAACAAACACATTCAAATATCAGTTTTACTCTATCAACAAAGCTAGTAACACTAGGTACACACATCAAGAAAGTAACAGTTATATAGTTTTGTTTGCTTTTTGTCATGGCACATGGTGCTTTATGATCCCACTGCCCCATTACTTCTTCTCTATCTCTATCATCCTCTGGAAAATAAAGGCAAAGGGCACAGAATATTAAAAATATATATTTTATTGGTTTAAATTATGTATTCTGTTCTTGGAAAGGAACTTAAAATAAAAAATTGCCTTCTTTCTTTTGAATAGAGCCTAATCCATATAAATATGGAAAATGTAACTAAAAATATTTTGATGCCCTAAGTATATTAGTGCACAGTTGTGAGGTAAGATATTGCAAATGTCACATTTACTCAAAAGACATTTAGTAGGAGAAAGTAATGATGACCATATTTTCCTTTACAATATATTCTTTACATTTTTTACTTTACATTCAAAGATAATAGAAGAAATTACAAAGGTTTTTTATAAATCAATTAAAAAATTTATAAATACAATTTTATCTATCAGGCACCATGTTTATTTCACTTAAAAACACACACACAAAATATAGCTGAGGAAATCCAATCAAGTTTTTGATGTCCTTGTGTGAGACTGTTAATATGTGTGGGTTTCATACACAGCTCTTAGTACTGACCTTGAAGCAAGAACAGTTTGTAAAGAGCAGCCAGGGTCATAGAGGGAGAGTCACGATCAGACTTTTACTGAACACACTTTACTTTGGGTCGATAAAGCTTTAGAATCCAAGTCTCAGCAGCTCAATGCTTCTATTAGTGTGAATGATTTTGTTTACCATTTCAGATCTCAAGCTGTTGGGAAGATGCTCTTGGGGATTGTTTAGATGCACCAGATATTCACAAATAAATGTATTTTCATTATAGTGCTTTTGTTCCAAAAACGCCCAATGCTAATATGTATAGCACACTTTGCCAGATGATAAATATGATGAAGCATTTGACATGTGAATTTATTTTCTGGAAATGCAGTTGATAACTTGTGAATTTGTGTTGTCATGTCTCTTCTAGAAATTTGTTCCCCTGCGGAGACTCTATGGTGTGCATTATAGATGATAGAGAAGATGTGTGGAAGTTTGCCCCCAACCTCATAGCAGTTAAGAAATACATCTACTTCCAGGGCACTGGTGACATCAATGCCCCGCCGGGCTCACGAGAGGCTCAGATGACCAGAAAACCTGCAGGTAATGTTTATTCTTACAGCAGCTACATGCTAAAACATCACACTAAAATGTACTGATGGTTCCCAGTGCCAGTTGATTTCGGTAGCTAAACTAAAATATATACACAATGAAAAAAATAATAGCTTACAAATATATAATATTTAATTTGTATTTTAATTTAAAAAAAATCTAGAGCACATACATTGATTTAAAACCCTGTCTTGGTAGTCAGCTCGCTTGGTGTTAAAGCAGAGCTATTGACTTCCTCATAGCAGTCAATACATTCCCACAGATTAACACATAGGTTGATTTAGCTGCTCTTTTTGCCTGGGTGCTTCCTGTTTTACCTTACAAACTCTTAATGAGAGTCCCTTTGAGTATTTCCTGGCTCAGTGGTATAGCAGACAAATGTTGCTTTATATTCTAAGCAGTACTGAAAGAGGCGATTAGATTTCATTCAAATTACAAAACTTTCTGAAAGTGAAAAGTAGTTGTGCAAGCTGTCCAGCAGGGAGGGTTTAATAAGAAGAGGCGGTGGGGTTTTAATAAAGGCACATGTGAGTGACCTCTCTCTGTGAGATCAAAATTAATCTGCTTATCAGAGGAGAGGAGCACACCACATTTCAAACCAGCTCCGGGAAACACGCTGCCAGGCAGAGGTCAGCATGCCAGCCTGTGGCGGGATCTATTAAACTGATTTACTTGCGTACAAGCTAAAGTTCACCGGGATATTCGAGGCTAAAATACATCTGACTGTTAAGAGCTGTGTTCCTGCATGGGAACACAAAGAAAACAAGTTTATCAGACTGTGCAAACATTGTCTCTTGTTCTCCATACACAATGTAAAAGATGTATAGGATTTTAGAGGATGATTATTCAAGTGACAGAGGCTATTATTCAGTGATACTTACGGGGTATTCAAGATATAGGCTACATTTTTATTTGTATGACTCTGATAACTAACGTAAAGCTTTATTAATGGAGCCATTATGAATTTATTACACAGTACTGTGGAATACTTGATTCTGATTGGCCAATGGCAGATTAAAAGGTATTATATTTCCAGATAACCGCTCATATCTAATAACACATGGTAATTTGCAAATCATTTTGACAGGTACAGTTTTATATGACACAAAAATTACATATAAACATGCCTTTTAATAACATACTTGACGTTATACAGTCATGTGAAAAAGTTAGGACATCCTTGGTAAATATGAGCAAAGAAGGCTGTAAAAATAAATCTGCATTGTTTCTCATTTTGATCTTTAAAAAAATCTACAAAATTCCAATGTTTCATTAAAGTAAAACAATTTGAAGTGGGGGGAATATCACATTGTGAAAAATTTCTTTCTCTTATACACCCTGACCATAATTATTGACACAATTGTATTTAATACTTTCTGCAACCTCTATTTGCACAACAAACACCTCTGAGTCTTTTCTTTTATGTCTGATGAGGTTTGTGAATACATTGAGAGGACCTGAACATCTTATTCAGATACATGAAATCATGGATTATATCAAATACCAACAGATAAAAAAAATCTAAATCTGACTTGCTCTTCTAGAAATCTTATAATAGGTCGCAGTTAGATCTTGCATCAGCACATTGGTTCGAAACAACCATCAAATTCAACACAAAAATGTGTCACTGAACACAAAATCAAGATCCTGCCATAGCCATCCTAGTTTTCTGATCTGAACACTATAGAAAATGTGTGGGATAAACAGAAGAAGAGGGTGCACCAATATTTGAAGGAGAAACTCTGTACAGAGGAATAGACTCAGATGACTCTTAATGTATTCTTAAACCTTTTTAGACTGAAAAGAAAAAACTCGAGGTGTTTGTCATGCAAATAGAGGTTGCAGAAATTAAATAGAAGGTTGTCAATAATTATGGTCAGGGTGTATTAGAGAAAAAAAAATGTTTCACAATGTGATATTCCCTCCAATTTAAATTGTTTTACTTTAATTAAACATTGGAATTGTGTAGATTTTTTTAAATAAAAGATCAAAACGAGAAACAGATTTATTTTTACAGCCTTCTTTGCTTATATTTACCAAGGGTGTCCTAACTTTTTCACATGACTGTATCTGTCATAAAACTAATCCATAGGACTCAAAGGGTTGATAAATGTCTTCTGAGGCAAAATGATGTTTGTGAGTTAAAACTGTTCATATTTCAAAGTTTTTGTCCAAGATGCATCGCGTTAAACATTAGACATACAATGATGAGAACTACACATGTACTAATGTAATGACGTCATGCTGAAGTCACATAACCCAATAATAAATCTTACGTGGCTCTTAACTAGATTAGATTAGATTAGATTAGATTCAACTTTATTGTCATTACACATGTACAAGTACAAGGCAACGAAATGAGGTTTAGGTCTAACCAGAAGTGCAACAAGGGCTTGGCGATTAATCGAAACCGTCATTCAGAACCTCTAACCGATGTAATTTTCCATGTCAGTTATTTCGATTACTTTAACATCCATGTAGACGGATGCCTCTACCTGACTTCTTTCTTATCAGAGCAAGAGACTTAAAATACTTCATTATTTATAGGCGTACACGTACAGTTGAAGACAAAAATATTAGCCCCTTTAGTAAATATGAGGAAAGAATGCTGTGAAAATAAATCTGCATTGTTTCTCCTTTTGACCTTTTATTTAAAAAGTTCGCAAAAATATAATGTTTCATTGAGGTAAAACAATTGAAAGTGGGGGAAAGTCACATTATAAAAGAAATGTTTTTCTCTAATACACCCTGGCCACAATTATTAACCCCCCTAGAAAATACAATATCCCAATTGAGTAAAGTATATTCCCATTGATATTTACATTTTCTTAGCACACCAAGGTGACTAGAAACATGATGTTGTCCAGTCATCATGTCTTGTTACACAGGAGAATAATTATTACGTAATTCAAAGCCCAAACCCCCTTAATCATTCATCACAATGGGTAAAACTAAAGAATTAAGTTCCTATGTGCATCAAAAGATTGTTGAACTACACAAAATAAAAAAGTGGCTTTAAAGAAATAGTTAAAACAATAAAAATTCTCATTTCCAACATCAAGGCAATAATCAATAAGATTTACTTGACTGCAGATGTTGCAAATCTGCAAGAAAGAGAATGTGTGTCTGTATTGTCTTAATGCACAGCGAGGAGAACAATTTGAGTGACCAAAGACTCTTCAAATATCACAGATGGAGAATTGCAGAAATCAGTTTAATTTTGGGGTCTGAAAATATATTTAAAAAAAAGAAAAACTGCACCTCCATCACCACAAGTTGTTTGGGAACAATGTTCAAGAAACAAATCATCTGCTCTCATGCAAAAACAAACTCCACTATATTAATCTGCCATACTGGAACTTCAAACAGGACTGGGTTCTATGGCCATATGACATGAAAAATCGTTTTTTTGGCAGCAAGAAACAAAATGGGTTTTGTGCACACAGGGATAAAAAAGTGTCCCATGTACACAGGTAAATATACCACTGGAACTTCATTGTTGTGGACCTACATTAATGCCAGAGGTTCTGGACATCATGATACATGGCATCATGGATTATATCAAATACCAACAGATAAAAAAAATCTAAACCTGACTTGCTCTGCTAGAAATCTTATAATGGGCCATGGTTACATCTTCCATCAGCACATTGGTTTAAAACAAACATTAAAATCAACAAAAAATTACTCACTGAGTACAAAGTCAAGATCCCGCCATAGCCATCCCAGTTCCCTGATCTGAACACTATAGAATATGAGTGGGGTAAACCAAAGAGGAGATAACACCAATGATCTGGAGAAATTCTTTATGGAGGAATAGTCTAAGATCATGATTCATGTATTCTTCAACCTCATCGACATTATAAGAGAAGACTCCGAGCTGTTTTTCTTGCAAATGGCGGTAGCAAAAATAATTAAATGAAGGGAGGGCTAATAATTGTGTCCAGAGTGTATTCGAGAAAAATGCTTATTTCATAATGTTACTCAACACCCAGCCCCCCCCCCACTTTAAATTGTTTTACTTCAATGAAACATTGGATTTTAGTGAACATTTTAAATCAAACAATGCAGATTTACTTTCACAGCATTCTTTGCTCATATTTACTAAGGTGGGAGCTAATATTTTTGTCTTGAACTGTATATGTAAGACATTATTAGAAACTGTAAGTGGTCTACTTTTACGTCTGTACACATACAATAGCAACAAAACGTTCAACGTCTTGGACAAATACGCTCAAAATATTTATTGTCTTTACTCACAAATGTTTAAAAGACATTTAGTAACCTCTCACCTGAAAACTCTGCGCAGTTATAATGTAATTGTGCATATTTAATTTTGAAAATAAGTAGCTTTTTATAAGGCTAGGTGGGGTTGGGTCAAGTTATAGCTGTCAAATCCAGATACTTAGTCTATAAAAAGTGGGGCCTAAGCATTATTTCTGTTTTTATGCTATAGGTAGCCAGTCTACAGAGATCTTGGAAACTTCTAGTATGTCGGGACAGGAGGAACAGAGAAATGGACTCAGGAAATACAGCAAGGATCGAAAAACCGGGCACGAGGAGTCGTCGTCCTCTGCCACTGCCACTCAGGGATCTTCAGCCAATGAGAGGACTCATCCCACAGGGGAACAGCCCAGTGAGAGCTCAGATATTAGTGACAAATGTAATATAAAATCGGAGGGGGAGGCCAGCTCAGTTGTAACATGTAGCTCAGGTGAGACTGACATACCCAATGCTGCTCCTGACAACACTGCCAATGACCTTGAGTTTGACCTCTCAAGCGACAGTGACAGTGAAGAGGGTAAAACAGGATTATTGGAAAGTGATGGCGAAGGAGGGCAATTAGAGGGGAAAAACAAACAATCAAAAATGGATTCTAAGAGCAAAGAGGATGATTGTGAAGGGGCTAAAGAGAGGACAGAGGGGGGAGATGTTCTGGACTCAGATCTGGAGGGTCTTAGCGATTTGGGCAATGGCTGTTCTGAAAAAAAAGAAGTGGAAACCGAGTCACAAAACAGTGAGCAGTCAGGCATCACAATGGGAGAGGAGTCTTTAGATCACAGCATGGAGGATGATGAGGAAGAGGAAGACACAGACCAGGATGACCACCTCATTTATCTTGAGGAGGTACTGGTTCGAGTCCACAGGGAGTATTACACACGCTACGAGGCATTTCTAAGGAAAGAGATTTCGGAAACTCCAGATATCCGTAAAATTGCCCCTGAGCTAAAAGCCCACACGCTGGTGGGCACCACGATCGCTTTTAGCGGCCTCTATCCCACCAACTATCCAATGGAACGCACACGTGAGTGGTACCATGCCAAGGCACTTGGTGCCAAAATTGGCAGGACCCTGGTGCTTAATGCCAAAGACCCCAACCGCACCACCCACCTTATTGCTGCACGTGCAGGTTAGTTGTTTCTGTGTTTAGCACATCAGTTAACATGTTGCTATATAAAAACACTGGTTTTAGACATAATCTTAAATAATCATCTATATAATGAAACACTGGTTTTAGACATAATCTTAAATAATCATCTATATAATGCGTACCAAAAAGTGGCTTGTGCATATAACCTAGATAAGGTTACTCCATTATTTCACGTTAGTGCTGCCTGCTCAAGCAGCTGTCGAATGAAAAAAGCATCTTAAGCTTAAGATATTTGTAAAGTAATTTCATATTTATTTGGAGTTTTTACTGACTTTGTTAATATAGTTTTTGTTTTGTAAATATTAACTGCAAATATGTTATATAAAAGTTGTACAAATTGCAGTTTGTCAGACTTGGCATCAGGATGTGAATGATCACTCTCATGAGCCATGCATGCTCAATAGGAGTATTTCAGAAACAACAAAAATGTCTGCAGTCTGCTCTGCCTTTTTCAAAAAATGAGACATGGTTCAGAAAGAAAAAATATTCAGTCAGTGTGAAAGAACTTGATTGGTCTGCATAAAACCAAGTCCTGAACCCAGCTGAACACATTTGGTGGGACTTTAAATACAGTCTTTAAACCAAAAACTTATCACTCCACATCAATGTATACAGGGGTACAGCCAATTTGGAACAGAAAAAAGGTGCTTCCAAAACTGATGCAACAGAGATGAAAACAAAATTCCTTACAATGCCATTTGTAGAAATGCAATTCAAAACTGTTTTAAATTGACGACTCCTGTGCACAAGTTCATTGGTGTTTGGTAATGAGTTCTTTGCTCAAAGTCTGCATTTAAAATTATCAATGAACACAATATTTCTAAGCTGATAAAACACAAACAGTCCTGATCTTTTTTGTCTTTATTGAACACACCCATTAAACATACAAAGTGTTGGTGGAAAAAGTAAGTGGTTGAACCACCTTTGGCAGCAATAACCTAAAGCAAGCACTTCCTATAGACCTGCAGAAAGGACCTGGAGTAATTTTGGACCATTCATCTTTACAGAACTGCTTCAGCTCATCCATATTCTTAGGACGTCTGGTATGAATGGCTTTCTTGAGATTATTCCACAGCATTTCTTTTGGATTGAGGTCTGGGCCCTTCAAAAAGTAGATTTTATGTCTCTGAAACCATTCTGTAGTAGATTTTGCTTCAATATTTAGGGTCATTATCCTGCTGCATTACCCATCTTCTTTTGAGCTTCAGCTTATGGACAGACACTTTGAGATTATCCTGTAGAATATTCTTATAAACATGGAAATTAATTTTATTCTGGTCCGGGTGGTCCAGGTCCAGAGGCAGTAAAGCAGCCCCAAATCATGATGTTCCCTCCACCATACTCTTTGCAAATCATGATGTTCCCTCCACCATACTCTTTGCAAATCATGATGTTCCCTCCACCGTACCATTACTGTTGGGTTGATGTTTTCAAGTTGGTACGCTGTATTCTTTTAACACCATACATAACGCTGCTGGTATTCTATTTTTGTTTCATCTGTCCACAAGACATTTTCCCTGTAGTGTTTTGGAGTGTCAAGGTGGTCTTTGGAAAACTTTAAGCATGCTGCAATGTTTTGTTTGTAGAGCAATGACTTCCTTCATGGTGCCCTTCCATGGATACCATGCCTTTTCAATATTTGACATACTGTATGGTTAACTCATGAGTAGAGATGAAAAAAGTCTAAAGATCTAAATTCTTTAAAATAACTCTGTAACCTTTTCCAGTTACATGCATATCAACAACTTTTGATCGTAGGTCTTCTGCATTTTGTTTTTGCAAGGCATGGCATGGCCAACTAATGCTGCTTGTGAATAGCACACTGACACTGTTTGGATTTTGATATAGGTCATTTTAACTCTAAACAACATCTTTATTATACTTTCATTGATTGGACTCATGGTTTGCTAACACCTGACTCGAACTGGCATTCAGTGACATCAGAAGCCTAGTGGTTCACTTACTTTTTCCACCATCACTTTGTATGTTTAATGGGTGTACCCATTAATAAAGATAATAAAGACAAAAGATCAGGACTGTTTGTGTTTTATCAGCTTAGAAATATTGTGTTCATTCATATTTGTGACTGGTGAAGATCACATTACATTTCATGACCAATTCAAGCAGAAAACCAGGAAAATGACAATGGTTCACTTACTTTTTCTTGCCACTATGTGTATATATATATATTAACTCAGGAGTCCAATGTACATACATTGGACTCCTGAGTTAATGGTTGCATTTCTTTTAGCAGAATTGGAGAGGTCGGGTAGATGGATTTTATTGATTTTACTTGTTCTCATTCTGCCTCTGAGCTTTAGAACCTTTGCCTTTTAATTAAAATACGTTTAAAGAAAAGTTCTCAACACAGTTCAGGATGTCAGTGTGTAATATACAGAGTCAGGGAATAGAATTTGAACTCCATAAACAGATAATTGATGCAAGACCTTGAATGTTTTGAACCAGATGTCCTTTACAAAGCACTGCTGGTTTGTTAAATTACTGTCAGTCATTTTTGTGGTTTAAGATTTTATTTATCTTTATTTAGCAGCTGGTCTTTTTGAGGGTTGTGACTGTGTGTTATTTTGTGAATTTAGTATAGATGTCTGCATGCTTCAGCATCTGAACATTTTTACTTTTGTTCTGGATAGGGTTGCCTATTGTCACATAGCAGTGCAGTGTTAACATACTTTTTTGACAGAAAAGTGCATAGCAACATGAATGTAGTTTATTTATGTTTATCATTTCATTCTTAACGCCATTCCAGCATCTAAGGCTACATTCATGGCGAGAACTAGTCACTCTATACACACAAGTCAATACTATACACAAGTCTTTTCTATACATGAGTTGTGGAGGGACCATTTGGATTCCTCAATTAACCTATCCTGCATGTCTTTGGGCCGTGGGAGGAAACCGGAGTAACATGAATGTAGTTTGTCTGTACGTATGCACATAGTTTGTTACCCAGACATAGACGTAGCCTACTATTTTATTCATTTATGTCTGAAAGCAGAAACGTATCTATAAATGAATACAGCTTTATTGTGCATTTAGTTGTGCTAAAATGTAAAAATAGTGTACAGTACTGTATGTAACCATTTAGAGAGTAAACCGAACGCAAATACTATGCAATGACGCCATGCATAGGTCTGCTATTTCATAGTGACAAAGTTGGCAACCCCTAGTTCTGGGTCACAGCAGCCTGGCTCTCATACTTGTAATTATGTTGTTGGTAGAATTCTGCCACATGTACAGTACATACAAATGGAGGATTGAAATTGTGTTACTCACAGACCCTAGGTGCTTACAGATAACATAGAATAAACATATAAAAAATAAAATATATATCAAATTACAGATAAATACAGAATATATATATATATATATATATATATATACACACAATACAACTTACAAGCAAGGGATATGTAACCGAGATAAATGTGCAAACCAATGAAATAAGCAGCAGTGCAGATGAAATAAACAACAGTGTAGATGAAATAAACAATAGTGTAGATGAAATACATAACAGTGCATATTGAAATACATAACAGTGCATATTAGATTAGATTCAACTTTATTGTCATTACACATGTACAAGTACAAGGCAACGAAATGCAGTTTGGGTCTAACCAGAAGTGCAATAGCAGCAAGTGCAGGATATACATTGGTTGCATAAGTTACATAAATAAATATACAGAAGTAATTTACAGATGGAAATGTACTATGACCATGATTTACAGATGTCTCTTACTATAAACAGAAATTTACAGATGGATATATACTATGCACATAATATACAGATGTCTATTACTATAAACAGAGATTTACAGATGGATATATACTATGAACATAATATACAGATGTCTATTGCTATAGACAGAGATTTACAGATGGATATGTATTATGAACATAATGTACAGATGGCTTTTACTATAAACAGAAATTTACAGGTGGCTGTATACAATAAATTAGGCTATGGTGAGCAGCAGTGCGATGGATATAGAGTAGTGCAAATAAATTATGGACAGAAGCTATCGAAGTAACAGTGCAATGGAAGAAGTTATTGCATATTTCAGTTAAAGTGTAGGAGTGCAAGATGCATAGTAAACAGTAAACAGTCGGTACTGTAATGAACAGTTGACAGTGCAAATGAGCAGTCTGGTAGTGCAAATGAACATAAATGTTATGTATAGACAGTCCATTAGTGCAAATAACAAGTGAAGACAGGTGTGCAATGAGGGGGGAGAGAAGAGTGTAGTAGTATATGAGGGGCAGTGGGATCAGTGAGGGGCAGAGTTCAATAAAGAGACAGCTCTGGGAAAAAAGCTGTTCTTTAGTCTGCTGGTCCTGGTCCGGAGGCACCTGAAACGCCTGCCGGAGGGCAGGAGAGAAAACAGTCTGTGAGCGGGATGAGAGGAGTCCTTAAGAATGCTGCGAGCTCGACGCAGACAGCGTTTCCTCTGGATGTCCTCCATGGATGGAAGTGGAGTCCCTGTGATGCGCTGGGCGGTTTTCACCACCCGCTGCAGTGCCTTGCGCTCTGCAACAGAGCAGCTCCCATGCCAGACTGTGACACAGTTGGTCAGGATGCTTTCTATTGCACAGCGATAGAAGTTCACCAGGATAGCCGAGGACAGCCGATTCTTCTTTAGTGTCCTCAGGAAGAAGAGGCGCTGGTGAGCCTTCTTGACCAGGCTGGAGGTGTTGGTAGTCCAGGACAGGTCCTCCGAGATGTGGATCCCCAGGAACTTGAAACTGGAGACACGTTCAACAGCCATCCCATTGATGTGGATGGTGTCATGTGTGCCTCTTGACTCTTTCCTGAAGTCCACAATGAGCTCCTTTGTCTTGGAGGTGTTAAGGAGCAGGTTATTGTTGTTGCACCATGTGGCTAGGTGCTGGATCTCCTTCCTGTAGGCCGTCTCATCGTTGTTGCTGATGAGACCAATCACCGTAGTGTCGTCCGCAAACTTGATGATGGAGTTAGATCCGTTCACAGGCTTGCAGTCGGAGGTGAAGAGGGAGTAGAGGAAGGGGCTTAGCACACAGCCCTGTGGTACACCAGTGTTGAGTGTGATAGTGGTGGAGCAGATGGAGCCTGATCTCACCTGCTGTGGTCTGTTGGTCAGAAAGTCCATAATCCAATTGCATAGGGAGGTGTTAATGCCCAGGTCTTCAAGTTTGGCTATTAACTTGGATGGAATGATAGTGTTGAATGCTGAGCTGAAGTCAACAAACAACATACGTGCATAAGTGTTCCTATTGTCCAGATGTGTGAACACAGAGTGCAGTGCCATGGAAACTGCATCTTCTGTGCTCCTATTGCTGCGGTAGGCAAACTGGTGTGGGTCCAATGTGGATGGCAGAAAGTCCTTCAGGTGTGCCAGGACCAGCCGCTCAAAGCACTTCATGACAATGGGTGTCAGTGCTACAGGACGGTAGTCGTTCAGGCACTTTGGGCTGGAGTGTTTTGGCACTGGCACAATGGAGGTGCATTTAAAGCATGTTGGCACAGCTGCTTGGGCAAGAGACAGGTTGAAGATGTCAGTGAAAACCCCAGCAAGCTGCTCAGCACATGCCCTGAGTACACGTCCAGGGATGTTGTCTGGTCCAGCGGCTTTGTGCGCACTGATCCGGCTCAGTGCATTACAGACGTCTATGGAGGAGAGTGTGATTGGAGGGTGATCAACTGAGGGTTTGAGCTTGGTGGCAGTTTCTCTATTGTCTCTCTCAAAGCGAGCATAAAAGTCATTGAGCTCGTTCAGGAAGAGGACATCAGTGGCTGCGGGGGTGGAGTGGGTGGGTTTGTAATCACTGATGGCCTGGATGCCTTGCCACATGCGTCGAGGGTCGGAGTTGGAAAAGTGCTCCTCTACCTTTAGCTTGTAGCAGTGCTTGGCCTCTTTGATGCCCCTCTTCAGGTTAGCTCTGGATGTGCTGTAGGCTTGTGCATCACCTGATCTGAAGGCAGTATTGCGTGCCTTCAACAGGAGGCGCACCTCCTTGTTCATCCATGGCTTCTGATTTGGGTACGTGATGATCTGTTTCTGAGTTGTGACACTGTCTATGGTGATGTTGATGTAATCCAGTACAGAGGAGGTGTAGCAGTCAATGTCCGTGTGAGAGCCACTGGTGGCCTGAGAAGCAAATGTACTCCAGTCTGTGTGTAGAAACCTTTCCTGGAGTGTGAAATCTGCCCCCACAGGCCACACTTTGATGGTCTTCACTGATGGCTTCACACGATTGATGAGGGGTGAATACTTGGGGGTGAGGAACAAAGAAAGGTGATCTGACTGTCCCAGGTGGGGGAGGTTGGTCGCAACGTAAGCTTCAGCCATGTTTGTGTAAACATGGTCTAAGGTTTTGTTTCCTCTGATGTGACAGGAAACATGCTGGTGAAATTTGGGGAGAACTGACTTTAAGTTTGAATGATTAAAATCTCCCGCAACAATAAACGCAGCTTCCGGGTGAGCAGTCTGTTGTTTACTGATGGCCGCATGAAGTTCTTTCATAGCAAGCTTGGCATCAGCATCCGGGGGAATGTAGGCTGCAGTTATAATGGTGGAAGTGAACTCCCGTGGCAGATAAAACGGTCTACATTTAACCATGAGAAACTCAAGGTTAGCTGAACAATGTTTTCCGACAATAACAGAGTTCGTGCACCAAGCTTTGTTAATGTAAATGCACAATCCACCACCTCTGGTCTTACCGGAGCCATCTAACGTTCTATCCGCCCGGAGTGTGTGGCGTCCTGCTAAATCAATAGCATTGTCCGGTATGCCGCTGTGTAGCCATGTTTCCGTGAAGATCATAACATTACAGTTTAAAAGTCTCTTTCTGTAAGTGATGCTGTGTCGAATCTCCTCCATTTTGTTCACCAGTGACCGAACATTGGCGAGGAAAATGCTGGGTAAAGAGAGCCGGAATAAACAACAGTGCAGATGAAATAAACAATAGTGTAGATGATATACACAACAGTGCATATTGAAATAAACAACAGTGCACATAAAATAAAGAACAGTGCAGATGAAATAAACAACAGTGCATATTGAAATAAACAACAGTGCAGATGTGATGTAGTGAAAGACACAGTGTAAGACTAATTTCAATTGTATTCAAAGAACTAACTGTCAATTGTTATATAATGCTTGATAGAGTAGTTTACGATTAAATATTAACGTAAATTGTGATATCAATCAAATGTTCATAATTCATAAATATACATTTGTTTAAATCAGTGATCTGTTAAACATAATATAATGTTTGTTATTGGTCACAGTGTGAGCATATGCACAGTGTATGTTGTACAGAGCATATGTAGTGTTGTCATTCATGATTTATGGTTTTAATTTTGTCAGAGATGATTTCATTATGTTCAGAAGTAGAGATGTTGTTTGTCAGTGAATCAGAACTTCTGCTGGTGACACGAACTGCACCTGTTTTCCACTAGAAATCCATTATGCAAAGAAGTCTCTACAGCAGCCCAGTGTTGATCAACATCAACACTGGCACAGTCCTGCATCACATTTTTGTAAATACATTTAAATGAGGCTATTGTTTCACTGAATTCATCTTTACACTATCCACCCCCAAAGAAGCCCACACACACGTACTTGGACAATGAAGTGAAAACCTAATTACAGTCGAGTGTTGTCTAATTGGCCACCATTAAGCTCTACAAACATTTCCACACTCCAATGTCACCACACTGTAATTTTAACTGTTATTGTCCCTCTGTTTCCGAGCCAGCGCTCCCTAGCTCTGCCAGACACCAATCACAGAAGCCGTTTAATATTGGAACGCTAACCAGAGGAAAAGTGGGGGATTAAAGTAAATTGACAAAGATGGAATGCTGGCAAACGTTTCTTTTTGTGTGCTGTGTATTTTTCAGAGATCTCGGCTTCTGCTGCCAGTGCATTTGTCTGGCAGTGGGTTGTGTAATTGCATGGCTGTCCTCGCTGCTTTCCGATGTCTCGCTTATGTAGACGCAACTTCACACATGATCAATTCAGGCAAAAGTGGTTACAGAGGACATGGTGGGCTGTTAAAGTCACGGTGGCATGGCTGTGAGCTATCTTATCTGTGTACATCCTAGAAACGTCTTAAGTTTATAATAATGTCATTATTTGGAATTATGAACAAACCATAACCATAGTTGTTAAACTTCGTGGAGTAGGAAACTGATCTGCTAAAACTGATTCACAGAAAAGAAGCTACTCGGCCCTACTGACAGACATTATTTCGTCTACTTCTGTCTGCTGTAGTGTGTAAAGGACAATTTGAGAGTCATAGACTGTAAACATAGCCAGGGTTTAATTTTAGTGTACAAATTGTGCATAACTTTATGAAAAAAATGTGCAAGAAAGGCAAGATTAAGTCTGCAAAGTTTTCCGAACGTTACAAAACCTTTGAAAATAACCAGAAACTTTCAAGTAAGTGTTGTTTATCTTTTTTTTAATGTATTTTTGTCTCTCTCAGGTACAGAGAAAGTGCGGCAGGCTCTAGGCTGTAAACATCTTTATGTGGTGAATCCTGATTGGCTGTGGGGCTGCCTGGAGCGCTGGGAACGAGTGGAGGAGTGTCTCTTTCCTCTCAAAGAGGACTATAACAAATCAAACAGGTATTTTGTCTCGTTCTTCCGCTCACTTTTCTTTCACTCTATTTCATGTTCACACTTCTTATTTAGTGTACATTTTAACAAGAATGTTTCGCTGTGTCAGTGTTTACTGTTGCAGTTCACTCAAACGTTTAGTGAGCCTACAGCATTCCTGATTAGAATACCAGACATTAAACTCCACATTAAAGTCAGACAAAAAACTTCCAGATTTCGCTGATCCTGCAGTGTTTAAGGGATAGTTAATTTACATTTTAACCCCATTACAAACATCTGAAGTTTACATTACAGATATGTTTATTATAAGTCTTGCTCACCACATACAAAAAGTTTGGTGTGGTATATTGTATGGCCTTTTATTTATTTTAATATTTAATTTTATTTATTTGCATACAAATTTTATTAATGCTTGTAAGTTGTACATTTCCATGGAAAATTTCCATTTGTGTTCACAATAATGTCACTATTGTCATGTTAAGTTAAAGCAGCACTCTTGAACATCGATCTACGGCTGCCCCCATGTGGTTGATAAGTGCAATTTTCTGTTTTCAGTGTCGTAAATACTGTAGCTTTCTGTGTTCAGCTCAATACACACGTGAGCTTGTTTACAAAGCGGACGGGACCGGCACAAGTACATTTGTATTCACCCACAACGCATGACGTGAATATGTTTAGGAAACTCAGATAATAATAATTTTCTGTTAGTTACTAAACAAACTTGCGACCAGGCATTTTGTTTTGTGTAGTATGTGCACAGACAACATTCAATTTGCTATGAAAAACACATAGCATGGTAACTATGCAAACCACACGATAACAATAGCCCACTCATAGCATTAGCCCACTCAATGACTAAGCTGCTCAACAATTACGTGGATAACTAAGGAATCTGCAACATTTTATCACAAAACATTTATTGTGGTTTGTTAGACTTCGTTTACAAGCATTACACACATTTGTGACGATGCAAGACATGCTACCTATCGAGACAAAAACAAAATTATATTACCTATCGCCTACCTTACGGTTATAAATTGTGAACTAGTAGTGCGCCTATGAACAACCTGAAAACAGCCTAATAACAAATAAGCTAAAAAGTGCAGGAAAGTTAAAAAAATTTATTATAACACTTACAAATCCAGCATCAGTTTTGCAACCCTTTGCCTCTTTCAGTTCGCGCCATCGAGTGTAAACCCGTCCAATATTGATTCGTGATCGGGCTCATGTCCGATCATTCTCTCTTTCTTTTCTTCGCTTCCTCAGACAAAACCTCTTTAGTTTCTTTGCTGGCTCTGCCATTGCGTTGGGTTGGAGACGTGCGTCGTATTAGATTAATCCTCCTAGTAACATGGTCTTGTACACTTTCGGTATTGTACAGCTTGTTGACAAAATGGTTTATGCTCTCCTACTTGTAAGTCGCTTTGGATAAAAGCGTCTGCCAAATGAATAAATTTAATGTAAATGTACACCGCTTCGTCTTATTGTTAACTGTTGGCTAACTTCACCCAGGCTATGAGTAAAACGTGACATATGCCGCAAAGCAGGTTGATGGCTGGGCATGGGCGGGGCTTGGTGTACCTACCCGAACACCAAAGTTACAGAATCTGGTTTTGGCCGCTAGGAGCCTGCTCTGGTAGCAGCGTCAGTAAAATTCGTCCTGTTAAGAATTCTTCTACCACTCAAATAATTTTAGAGACATTATTTTAAGGTACAAAAAACTACATAGTGCTGCTTTAAACTAAAATTTTTGAAAAAAAAATTGCAAGTTTTGTTATGGCGAGGTAAGAATTTCTGTAGCTCAGTTGGTTGAGCATTGCATCAGCAGTGCGAATTTAATGTGTGCATTTGTCATGGGAACAAACCTGATCATAATTTTTTTAATACTGAATGCAATACTTTGTGTCTATCAAATGCATAAATGTTAATGTAAGTTTGGAGGTTAAACCATCTCCTCCTTCTCATTCAGGAGTAGCAGTCCTGCCACGTTTCCAGACTTCCAGTGGTCTGCCCCGAAGCCTCTTTTTCAGCTCCCTCCTGTCCAGCTGAAGCCCTCACCAGCACCAGAAATACGTACCTATGACCCCGTCACTGGCAAACTGATCCGCAGGGGACCACAAGCCTCCCGTCCCCCCACTTATCTTCACCCGCATGGATCCTCCATGTCTGTACCAGGACAGGGAGATCTGTCAACGCTCAGGTACTCTCATTACCCAGCTGCCTTTTAATGGTTGTGCATCAAACCTTCAGACAGTCTTTGAATTACCAAACACCAATTCCTTCACTATGGACAGTGTTACAGACTAGAGATGGTATAAATCATTCCCATTGTTATACCTCTGTAAGCCCAGCGAACATTAAACAATTTAAGACTGCACTAATACTGAAAGATATGAATGCAACCGAAACCACAAGTATAATGACGTGTGAGAAATGTATTAACATCGTAGAATATATTAGAATATATTAGTATAAAGTTTACACTTTATTTTAATGTGTCCATGTTACATTGTAATTATACATTTAGGTACTGAGTAATAATATTTAACTAAATGTACTTGCTATAGGGTTAGGGTCAGGATTAGGGTGTTGTTTATGGTTAGTTACATGTAATTATGCACAACTATAGATTAGATTAGATTAGATTAGATTATATTCAACTTTATTAACATTACACATGTAAAAGTACAAGGCAACGAAATGTAGTTTAGGTCTAACCAGAAGTGCAATAAGCAAGTGCAGGATATACAGCTGAGCATAAATACAGGATAGACCAAATTTAATGAATATACAAGTGGGTATGTATGTACTATGAACCTTATATACAGATAGCTATTTACTATAAACAGAAATTTACTGATGGATATGTACAAATAATAAATTAGACTAAGCAGAATAGTAGTGCAAATGAATATTAAGTGTGCATAAATTATGGACAGCAGCTATTACAGTTAACAGTGAGGTAGATGAGTTATTGCAGTATTCAGCAGTATTCAGTACATAGTACTGGAGTGCAATGATGCAGTATATGTATAAATAGTCCAGTAGAGCTAGTAAACATGTAGTACATGTGTAGACAGTCCAGTCATGTAGTTGATTGGCCTGTAGTGCAATAAAATATAGTAAATACTATGGTAAATACATGTAATATATGTAACAAGGGCATGATAAAATAAAGTGTTAACATATTAAAGAGTAAATAGCTGCTGATTTTTAAGGGCCTACTTTGATTTATGGAGTGTCCGACAACAGGTTTATGTATATACATGGTGTAAAAACACTATTATTTTGTAATAATAAGCAGTTTTTATTACCTTACTTCTTGACTGACGCTCAAATGATTCGTTCCGCGATTCATCTGTCTAATCTCTGCCTTTCTGCTAGCCTAGTCTGATCTGATTGGACAGATGGTCTAGTCTGCTGTGATTGGTTTAACACGTGTGTTCAAGTTTTCGCGGGCCAGTTCTAGTGACGTAGATACACGAAGGTTAGAGAATCGGTCTAGGTCACGATCGGTCTAGGTATTAAACTGAGCTGACAAGCAATTCTAGGTATTTTCACAAAAAGATAGTATTGACAATAAACCACACACAATGTGTATCAAACCGCAAACTATAATATATCAAAAGAGGTATTAAACAGGCTAACACAATAAACGGAACAAACAGAACGTAGAACGAAATAAAGCAAGCTCTTTTTGTGCATGACGGCACATGTTCTTATATAGCCTTGGGTCCATAGTCATTGGAAGAACTCAGAAAAAAGCAACATATAATAGTTTAATAATTAACATAATTTCTCCTCATAAATCATAAAGCATTTAGTAAACAGAAAATATTAAATCTCCATTCCTCTGACAAAAGTGAACCTGCTGCACTTTCAGAACTCTGACTAATGCTCACAAAATATTAGTTTTAGTTTAGGGTCAAACAAACCCCAGCAAAAGCAAATAACTTAAAAATACAATTAAGCTATTTAAAATATACAACTTCCTGAAGTTTCAGTCAGAGATTCTCTGCATTTATTCATGTTTTTGACCTCTGAGACCCAAAGCAAATGAAACGTATAGAGGACAACTGAAGTGGGTTAACAAGTTAGAAAGTTTATAAGATCTGGAAAAGACATGAAGTATTACATTTATTTATGAGCGATTAGAATGGCCTTCGGGTTTCCGATTCCCTAATAAAAAACGAGGGCTTATGCTTTAGAATTACATGACCTCTGTTGTGATAGACCAGCCCTTCTCAAGTCCGGACTCCGGTCCTGACCAGGAGTGACTCCGGTCCCAAACAAATACGCATTCAAGTGCACACACACAGGCGCACAAACCAGTGTTGCCGTGTTTACCGACTTTTTACTTCAGGTAAGTCGCGTATCAACTTGCAACATTTTGAATAAACCTTAGCTTTCATTCAGTAAAAAAATGTTGCTGGTACTGCCCCATGCTCACAAGGTTTTGTTCAGCGAACGGCTGAGAACAGCAGCACATTTAACTGACCGAACCACGGCTGACTCCTGAATGAATCAGTACAAAAACAATTCTTCCAAATTCCACAATTCTGTCACTGACTTCTTGGGCATATGAACATGAACGTAGTTTGTCTGTAAATATGCGCATAGTATGTTGGCCAAACAGACATTTGTGCTGCATCACAGATCAAATAAAGTAACATTCATTGCTTTATAACAGCGGATTGCGGTTATAATTTTGGATTTAAGCAAATCTGTTGAAGTGACTGTATGTTGCATTGAAGTACTATTTCAGAAACAGAAAATATGTTAATGTCTTTTTCTGCATTTTGTTGTATAAAATACAGTACTGTATGTAACAGTTAAAACCGTAAACGCAAGTATGACTTTATGAAGGGCCGTAAATATGGCCAAGAATATGGCCTCAACCCTAACACAATAAAACACACTAAAAACATGAAACAAATGTAAAAACTGAGTTTTTACAAATAAATTCTTCATATAGACAGTTGATTTGTTATTTAAAGTTGTTTTTAATGTTTTTCAAAGCACGTTTTGTAATAACAATTGTACCAGACTTTTGATGTTAATGAGAATTTAGATTCAGACCTTCGAATGTAAACTTAAAGAACCCCTATGATAGACTATCCGCTGAATTCAGCAGAAAAAGTTGGTGTTCATTTTTGTATCATAACCATAAAATTGCCTTAAGGATCCATGTTAGCAGAAAGTTCCAGCATTACATAAAAAGTGTCAAAACTTGTTTCAAAACTAATGTTTTTATTAGTATGGAAACCACCTGTATGGCCCAAACATTTCTTTCACAGACATTTTTTGGATGCTGTCAGAGTCCCCTATAAAAGGCCAGTGGGAAATGTGCCCGGTCAGCAATATCTTACCGGATGCTGTTTAAGGATCTATAGCCCATGTGCTGCGCTTGCGTTTTCTTTCCATCTCGTATTGGATTTCTCCTGAAGTCTATTTCACATTAATCTTAAAGCTCTAAATAAAACCAGAGAGAAATAAAGCATTGCACTTTGGCAGCTCTTGTGTTGTGAAACACAAATTATTAGCAAATTTCATCACCGCCCCTGGCCATTACGGTGACAAGGGAATAATTTAAGCAAGACTGTAAATAGTAATAGAAAAGGATGAAAAAGAACTGTGTTCAGTGTCAGCATCTGCAGACGAGGGAAATCTGTAGGAAAAGATGCAAGTTAAGACAAACTTGAGATGAATTGTGCAAAATGTGTCTGTCAGTGTTCCCTGTGGGTTATTTATGTGCATTATTCATAGTGGTGCAAAGAGAGACAGCACAGAAATGATTTAGATGACCTAAACACATCAGCAACGTTTAGAAAGCAGCTATTAGCATAGTAATGATTCTTCTGTACTCCTGATGATATTTATCTTTCTCGCTCTCTGAAGTCTAGCGTGCACCTAGTGACACAAAGGGACAAAGCTAAATGCAGGCTTCCATTATTATCAGCAAAGATGCCCCCAAGCTTTTACAATGAAAGTGATCTTCACTAGCGGTCAAAAGTTTTGGGACACTTACTCACTTATGTGAGTATTGTTTTCCACATTTTAGTATAATAATAAACTCATCAAAATTATGAAATAAAACAAAGGGAACTATGGGAATTATGAAAAAAGAAAACTAAATTAAAACATGTTATATTTTATTGTCTTTAGTGTTGTCACCTTTCAACTAGAATTTGCAGAAATGATTTCATGTAATTTTATAAAGCAGCTTCTTGAGGTCTCACACTGAGAGGCTTTTTAAACAAATCTATTCTGTGCTCTTATTGGCTGTTCTTTCTTAATTATTCAGTCAAAGATATCCATTTAAAAAAAAACTTTTTATTAAATAAAATGTTAGTTTTGTCATTAAAAACATGTATATTTGGAAAATTATATATTTGTCTTCTTAACTAAGAAGATATTTCAGCAAACACCTCAGATCAAAAGTTTTTTTTTAAATAATAGGAAACATTTCACTGTTGTGTCCCAAAACTTGGGATTGATGGCTTGCTGTTTAGATTATTGTAAAACATATAAGTAAATTGCATGTAATTAGCAGCATAATAAGATTCATTCACAAAGCTGTATCAGTGCCAGCCTCAACCAAATAATGAATCTTAACTTAATTTTGGCACCAGACCAGTTTGAACTGTTGAATTTCACAAATTAATATAATACAATTGCGCTTAATTATTCTTACCCTAGGTAAATATGACCAAAGAAGGCTGTGAAAATATATCTGCATCATTAAGCCTTTTGACCATTTTATTTAAAAAAAATACAAAAATCTAACCTTTCATTAGAGAACAGTGTTTTTTGTTCATATTTACCTAGGGTATGAATAATTTTGTGCACAACTGTATGTGAATTTCACTAGCTCAAGACACATTTCTGCACTGTAAGACGTAAAATATTTAGTATAAATATTTAGTATTTTCTTTTTTGCATCATTAAGTTATTATCATTAAAAATGAAATGGATTCATTTTAAAAATGTAATAATATAAGAGTCACAAAATTTGATAAAAAATACAAATAAGACATGTTTCAGAGGTTATTTTTGCTTTATCACACATTAAAATATATTTAATATTACACAAAAATTAAATATATGTTATTTAAAGACACATTTATATGACATTACATTTACAAATGATGAAACTATATTGCGTGTTCATGGCATTTGAGCATTCATGTTCAATAACTTACTTATGAGGAAAGTAGCCATGTAATAAGTGGGATAATGTGACAACAGCGGACTGTTAACAACTGACTGCCTGTACATTATCACTTACATAAAACAATTCTTATTAACATCTCATATTTGAACTTAAATAGAGAACATAATTTAATGAACTCATCAATGCATGACTCACATTTACAATATTTTTTGACACATATCTGACAAAGTGGGTTTTGTATAAATCTCTTTTTTCTCAGTTATTTTACTTGGAGAAAGCTGCTGCATTATGCTACAAACATTATAAAACTCGAGGCCTTTATGTAGTTTTTAATAAACTAGCGCTATGGTATATCAGTCTGTTTCATAATCAATATGTTGCTGATTATGAAATAGTTTGATCAGAAAAAAGGCAGATAAATATCTACTGTAGCCCTGGTTGTACTTACCTGTCTTGTGAAATACATGAGCTCTGTACCCAAGTTTTGGTACGTTTGACATTCTTGGTCCCAATCTTTCTCTGACACAACTTCATGTAACAGAAGTAAACCTGTAGAAATGGACTGGCTGATTAAATTCTGGATTATTGTTTGCTTTACTTAGCAGGTGATGAATAGTGTGCTTTGTTCTTACATTCTTTTGTTTATCAGAATTAATTCAGATGCACCTGCAGGGTTAACCAATATCAGCTTAATCACTTACTTGGCTTATCCCATTTGACTTATTTTTCTGTCCAATAATACCTACCGGCCTGTTTTTAATTGCTGCACACAATTCTTTGTCCAAAGATCATTTTAAGAGTTTACCTAAATTTGACATTAAAACCACTGCGATTCAAACGGTTGCACTATGCGTCTGAAGGCTGAGCTGATATTTCGTAATGAGCTCTCACCCCTGTTTTTAGTCTGGCCTGTTATAGGGCTTGACATGTTTGAATGAATAGCTGGGCTGCGTGGAGCCCGGTTACAACATGTCACATGTACGATCACCACGAGTGCTCTCACGCTGCTGATGAGACGATGTACCGGTCTCCTGGCAACAGGACTTGTTGAATGGTTCAAGAACAGGAAATGAGAGGCCACAAGCGTCAATACTGAATTACCCATGTTCCTTTTTGTTGCTAGGTAGCGAATAAGAGATGGACTGCATGTGCTGCTAAGTCTGAAAACATTTTTTTAGTAGAGCAGTCTTTGAAGTTGCTCATTCGAGAGAAAGCACATTTCTGAATAGATGATATGATAAGCATGGAAATATCAGATAAATGTAACTTTTAGGCCTAGAAAAGCATTATTAAAATCTAAAATGAATTTATAATAAAGGATCGTCTGAATTCTCATTATTAAATTTCATGTAGGTTTTAGAAATAATGGCTAGTAATTTTACATTTTTCCTCTCATAGTTTTGAAATAATCTTGAATGGAGGTTTCCCTCAGCACTGATTCTGAAATATATATGTGCACACACAGTCATCACATTTAGATCGTCTGCCCAGCAGAGCTCCCAGAATTTTTTGATGTTTCGTTTTAGTCACAGTCTGTCTCGTGTCAGCAGGAGGAGAGGGTTTGTTTAGCTCCAGCCTCCCTTTGTGTCTCCACTACTATTTCAGAGTTGATTTTGCTTGGTGGACCAGTCTAGAACTTTCCCACAATCCTCTGGAGTCAGGCTCTGTTTCTTAAGAAACCATTGAGCTGCCCACAGCCCCACAGTAGTATGCAGTGGTGTGTGGTGGAACTCTGAAATGAGAAGGCAGTCTTTATTCTGCTTTTATTTGAATTTTTTTCATGCTCCACACAATGTTTATAAGGTTCTCACATGGATGTAAAACCGCCATTATTTTACACGATTAACAAGCACCTAAGACTATAAAAAGTTTTAATTCTAAAATAAAATATACATATAGTTAAAATAAGTAAAATAAACAAGATAGACCTATTATTATTAATAAACTTTATATAATACTTATATTATAATAATTCTATTTATACCTATTATTAATTATATTCACCTTTTTTTGTTATTTAACCAATCCTTAGTGTTTACTTATGCCATCTGTGATTATGATCAAGCCAGTTGAGTGCTTACAGATTACTTAATTTTTAATGTCATTTCAGGTTGTGTCACGTTATTTAGAGTTCAAGTTAATTCACGTCAGTTTAAGTTAATGAGTAAAATCAAAAGAGAATTGAAATTGAATTTTATACAGCTTAAAATTGAACTACTTAGATGCTACATGAGCTGTATTGGAAAGGTCAAGGACACATGCAAATGAATTGATAGATGCACCCTGCAGCTTGTATCATGCATTCCATTAGTATTTTCAACATGTGGAGAAGTTGCAGAGGTATATCGGTGTAGATTACTTGGGATTACATCACATGAACCCAACATGTTGACGTTTTCTGGATGGCTGTGCTGGCAAGGAATTCATATCAGCTGAATGCAGCTGATCTCTGTATTCCATATCTATGTTTCACAGGAGTATGGAATTCTTTTTGAATTTTAAGTAGGTTGAGATGATATAGCTTGATAGAGCATGGTACTAGCAAAGGCAAGGTCATGGGTTGGTTGCAAACTGATAAAATGTATAGCTTGAATGCACTATAAGTCAGTAGATTGATTGGATTTTGATTGGCTGTCAATCATCTGAAAAAATGACTCTGAAAGTGATCCCAAAAAAGTTATCTCTTTTCTTTGTCATTATTGTTATCGTTATGGCGTGGACTTCGCTATTATTTTACATTTACATTAGACGTAAGACTTACATTTACACCTTAGATTTCTAAAGCTTTATTTATTGTCATTGGTCTTGGTGTGAATTGAACATGTGCCTTAATTTATGTAAACAGTTGAAAACAGCCTGACAGAACAAATATAATTGAAGTGTGTTTTAGTATACATAACTTTATGTAATATAAATTGGAGCACACAGAGCCATTTTATCCTCCCTTGATAAACATTTTAGCTCACAATGCCTTGTGAAACACTGGCTGTACTATAACTTGCTTTACAAATCACTGATCTGGAGTCAGCTTATTGATTGATTGTGTTTTTGTTCAGGTTAGCTCAGGGGTCTCAACAGTCGGAAGAAACTGCAGGATCGAGTCATGATGATGAGCAGCCTGGACCTTCACGGAGGAAACGGCAGCCCAGCATGTCAGAGTCCATGCCACTGTATACACTCTGCAAAGAGGACCTGGAGAGCATGGACAAAGAGGTTAAACACGTACACACACTTTACATTTCTATGTCTGCAAAGATGATACAATAAAGAATGCAACAAATAAGTGCTTTTTATACTAACTTTGCATTTGCACCAATACTCTGCGTGTTGGTTATTATACTGTAACATATACAGTATATAAACCCTCTGATGTTAGTGCTGTTGTAAACTTTATTGTACTTTATTGACATAGTGCAAAACAAATGTGTCATTCACCATCGGAACAATCTAGTTACTTCTCTCACATATTTAAAAGAACTCATCAATACAAAATCCCAAGTACAATACAAGTACAACATATAAAAAGTATAACATGACATTACAAAGGTGTTAAGGATGCAAAGCATAGGTGCAGTAAAGATATGGTATAATTAGCATATTCTTCATGTAATGAATAAATAATATTTTATTATTATTTATATTAAAAGTTTATTTCAATTCAATTCACAACATAACTGAACACTTTTAAGATTCAAAAAAAGCGAATTAAAAATCATGAACGAATATCCTGAAGTAACTTCCTGGTGGTGAGCCAGTGTTCATCACCCACTGAGATCTGAGGATGCAGAGCATTAATGCCGAGACTGTTTGAAGAGAATGTGTTCAAATGACTGTGATCATAGCAAAGAGAAAATTACATTTTTTAAAAGGGGAAATTAAACGATGTTCCGGTCTGATAAAGGTACATTTGCACAATAGGAAGTTCAAAAGCTTTGAATGTCTGGCGTTCCATTGGTGCCAATCCTTGTTCCATTGTTCCATTATCTCTCTCCAGCGCAACATTACATAGGACACAAATTTAATGTGATTTTAATTGAAATGGAATAGCTAAAGTAAACTATTGCCCCTTCAAAAGTGAGGAATCATGGGAACAAGAATTTAACTGAGCATGCATACATAAGGCCATGCAAGGCAGGCAAGTTTATTTATATAGCACATTTCATACACAATGGTAATTCAAAGCTCTTTACATAAAAATAATTAAAATAATCATATAGAAATATTCACAACATTAAAAACAAGGACATTTACAACTTGATATAAAATGAATTAAAGCAAAAATGATTGAAATACAGTGCAGTCAGTTCGTACATAGCACAGTGCTCATTCAGTAAATGCACAGCTAAACAGATGAGCTTTGACTGGATTTAAGTGTGGCTAATATTTTAGCACATCTGATATTTTCTGGAAGCTGATTCAACTACGGGCAGCATTATAGCTAAAAGCGGATTCCCCTTTAGAGTTTAGAGTAAACCCTTGGTATATAAGGTACAGGAGACAGAGATTTGAGAGCTGCACCCTATTTTTCTCTTTGAAAACTTTGAACTTCTGGATCCGTGTTATTGCTGTGCGATATGAGTCCAGGCATATATATTGCTTTGCTTACTTACGATCACATCGGCTCCCAGTCTTCCTCTCTGACCTTGATTTTTATTTATGGTCATGTTACTGCAGGCTGGCTCTGCTTTATTTATTAATGATTTAATCTAATGATTTGGATAGCATCCGAATTTGTCAAGGGCCCGGTGATGAAAAGATTCATCAGATTATAAGGCCTGCATGGATTATTTTTTTCTTCCAGCTTTGTGGCCATCAGCACTGGTTTTACTGCTCAAAGTGCTGCATCAGGCTTTGAGCGGAATTCATTTTTTTTTTACTTCTATCTGTTACACTTGTCTTGTCGTCTTTCCATTTTTCCCCTGAAGTGTGAAAGAGAAAGATGCGCCTCATGGCTCTTTCTTAAAATCACTGACCTAGAAACATCTCAGTTCTCAGCTTAGCAGTTATAACATTTTAGCAGTTCATGTCAAAACCCTGTCATTGCAGACAGCTTTTGTAACCACCTCTGAGGTCATGCGAATGGCTTTGTTTCATTGTTTCAGCCTCATATACAGCTGAAGATAAGTCACGTCTTACAGTCAACAAAAATACAGGCTTGTTGGAAAATTAAAAGTATCTTTATTTATTTAAATATAAAAAATGTGTTAAACATGTGGTAAGCATGTTTCATGTTTGGGCTTTAAACTGAGAAGAATTTAAGGCTTGGCACAATGACACACAACACATGCACAAAATGTATTGTGCCCAGGAGAAAGGCTACAAAATATTACAACGAGAGAATCAACAGCATATTTATAAAATATAAAATTGTATTCAGGGTATGTTTTATATCATCTGAGCTTTTTGCATTTTTTGTATATTTAAACTCAAATACTCTTTGTTAAGTAATATTGTGCAATAAATGCCTCATATGTTGATGGTTTAATTATTAAAAACAAATGTTGTACAAATTGCTCAACGGGGACATCACTTTTGGCCAGTACAGTACATAGTGACCATGTACAGAAATAATGCACATTATTCTAAAGTGTAATTTGTATATTTACGTAAGTATCGATTCTGACAGACCTGGTACCTAATACTGAAATGACTAAAACCATCAAGTTTTAACAAGCACCTTTTTATAGCTGCCGAAAGTAAATCCCTCTCTGTACAAAACCTGACATTGAAACCTCATGAAATGTCATTCACATTGGGTCGTTTGAGCCACCCCCACAGTAAAGGTCCAATCAGAATAGTCAAATAACCTCATCTGTCCTGTTCTGCATTCATACGTAACTCACGGTACTATTTGCCACTACGCAATTTATCCCAATTGTTCTATCTGGTTAAGAGGGGTTTTGGTGAATAGCTCCCCATCCTCACTAAATATGACGGCTCAGCAGAGGGTGCATGAGACCGAAGCGACTGCTGCATTATTGTTCGGAGACTTTATGAAATGGAATATGGAAGGGGTTAGTTCTTTTGTTCACAAAACATGCTGAATAGAAACAGAATAGCTTCTATTTTTAGCTTGTAGATAGAGTCTCTAGAGGCTTTATTATATGAGAAATCTGAGGTTCATGGAAAGTAAATAGATATTCGAAAAATCACGCTTGCATAGTTGAAGGTGCCATTGTGAGTTTACTTTTTGCTTTGCTGGAACAAACATCTTGAGCAGCTGAGGTGCTTTTTTACATCAGCTGCTCACGTCACATCTAAAAATGTGTTGAAAACACTGGTTTCTTCCTTCTTAGTGGAAGATGAGCTCTTACTCTTGTAGAAAAAAGTGAAACTGTTTTTACAATATTATAGTTATATTGTATCTATTTTTGTTGTTGTTTTTGTCATTTTCAAACTTTGCATATCATGACCAGTGAGATTTGTTATCATTGAAAGCACTCCATGTTGCACCATTGAATCTACATGCAGGATTGTTAAAGAGCCCATCTCTTCCTTTCCCTCGTTTTACCTTTCCTTTGGTGTGTAATTGTATGTTAGTATGTGTAAACAATCTGAAAAGTTACAGATCCCAAAGTCTGCAATAAAGCAAGTTAGTCATCACGCTACACATTTGCATAATGTCCGCCCCCTTGATATGGCAGTTCACTGGGATCTAAAGGAAATGGAAGCATCCGTGGCGAGAGTGAAACCATACAGGGCTCCAGACAGAGCCAGTTTTCGAGACTGCGTGAGCTGTGTGTGATTAGTCAACAACGCGGGTCATGCATCACTGATGTTTCCCGCTGCCGTCGCAGACGCGCACAGTTCAGGTCATCATTGACAAGTTTACACACACACACACATATCAGTGGCGAGCGGTGACTTATTTAAACGGCTATGCTGAGGGGTAAGACCAGTAGCAGCCTTTGCTAGGCCTGTCGCGATAACAACTTTTTGTTTGGCGATTAACTGCATCAGAAATAATTGCGATATTCGATATTATTGTCATTTTATAAATAATTTATGCCACTGATTAAGTAATGATATAATATTGCAAGTGCACCCTTTTACAGAACAAAGACATTTTAATATAATATTTGGACATTTAAATTGCAATGAAAATAATAACTGGAGTGAATATTTAAAATAAATAAAACCGACACTTCAAGTCGTTAATTATAATTGGTTGATTTACTTTACAAGCAGTTATGATGACGTTTAGGGTAAGCAGAGCCCTTCATATGAGAACTCTGGAGAGGGCAGCACGATTGTATGTCATAATGTGGCCGTTTAAAATACACTTGCCTAATTGACCAATGAAAAACAATGTCTCTTCATCTTGTGTGCGCGAGCTTTTGACACACAGACACAGGGCAGCGCTAACAGAGACCATCGGATAAAATGTTCATGTCATTCATTTAGGCAGGCTAGGCTTAAACAAACGGATAAATAAACACAATGGCGATTCATTGCATCACCAAAAACTATTGACGTTGTGTTTATATATTGTGCGATAAGTCGATAAATTGACTATTGTGACAGCCCTAGCCTTTGCTGTGTTTCACATGTTTTACTTGAAAAGTTCCCTCTCCCTACCATCACGTTGCAATTTGAAGAGTCTTCAGTCAAAAGTTTAATAAAAATTATTTAAAAAGATCCTCAAATTTATATTTTTTTAACAACAAGTAATTAAGTCTGCACGTTATTTTGTCGTTTTTTGCAAACGAAAATGTCCACACAAAGGTAGCAGCTGAACAGAGTCGCGTCTTTTACCAACAGACACCAGTGTTTACTTACTGGTTGAATCAAGTGAGTCAATGATTCAGATGCAGTTTGAATCTCTTTTTTTCAGACCTCAAATACTGCAAAGAAAGTTTTTTCCAAGCCAATAACTTTGTTATTTGTACACTTTTGGCTTTACAACTTGAAAGCAATATGCATATATTTAGTTGTTAAGTGTACATTGTTCACATTGATAATTACCATCAGGAATTGAAAAAGGTCGGTTTGGCCGATTTTCACCTAGGGTTGTTCCGATTGATGATACTATCGTGTATCGACGATAGTCAGACATAATGTATTGGCGATAGCTGGCTTCTTAGACGATAGCTGGCTGTTTGCCAATGAATGTTGCAAATTAATAGTACAAACGTTCATTGCGCATTTCTTTGAGCAAGAGAGCCTGCAATCGTTCCAGAGAGAGTTTGTAATGTACGGGGTCTGATTTTTCTGCGCACAAGAGAGCTTGTAATGCATGCGACTCAGGCCTTTCCTCACACCGGAGAGTGTTTGTAATGTGCGCGGCTCAGGCTTTTTTTTTTTTTTTTGAGGAATTGCTATGCGCGTGAGGGTTGAAAACCAGCACACGAGTTGTTCCCATTCACGTAAGTAATAGCAGCGCACGGGCTGACGAATTCGGATTAATGACATTGACTTACAGCAATAGTTTACTCTTTTTCGTTTAAAAGATTACGGTGGGAAGTAACAATGTTGCCAGCTGCACTGAACTCAGAATGCTTATTACAGTCACACATGGGCATTTTCTAGCCACGTTAGCTTCTGATTTTTGTCCACAAATCCAGCTTGTCATAGATAAATGCGTAAATTGCCCCACCCCTCGATACTATCGCGAATCGACGATCCACAGGCTGGCGATAGAACAATCTGATTATAGAGAATATCGCCCAACACTATTCTCACCACAGTTGGCCATATTTAAGAAGCTATATACAATTCTTGGAGAATCTTTAAACACTTGACTTAATGCAGGATCAGATCTTAAAATGTGCCAATGTTTTCGTATAATATCAGTAAACTCTTTACTTGAAGCTGTGTATTGAATGATACAAGACAACCTATTATCAGTAGTTTCCAAACGAGTTCTACCATGACATTATTTTTTATCTATCTTTTCAAAATGTGCCGCAGCCTCTTTAATCCAGTTGAAAACTCTGACCGCTTAAAAACAGTATTTCTATCTGTAGGTTTTCTATATAAACCTGTCACCAGTTAATCATTATCTTTTATGACGGGTAAGTCTAGAAAACTTTATTGTTTCTACAGTTCACACCAAATAAGAAAAAACCTATCATCAATGTAAAGACTGCATAAATAAATGTTAGATAAAAAGGGAATAACTGTTGAATTTAATACACATTCATGTTCAAAATGGCCAACATACAAGTTGTCATACTTGGGGGCCATCGTGCTCCCCATTGCCGTTCCTTTTATCTGCAAAAAATAATAATTTTTATACATAAGATTTTTCTCATAGAAAAAAATTTATAGCTTTTTTATGGCCATTATGTGGGATGTTAGTATAGGAAAAAGAAAGCCTGCAGACGGTGTAAAAAAAAAATCACTAATATGGGTTACTACAGAGGGAAGCATTTTATATATATGTTAATCACCCTCTCTCCAAAAGGTCTTGAGTTTGATTTGAAACATATTTTTGTGACTTCTGTGGTTGATTATGCTTTGTACTGTGTTGTAGATACTTTTTTTCTGATGATTGGATCATTAGTTGATTAGATTGTTCAGGTGTGATGGGTCATAAATTACTTTTCTTTTCAACATGTTGTTTGTCTTGCAAAATTATTTATTAAAATAAACTTTTTGACCAAAAAGGTCTTTTTCAGAAACTGTATTGGAATGGCCACAAAACATCCAGAAATGCTGATTAAAATTTGGAATGGGCACTTTTTCCCTCAGCTATATGTGTATAATTAACATTCCTTTAGATGTTTAACAGTTCAGTGAGATTACACAAAGCTCAGTGGAATGTGTTGAGAGGTATTTTATATGTAGTCGCAATTCTTAAAACGCTCTGAAAACACTTCTGCCCGCTATGTTTTATCGTGCTCACAGTCTTTGAAAGACTCTTAATTTTCTATCTCTTAATTCCTCTCATTTAAAGCTTCACTGCATTAAGACTTAAATGTCTGATGACTTAAATTGCATGTTGTGAGCAATGTTATTGTCATTATTCAGAATCCAGAGGTTGGTTTCTGTTGGATTTAACCTGAAAGGCCAGTGTTTTTCTGGGGTACCTGGATATCTGGAGATAAAAGGTCGAACGAACAGTGCGCAGAATGTGTTCAGGGGTAGATTTGAAAGAATGTCAGAAACCTAAGAGAATGTTATTCCCCATTTACTGCTATAGTAGGGTAAATAAATACTATGAAAGTCAATGGGGATGAGATCTGTTTGTCTGTCTCTATCATTTGGTTATATTTTATCAGATTTACCAGTTGGTATAATTTGTATTTGTTATGGTCAATTATAACAATATACCTTTCAACCTTGAGAGAATCGGGTATGGCTGAGAGGCCGCTGCTGAAACTTTGAGTGCCCGCTGCTGAAACTTTGAGTGGCTGAGATGTGATCTTACTCCAAACTTTTCATCAAACTTGAGAGCCCTGACATTAGTGACAGCAGCCTAATATTTTTGCTATTCTATGTGGTTGATATGAATCAAACAAATGAAAAGAGAAGCACTCACTGCTGACTCCGTAACCTTTGTTGCTTTATTAGGAATTTATAAAGTGAATGTTATTTTTGTTTCACAGTTTGTAGTGCTAAATTTGCCAGTAGGAGTTTAAAAACGGATATTAAAGTGGTTTAAAACATCTCCCTTTGAAACGCTATTGATCTCGACTGTCTAAACAAAGTGTCTGTTAAAGGAATATGACTTGGCCTGAAAAAAATTCAATCAGAAGAATTTTTTTCACTTTAATCCATGTGTATTTGCTTCATCTCAAATAAAATAATCAAATACATTTTTCTGTTTTTATTCCAGAAATTAATTCCACAAACAGCACTGCGCTGGCTTTCTCTCATTTGCTGATGCATTGTAAGTTGTTTTGAATAAAAACATCTGTCAGATGCATAAAAAATTTAAAATGCACATTCCTAATACTTATTGTCTTAGATTTTATAGAAAGGTATCTAAGACGACAGCATTATGGCACTCATCTTAATGCTTTTACTCTAGATTGGCAGCTCAATAGGATTGATGTGACAAAATTCTTTATATAATATGTAATTTAGTTGAATGGTGATGAATTTAGGGCTCGCTCATCTGCTTTTCACTATTTACAGTTGAATAGTTTGTGAGTAATCAAGTGACGCGAAAACATCGAGTGACGCGAAAACATCGAGTGACGCGAAACATCGAGTGACGCGAAAACATCGAGTGACAGGGAGTGTCTTCACGCGTCTGGACGTGTAAACCGCATAGAGCTGTGTCCCAAATGACATACTATACACTATGCACTTAAATTCTGCACTATGCACTTAAATTCTGCACTTTGCACTCATCCATCTAGTGTATGAATTTTAGAAGGGTAATATCATCTCAAATGGAATACTAAACGGTTTTGTAACCGGAAGTATATCGGTTTCCCAGATGAGCGCAAATGACGTCAATCGCACGGCAAAATTAGAGTAATTGAAAATCAATTTGCACATTGTACATGTAATGTAATTTTCATTTGTTTTGACCAGCATGACTTTAGTCACCATCAGATTGAAGCGTAATCACTCCGAAGGAGAACTGATAGCCCCGCCTCTTTTTCACTTCGTAAGCTAAACTGCGTCCGTTGAGTGTGTGAAGCATCCAGAGTTCCACACTTCATATTTTCGGTTAAAAAAGTGCATCATCCGGGTACTTGAAGTGCACTTCTTTTTTGAGAATTTTCAGTGTGAACGCGCTATTCACACAATTGATACTACAAAATGGCGTAGAATATTGCATAAGTGCGCGATTTGGGACGCAGCTTAGGTGTCAAGGAGCTCTTCACGTGAATTTCTCGCTGGAGTTGAACATTTTTTTTTAACCGTTTGCAGCAATCGTGCTGCCTGATTTGCATCGCCTGCCGCAAGTTTGCGTCTATTCGCGTCTTTGCATTGATTTTGTATGTAATTTACTCAAGAAAACTCACAGTTAAAGCTGCAAAATTTAAAAGGTTTTTATCTTTTTTTTGTTATTTGGAGTTAATAGTAGGTTACTCTGAGCTAAATTGGTCCTGAAACATTACCATTAAATGAAAAAAAAATGCACTTATGCCTTAGTGCTGTGAAACTTAGACATAGGGACAACCAGATAATGTGTTTTCAAATGTCATCGGTTTCTATTAACTCTGCAGCTCGAATGCCAAAGGCATTCTCAAATGTTCGGAAAGCTCTGGATGAGAAAAAAGCAAATCCCTAATTGGCTGCGTCTGGCTGTTATCATAGTCAGGTACGAGACACAGCATGGAAATGTCACCAGTAAACCACAGCCTCTAAATCATAATGTGGTTGTGGCCAGGGAGCTTTTTAGGATTGTAAAACTGGCTCTCATGACCTTTCTCATCCATACACACTCGGTCATGTACAGCAGTGTGCAGTAACACAACTGTGTTTTGATGGGAAAAGTTGACCTCTCTTGGAATACTGTGACTCTGCTAAGATGTTAAGTCATGGATTAAATGAGACCAAATGTATCATGTTCTAAAACATATTGGTCTGCAGTTCTAAATATTGCTTTGTGGCTTCATGTTCTTGTTCCATCATGGGAAAACAGTTATGTCCAAGGCTGTATGTTATTGGATTTGTTGTGACACTTGCACAGCGGGAGACGAGATGTGAAGATTGGGCCTTCCACCTTTCATACAGTCATCCTCTACAACAGCAAATGCTGCATTAACTTGCTGATTGTATCAATGGACTTTTTTGCCATGACCAAACCAGACCATTGTTATCTGTGGCACTTTAGAACAGTCCTTATAGTTTTCTCTGACACATTTTTTTTATGCATTTGGCAGACGCTTTTTATCCAAAGCGACTTACATTACATTGTACTATACATTTGTACATTTTGTGTAGTAAGCAAGTGGGGGTTAGGTGCCTTGCTCAAGGGCACTTCAGCCGTTACCTGCCAGCCCTGAGAATCGAACCAGCAACCTTCTGGTCATGAGTCCAACTCTCTAACCACTGAGCCACAACTGCCCATAACACATGGAGAGATTTTATTGACAACACTGTTTTAGAGGTCGTTCACATTTTGCGTCAAAAGATGCGCCACTTTCTCTTTTTTCCAAAGCGTTTGGAAGCTCGTGCTCTTCTAGCATCTGTCGTTGCTAAGCAACCATGGGCCACTCTTGCCGTTAAGACGAGGAGGTATTAACAAAGAATACAGTATATGGATTATATGCTTTGAAAATACCTTGCAATTACTCTGCTACAAAATGTATATATGCTGTGATCATCTGTCTCAATCTTCGCTGAGCTTTTCTAAATTGGTCCACAAAAGGTGAAGCTGATTGGTTGGTTCTTGTCACATGACCTGCGGTGCAGGTGCAGGTGCGGCATTCTAAAATGTTTAAATGTTTTCATCTTGATGCGGCGCAGACATGCGTTTTGTGTGTCTGCTGTTCTTCTCAGCTTGATTTCACATGCCAGCTCTTATTCAGACCCCACTCAGCCTCTGCTAGAACTACTGCTAAGCTAGGGCTGCTATTAGCACAGTTAAATCTGCAATCTGTATTTTTTTTTACTAAATGTCACCTTCTCTGTTTGAAACCAAAATATTGCAGATGTATCCTTATGTTGGTTCAGGTCAAATAAATAGATGCTTTCCCCTAAATCACACAGATAGGCCAAATCATAAATCATTATTATAAACTTACTGTGTATTGGGGTTACGTAAATTTGTATGTATTTTTTTATTTTGAACAAAAAAGTATAGATTGCTGCTTTAAGTGTGAAGCAGAATTATAAGAGGTTATTTCATATTATGACATTAGAATTTTTCAACATTTAAAGATGCTTCATGTAATATTAATGAGCAAATCCATGCCTTTTGTTAAAGGTATGTATCCGTTTGCATTATTATTACCTCCGAAAATATTCTCTTTATATATTGTTTCATATAAATGAGTCCTCCCCTCTAGACACAGCACTTAACATGTCAAGAAACGCAGCCATTTTTGTAACTAGGATGTTTAACATTATGATGTGACATTACAGGGGCATATAGGGCAGCAGTGCATAATTATGGCTGATGATAATTGCATGATATGATACATAACAGGTTCTTACTCGTCTTAAGAGTTTAAGTGTAGCATTGCTTCCTTTTATACCAGCAACCAGATTAAGGTTTTATGATTCATCTCCAGGATGTGTGTGAATGGATGAATGGGTGACATCTCTAGACCCATTTGTATAGTCTTTTAAGAAATGACCCAAAAGAAACACATTCACACTGTTGGGACCCAGTTAGTCTGTCCATGACAGTTGTTGCAAAGCAGCTCTTCTTTTTCAAAAAAGCTATATATTCTTAAATTCTATACATTTTGATGTTAAGCATGCATTGTTACTTTGCTGTTTCTAAGTAACAACATTTCCTCAGAAGTCAGTCAAATGTGTCTTACAGGTTGCTTTTCTCAGTAAACTCCACATAAGTAAATACCCAGCACTGTGCATTCGGCTGGAGACAGGTGTTCATTTCACACAGTGAATGACAGTATTATATGATAAGGTTGCCATAAGTGCAGACATTTATGAATGTCAAGGTAGGTACAGCCTCATGTAAAGCTGATGTATTTTCATCCTCTACTGGGATAAACTCTTCAGAGACAATTCAGAGAAAATCTGCCCTTCGTTGCATCTCTCTGAAGGCGAGTTGCAGCCAAGGGGTGAATTCATACTGACATCAATAATGAAGTGGTATTTTTACTGAGAGTTGATGTTTTGAGAAAACGTGAACGAGAACTTTATTCATTTATGCTTTAAGTTACCCAATAGAAATGTCTGCAGTGATAGCCACTGTCTACAGCTGGAGGTTAAATAGGATCAAATTTATTGTAGATTCTATAATGACTGCACAGATAGAAGATGTGCTTTAAGGAGCCAGTGGTTTTGCATTATTTTGATTTGCATTATTTTAATTGATTCAAATCAGGCTGGGCAGTGATTTGGACGCACTGAAGGAGATGTGTAGATGTAGGCAGTAATTTTCAAGAAATCACACAAAGGAGAGTGTAAGTTTGTAGAAAACAGAGTTCGTGACTAGTGTGTAATGGGGAGAAAGGTTGCGTCAGTACGTCTGGAGCCTTGAGTGTGTGTGTTAAAAAGGTCCATATTGTAATTGCGTGCCAGCAGGAATTCACAACTTTTCATGTGGTGTTAAGAGACTAGTATGTAGAATAAAAAATTAAAATTATAAATAAAATTGTACAAAAAATAAACATTTAATGTGTTAAATAAATAAATAAATAATACAAAGATCCCATCCCAGATGGAGGAAGACTAACTGAGTTCTGGACATCTAAAGATTCATTGTAGAATTTAAGTTCAGAAAAATAATAATGATATTATACTAATGCATTGCAAACTTGCAGCTGTAAATAAATTTGGTTTTAGTTAATCTTGTGCACTTTGTGCCCAGACACTTATTTTAAAAAATATTAAAACTGCAATACTTAACTTTTGCCTCTGTCACCATTTCGATTTGAAACTATAAGATGCTTCATGTACTTTCACGTGGGCTGAAGTCAGATGGCGTCAAACTGACATTCAGCTCCTGATAAAATATTGTATGACACAACAACGCAACACATACTTTTCCCATGTTATTTAGAGTTTTTGTCTACACCAGCTGCAACCACAATTAGAGACGAGCTACATCGAATTATTGATATTTTATTTTTGCATATGCCGTTGTGTCTGGTGTGGACAAGGTGTTTTATATTTACCGTTGGGAATCGGGGCAAGTTAAGGAGACTCCTTAGGGATTTCTTATGTACTTGCTCAAATATTTTTTAATTTACCCCAATAAAATAGATTGCAGCTTTAAGAAAACTATGGTTCTTTCAATTTCAAAATGGACTAATTCACTTTATTTGGCAACGATCAGTATTGTATTATGCACTATACTATATAAAAAGTGACTTGTTAAAACCCAGAATGACTGATTATAGAATACTTTGCCTTGGGAGGGGAAATTGCTTTCACGCCGCTCACATACTCTGACACTAAAGGCCGATTTATACTTCTGTGTCGGATCTACGCCGTAGCCGACGTGCACCTCTGCAAGAATGCAACAACGCGTCAACCCTATGTGGACCGCAAGCGCTGTGATTGGTCTGCTTGAACCCCTCCCTTCAGGTCAAAAAACTTTGCGATAGCGTTGGGTTTATTCATATGCATTTATGAATGAATTATCCAAATAAATTATATGTTCTACTGTAATTAACAACTCAAGCTGCAAAAGTTACTGTTTACTTGCCGCTGTCACTGCTAATGCACTGCTCAGACAGCGTACACAACAAGCCGCTTCTTCTTCTTCGGCTCTTGTCTTGGTTACACAAGCAACACGCCTGTGGACACTGACGCCTAGTGGTCATTGCCTGTCGACGCGGACAATGACGCAGAAGTATAATTGAAAACCGGCGCATTGCCTATGGTGTAGAGGCTATGCCTATGGCGTAGGTCCGACACAGAAGTATAAATCGGCCTTAAGTGACAACCTCACAGAGTAAAGACCAAGCACCTTACATTTAGAAGCATTGAATCTGTAACCATTAAATGACCAGCAGCATTTAATGAGCGGAATATGTGATTTGGTCAGAATCACTTCTTTATTGGTGTGTCTTGGGAAACACGTCTGTTTCATGTTGACAGCTGGATGTCTACCAGAACCTTTTATGTTTCTTTCCTTCTGTGTTTTTCTTCTTTGCCTCAGAAAACACCTCCTGCTGATGTAGGTATCAGTTCATTAGATGTGACATGAGCAGTAAAATGCTTTCACACCAGCCTTTGGGTTTTCTGCCGCTTTAAACAAATTGTCCTCACTGTCCTTATATAATTCGAACCAATTCTAGCTTTTCCTCTTTAGTTCTGAGTTTCTGGTCTTGGAGATGAGATTAGATATAATGGTTAGGCAGGAATGTGGTTGTTAAAAAAAACTAACCTTATTTTATTTGTTTGTATCAGAATGTTCCAGGCAGGCAGTAGTGATTAGATTAAAGAGATCTGTGTGTGTTCTGTGATTCTGAAATTTGATTAAATTAAATGGGTTTTCCATCACAATTGCTTCAAATATTGTCTCTAATTATATTACTCAGATCTCTGGTTCCAAAAACATTGTTTTTTTCTTTAAGTTTGTACCCCGATCCTACTGGACTTTGCTGACAAGGCTGATGTGGAGTAGGAAATTTATGAAATTTTAGAAATGACATATTTCCAGATATTTTTTTTATAGCCAATGTTTTTTGCACCTGCCATTGGTGAGTGAATTGAGAAAACAACCTGTCATAAATATTATCTCCTGTGTTTGTTTATTTATAGTTTTGTTAGCTTGTGTCATTTGTAAATATATTTAATTCCTGTTACAATAAAATTATTTAGCTGTATTTACATATTTCTAACAAACAATGTAGGTCAACAGTAATATGTGACCCTGGATCACAAAACCAGTCATATGTAGCACAAGAACATTTGTAGTAATAGCCAAAAATACATTATATGGGTCAAAATGATCGATTTTCATTAGCATATTCAGTAAAGATCATGTTCCATGAAGATATTTTGTAAATTTTCTTACCGTTAATATATCAAATTTTCGCTAACAAAAAATCGCTAACAAAATGCCCAGAAACACGCCTACAACCTTCGCTCGCTGCTGCCCGCTCTTTGGGAATTAATTACTCAAGTTTGGTATCTATGTAAAGCTTAGAATTTCAGCTTTTGGGTTCATCTATTCTACAGAACGTCATTACAGCGGTTAGCCAATTGAGAACGTTAAAACAAACCTGTTCCTCCTTAGCAGCAGCCTGCTACATTACCTCTGATTAACAACTTTAAAGGGTCAATGTTTATATTTTTTTGAACCCCGAGATTCCAGAGTTTTAAATAGTTAAATCTCAGCGAAATATTGTCCTATCCTAACAAACCATATATCAATAGAAATAAAAATCTCATATTTGAAAAATGTACCCTTAAAGGAGTCTTCACACTGCTCACGAATATTCGTTGCGAATGTTCGTCGCGATGATGTGCTAGAACAAAAACAATTGATTCCCATGAAGCCCTTCACATAGAACGGGAACATTCATGCTCCAAAAATGCAAATGTTTTTTCTTCTATTATGACATTCGCCGGACAAAGACACAAGCCACCCAATTAGATTTGAGCTTTACATCACGTGCTAGGGGCCGCCGCTGTTACACAAACGGCCCATTCGGTGATGCTAAAGCACTTTAAATTGACTGCAAACTCTTCAGCAATAAACACACGGTAGATCAAGATACCGGCTTAAAACAGGGACCGAATTATACTACTAATGTGTACGTATTTACTTTTATTATTTGTTTTTTTTTTTAGATTATTGTTTTAGGAGAGAATTGTCATATTGTGTGAGGTTGGTGTCTTTGGCTGGTTTCTCAGGAATGCATCAGCATCTTCTTTTTCTGAAACAGCAGCGAGTACATTGTCCATCAGCGTCATCTGGCTTAACGGAGTAAAATAGCAGCTGATGATAAATTGTTTTGCTCTTGATATGAAAGCTTGGTTCCTCGGGTATTTGTTTTCGCTTTATCGTATTTCACCGCCAATGTGAAACGGCCTTAAGAGGTTACATATGAGATGAGAAATGTATTTCCTATTTTCATTGTTTTTACCTAAAGCAGAACATTTTGGCAAAACCTGTATATGAAATTTAGAGGAGGATATATAGAGAAATGTCTGAAAGGTTTTGTGTCCATAAAAAGAAAGTCAGAATGGACAAATAATGTTTGCTTACCAACGTTCTTTAAAATATCTTCATATGTTTTTATCAGAAGAGAGAAAGTCGTCCAGGTTAGGAATGACATGATAAGTAAATGCTGAATTGTTATTTTTGGTTAAACTAAAAATACAATTTAAAGAATATACTTTAATTCAAGGAATCCACACATGGGGTCTGAAGAGAACTTCTAGATAACACTCTGATATAAAAATAATAAAATGTCAAGAATTGATGTGCTCTTTGATAGTCTCAGTACAGTGCCATTTGGCCTTCAGTATCGGTCACACGTCATATGGCATAACAGTCTAAGGGACTCAACAAATGCCACCGTTCTGGCTGGCACAGCTTTCTTTGGTTAGTCAGCTCAGTGGTGTTGACCCTCTGCCATCAGCTCGCTTTACTTCAAATGTCTTGCTTCATCTCTACAGCTCTGAGCCACTGATGTGAAACATGTCTCAAATGCTAATTATCTTTCACATTTGTCAAAATTAATGGTTAGATTAATATTTGTCAGGATTAATGGTTAGCTTACAATGACTTAAACTCGCCAGCATCTGGTCAGCCACATCTCTCACAATATTATTGTGCAAGCATTCTTCCTCTGTGTTCAACCAAACAAAGTTTTACAGATTTAAACAGATTTGGAACAACTAGAGAGTGAGTAATTCATGACAGAATTTTTATTTTGGGGTGAACTATCCCTTTACAAAAACAGATACATACTATAGACCGGTACACATTGAACCATGTACCCTTGGAAAAAAAACTAACCCATTCAACAGATATTGTCTAACAGTTGTTGAAACCTTCTTGTATTATTGCCACTCTATTGTAATTGCTTTATTGTTTTTCTAGCTTTTCTGAAGTCTAATTCACACTGATCCAACAGATGCCAACAAACACGTGAAACCCCTGTTGACGTTTGTTGGATCAATGTCAATGAGAATTTAGAATGTTGGTGTTAGTTGCTGTTTGTTGGATCAGCGTGAATTAATGGATATGCAGCAAAGCTGTCTAAATGTTGTTTTTTTTGCAATTTTAGTGACATCGATGATGCAAAGATGACACTTTACCTTTAAGCATATTTCTTTTGTTTAAGCTCATTATTTCATAACTGTTTTAAAATCTGAAATGTCTCATTGTGGTGAGATATGAGGAAAAAGTCAGCCTGTCTCCCAGCTGTCTCTCAGGTTCCTGTGTATCTCTGTTATGACCATGTCATCTCTCTTCAAAGTCAAAGCTTTAAGTGCTGTTTTTTCAAACCTTTCTAATTGAAACACTGCTTGTCAGACCGGAATAAAATTATCCTCTTGAGTTGTTAATCTGAGCACTGTAAGAGAAGCTCTCAGAGTGTCCATTCTCTTTCTCAGCACTTCACAGAAAATAAAGAAAGGAAATGAAAGCTGTGGTCATTTGTGTGTTTGAAATCTATTTGGCTTTTTTCCTTAAAGAATTTAGGTCCCCGAGGTCTAGACCTCTATAGTTTTCATGGTATGTATTACAAGTCGTGAAAAAAAAATACCTAAAAAGGATTTATTGCTCCCAATATTGTTCAAAACACCTAGATTACTGATCTTAGATCTGGTCTACCTTGAGTTGGCCAATCAAATGAAGGAAGCCGAGGATTACTGTCCAATCAAATGAAAGAAGAGACAATAAATTTGCTATTGACAGAAGTCGAGTTCTAAATGTGAAAGAGTGTGATGTAAGTAGCTAAATGTTTTATCATAGAAATGTTGGGGGGGGCGTTCACATGTAGCGTCTAAAAATGCATGCAAAACCCTGGCTGTGTCTTTCTTTTTCCAGAGCGCTCGGGAGTTTGCACTCACATTTAAGCGTGCTTTTAAATAACGAACCTGAGTAAACGACCAATTGTAATATCCAGTAATGGAAACTACAAAATGCTGAAACAGAGACAAGACAAAAACATGACCAGACCTTTACTAGTTCATGCTAAACCACATGGCTTTTACTCAGGTGTGTTTATAGGTTGTGGATAGCCTATTAAAGCAACAATATTATCTGCAAATATTTGAAACAAATCGAATTCTCAGTTTTTAATTCTCTTTCTATATTATTTTAATTTGACCTATTTTTAATAAAAAAACAAGTGTCTGCAACATTTGTAATTTGATGTCTATGTTTGTAGCTAGACAAAAAGATAAAGGTATAGTTCACAAAAAAAATTTTTTATTCTGTTATCACTCTCTTATTTTTCATTCCAAACCCAAATGCTCTTGAAAGATCGATTGTATTTTAATCTGGTAATATTTGTTTAAAAATATCAGTTGACCATGTGTTTGCTAATCACTGATAAACATGAAAAGACAGGCATAGTTTTAGCTATTGTTATCTAATCTGCACTCCAATTGCTCTAAAATCCACATGTGTAGCTTAAGAAAGTATTTTTTTGGACCTGTGTATTTCTAAAATCTTGCGTACAGCCCCTATAGAACGTTGTCAAATTTGGAAAAAAGCCAAGGTAATGAACTCAAGTTATCTTTTAATGTTTCTTAATGAATTATACTTCACCAATACTTACTGTGGGTTAAAGATTTACAGAAATTTAAATTGACACATTATTAACATTGCACTAAATTCCAATAAAATGCTGTGCATTGAATGTCTTGGTTTGGTGTTAATTAATTTGTATGAGGTATAACTATAACAATCCACTGATTATTTGGCAAAATATTAGCATAAACATGTGAATAGTTCAATTTTTATAAAATGTTAAATATGGTCTGAAAAATCTTAAGGCAAGTCTGTATGTTTGAGTCTGGAAAAGTATGGAATTTCAAAATGGAAAACCTTGCCTTTTGCTGTGGATAAAGCAACGATTTACTATAAGCATGGCAGGAATTTTTAAACACGACAGCATGAAAGTTCACAGTGCAGCATTGGGTCTCGCTGAAGATCTGAAGGTCTTTAAGCTTCTGTTTTTAGGGCATATTGAAGCTCTTCATTTATCCAACAGAAGCTCAAAGCATACATGCAGGATGCAGCTTAAAGTAAAAGCCTCAGTAGTAGTTTTCCTATTTTAGAGGCTTTACTTTTACCTCAAATTCCTTCAATTCCCAAATTGAATAAGTGCAAAGATGGTTTAAACAAAAGAAAAGTTGTAAAGCCCTGACACTTGATCCAGTCTCTCTCTAAGGTCCAATCCCAATTCTATTTTATATCCTTTCGCCTACCCCTCATCCCTTGCCCCTTGAAACAGATTGACAAGGGGATGGGCTAAAAACATTCCGCTAAGAAATCGGACGCCACTACTACACCATCATACGTCATCATACATCACTGCTAGCTCCTACATCAAAGGAGATGTGGCGATGTTTATCACAAACTTCCAAGATGCCGCCGTCAGGTGTAGTCATATCAGTTTCGTGGATTACAGCCTAAAAAGTCACCCTGAACTTTTTCGGCAAAAGCAGCGCACCATACACTCCTCTGTATCCACTCCAAACAGATTGCATTCTGGAGACTGCCATGCAACAATCACACTTTTTCAGTTGAATGTTGCGGTTCTATCGTGCAATCAGTAATGCGGTACGTTAGCAAACTTTACCGACTTTTTGTAAACGTTTTAAGTATTCAAGGCAATAAACTAAACACAACATTAAATTTAAAGTGGCCATAACTAGAGAACTATAGAGTTTCTGCATATCTCATATTAATCTTGTGTACTTACAGAGTAGTATCACACCCTTCAAATATCTGTAGAGTCTTTAGTTTGATCACGTTTATAAAAGACACAGCTGTACGATTATTTCCTAAAACAGTCAAGCTTCTGGAGGCGTGCAGCGGGTGGAACTGAAGCACGCGAGCACATAATACATCATCTCACTATTCCTGCATAACTGTTAAATCACTATGGCTCGTTTTCACAGACAAGGCTTAATACTAGTCCCAGACTAAAAGGAATTTTGAGCTGTCTTAACTGAAAATAACTTGCCCTGACATATTTTAAAACATATCAGTGCCATTGTTTTGTTTTAAGATGCACATCAGTAATGTTTTTTCTATTGTATTTTAATAAAAGCAACCTTAAATAGCCTAATTTTTTTTATGTCTTTGAACCCGGGCCTATAAGTTTGTGTATTTGCACATTATATTAATGCACATATTATTAACATTATGCACATACGCGCGGAATGCCAACAAAACATAGACATATGACTAACCTACCGCATGCTGCTAATGTCCAGCCGGCATCTTTTAGAGCTGGGACTGCTCCATCTATCGGTTTCAAACGATCCTTCGTTTGAAGTGAGGTCCCGAAAAATATTTGTCTAAAGGGCTATATACCCCTACTCCTCCAACCAAAGAGAATTGAGACAGCCGTACCCCTTCACATAAATGTGCTAAACAGAGGGGTAGGGGAATGTTTTGGGGTAGAAATGGGGTTGGGCCTAAGTCTTTTCTTACCAGTAAATTTTACTTGATAAAGAAGCTTTATAACTGGAACATTTAGGTGACATCTGTGTCTTCAGACATCCAGACCTACATTGACTTGAATATTTCAATAAAGCACTAAAAAGGTACCAATGTGGTGAAGTCTCACTTCTTTCTGTTGACCTTGTCTTGTTGTGAGTTCTTCACCACCGCAAACACGACTGCTGTAATAGCTGACCTTCTCAGCTTTTGTAATTGTTGGCAGTATTGGAATTTTTGTTTGTGCCTCCTGTGCATGCATAGACGTGTTTGTCTTTGAAGACTTCTTTCAAGCTCTGTGGAGTCAGAGGAACCCATGTGTTTCATTGAAGCTGTTATTCAGCTCTATGGTTATAGACCGTACTGTAAGGCAGACAGACCGCAGCCTTGAGGTGGCTCTTAACATTTGGGATGGACGAACTTTACATAAAAGCGCTGAATTCATGCCATATCTTTTATCTTATAGGTTATAAATAATGTACATTTGTCCAAATGCTTTTTCCTAGCCGTCGGCTCTTTGTGGAACTCTTGTGTTTTCACACAGGCAGCTGCCATATTTAGGAAGTTTCATTCCAGTCAGGCTTGCTTCAAATTAGTGGCGCTTCACTGTTATTTGGACACGAGGCTTTGGCAGGCAAATGCATGTGAACCCCTGCTTAGCTCTTTACACCGCATTCACTTAAAGCTTTCGTGCCCTCGTACAGAATTTCTTCTGTAATTTGTTTGCTGAAAGACGTGCATTCGGGAGTAAGGGCAGTCACGTGAAACTTGTTCACACGTGTCAGCGCACAGACAGCCTTATCAAGACCTTGAGTTACACTCAACTGGTATGGATGAATTTTAATGTTAAGGCAGTACCAATATGTACTTACGAATTTTGGTCTCATGCCTAGTCATGTAGCGCATGTTTTCACACTGCTTTGCTTGCACGCGCACACACACACACACACAAAAACATTTTGCCTTTTTGAATTTAAACTTTTAATGCTTTTGGGGAAGATGTTGGTGCTGTTTATCAAAGGGACAGTACAAGAAATTATGTGGTTATAGCGTGGTAATGGGACTAAAAACTAGTATTTAGACAAAAACGTATTTTGGTGTTATATAATGTAACTCAAATATATATTTGCCATAGATACAGTTCACTTCTAAAGATTTTCTAAAGAACTTAATAGAACATTGGTGTTGTCATGTTGCACAGTATATGGTAATTCCAACTGTAATGTAAATAAACCGCATGATTTTTACTTTATTGTAATGCTATATCCCCATCCAAACAACTTTATCAGCCCAACAGTGTCTGCTACAGCCACTTTTAACTTCACATGGTCATAGACTACATGCAATGCATTACAGTACTCAGCAAGACTGATGAAAGATATAATTAAAGTACTGTATTTATATATCAGAACATGACTCCTTGCTGAGTCGAGAATGAGTGAGAGTGTTCTGTTTTAAAACTCTATGTGCTGGAAAGTTTTTTGTGTGAATAATGGTCATGTCCACTTGGAAAGTTACTACTTAGCACAGAAGTCATAATTGTGATGATAATTTATTTTACTCACTTACTAAAAAGGAAACATTTTAGCTAATGCAACTTATTGAAGAGCAGTGTGCATGCACTAATTGTGTTATTAATGCATTATCTCTGTTTTCCTTATTGCACTGTCACAGAGCATCCACTAAAAATGCTTGGTGCCGGCTGCCGTGTCCGGGAATGGTTCAGTTTGCTGGGAAGGGAAAACGTGATGGATAAAAATGTGTCCATTAGAGTGTGGGGCATTTTTTGTGGTGCAACTTCCGCCTACACTCTCTATTTATTTAATTAATTAATTTATTATTCCTCTTTTTCACTACTGAGTTAAAAATGACATTGGACAGTTTCATGTGGATGTAACCAATTAGCCTCTACATTTTGAGACATCCCTTACACTCCAACTCAAAATACAATGGTAATGTAAAAAAATGCAATTAAAAAAAAAAACTTTTGTAGTAATTAGTTTTACTTTTACCTTTACCTTTTTAAAACATTAAGCATCACATGTATTTGGCTTGTTTACAACATACTTGTTAGTGGTAATGTTATGACGTATGACAGTAAACCTGTCATTGGTTTTCAGCTGTTTTAGGTACAGTTACTTTGCATGGATTTTATTATCTTCAAAATAAGAGTAGTATTAACAGATTTACCTGTTTGTTTTAGCCATACGTAACTGAAAGCTTAGTTTATATCTCTTATAAAGTACCACATTACATCCTGTCTAAAAGCCACAATGTCAAAAACCAAATTTATCAAATTACAAGGACACACAGCAAGATTTGCCATATACAGTAACTGTGATAATTATCTTCTGATAGACCAGCTGTTACCCAAGCTCACACAACAACAATAACAGTAGATGAGTCTGTCACATTTAACATCATCCTCTTAGAAAGTTTTTTTTAAAGTTTTACACCTTCAATTGTGAAGGCTTTGATTTGTGTTTTGTTGTTTGTGTAATGAGTTTTTCTGAAAGCATTTGTCATTAGCCTTAATAGACCTTTCTGTATCTCTGTGCTATTATGCCCTGATTGAGAGCTTTAATAAAATGTTCAAATATGATCTCGCAACAACATACTGTACTCGGGCACCGATGGGCTGTAAACACCACAGCCAGAATCTATCTTTGTTCATCTTTTGTTTGTTGTTTGGTTGGTCTGATCTTGGGTGATAAATCCAAATCTTGTTTCATGTAATGTGAGAATTTATCATGTATGTGAGAGTCCACATGTCCTAGCACAGATTCACAGTTACATTAGATCTTAATAATGGGAAACCAATTGCCTTAGCACCCCTTAGGGAGAATCCCAATGCATTTATCCAACATCATGTGGTGCTGTGGAGCCTGAAAAGTGTAATGTTAACTAGCTAACGATTGTTCATGTGTGTGACATGGCTTTTGGGGAATAACCACCGTGTCTGTGAGCTGTTGTTTGTCCTTATCAATTCCATCAGGTACAGTTTCATAATTATGTCTGTGCCTTTGAACAGCACTGGATCAGTTTGGAGGTTATGTTCTGTATGTGCTGGTTTTTGACTGGCTTGGATGCTCTCTTTGATTTTGATGGATAGTGAAAGCCAAATATGAATAGGGTAGAATCGGCGTAAAAATGTTAGTTGACCTTTTCTGTGATTGATGAGTCAGCTTTAAACATTTCAGTTTGTTTGCTAGAAAAACATTGGGTTGTGCAGTTGTGTTTCAGACTGGTTTGCACCAGAATGTGGTTTGTCAGTCCTGTATTTGAGTCCTTATTACGGAAGCATTCACACACAGTTTGGTTGTTTATTGGATTGACAACCGCATTTCATAGCCGGACTCACAAACGCATTTAGGGCAAAGCCCTGCTGTGTAAACGGAACCATACTGGACAACTAGTTCTCTGTCACATCACCCGTGTGTTATGGTACAGTACAGAGATGACAGCAACCCGTGCTGCAGTATTGCATTGTTATGCACAGTCGATCTTTTGACACCAGACAGCTGCACTATAAGGTGATTTTATAAGCGTTCAGAGACATCACACGGCAGCTTATGTATTCATACTACATGCATATGAGTGTTGCATTTGGTACATTGTGGACAAAATTGTGCCTATTGTTGTCAATTGGCATCAAATTATGTACAAATGAAGTGTTTTCTTTACTTCCTGTTTGCTGAGATTCCTTCATCTGATGACATCATAGATGTATTCTTCACTGCCTTCCATGTCCCATAATGCTCTGTGTGCGTGAGTAAGGTGATTGATAGAGCAGGATGAAGCTTATAAAAATTAAATTGAGGCACAGAAACCGGTTGGAGCACAGTTTTGTATAAATTAAAGTTTTTACTTTCAAGAAATTAGTATTGTGGTGTTTAAAATAATATGTGATTGTTTATTGCCAAGGTGCTCTCCGTTTATAATTCAAATAGAATTCTGTTACGCTGCCTATGAAGCCTGTCTGAATCTGTGTCTCAGAGCTGCCTTTGTTTGTATGTGCAGCCTCTAAAGTCATTGCCTGGCAAGGCAACAAGTCTTGCTTTCTTGCTTTCAGATGCAGCCTTACAGGGTTGAGTTTGGTTGCTTGTTCATTCAGACAGTAGAGACAGTTCATTCTCACAGAGTGCTGTGACTGTGAGCTGCTGTATGAACAAGACATTTCGAGACACACCTGTAAATAAATACAGTTGTCAATCCTAAAAATTGAGTGTGAACACCCACAGAATATCAAGACTGATGTGTCTACATTTCCTCCTTAAACTTAAAAATTGTACAGATCTTAGAGGTTTAAAAATTGAGCATTTTTATAGGAACGCAGAGATAAATATTGCATGTTGAACATTTAACAGTTAAATATTTCTAAAATTAATCAATTATAAATTAATTGTTTAAATAATGCAGCTCAGATTCTGAGATAAAGAGGAGCATAATGAGAAATGATGCAAACATCAAAGTCACAGTAGAACACGGGCAAAGTAAATCAGTTCTGGATAAGTTCAAACAGTGAATTCATGCCCACAGTGAACATGTTCATGAGGTCCTAAAATGGAGCATCAGTAATCATCTCAATTATTTGATTAATTGTAAAGAAATAATTTACATCCTACAGACATTTTTGCCCAACAGATATTTGGGACACATTTGATCACAAGTTTGTCTTGCACTTTTAATATAATTATTTATTAATGAAACCATGACTGTAAATGTACATGTTATCACTTGTGAATTTGAGCATAAAATGAAATTTAGCAAGCACAATAATCTAGCTCTTGACCTTCATTCCTATGTTATAGGTAGAGTTAATGAAATTCCTAAATTTGGTGTGGTGGTGTTTATAATTGCATCCCATGGGTGCCTGGGGATATTGCCATCATTGAACTCACTTAGAACTGTACACATGGCTTTGTCATATTTCTGAAGGCTGTTCCAGAGGCTACATTGGCTGCAATAATAAGCGGGAGAGAAAAGTAGTGTGTGATTGCTTTTCCCAGGAGGAAGAGAATCCAATTACGCAGGGCTAGTGGGGAGATCGGTCGTATGTGACTGTTGCTACAGTTAACCTTGGGGGTCTGAGGGGGTTTTGAGCCCTGGAGATGTTTTGACATGCCTTGACATTTATGAATTCTTTTAGTTGCTTATAAACATATTGATGGATAAAGTCTCATTACAACATATTCAGCACAAACTGCTCTACAATAATATAAGGAAAATGTATGTACGTGTTTGTATTTGTATAGAAAATCCTTTTCATGTGTGTATTAGGGCTGTCACAAACATTTTTACTACACGATGGCCAGTAAAACTATGGTAATACAAATAGTTATCAATTTGGTTAATTTGACTAAACTCGAAAGAAATTATTCTTATATTGGTCTGAAATAATATTGTTCAGGGGATCACTTTACTCTTTTACGGTTCATTGTCGGAATAATCTTTTTTTTGAGGTAAAGGTGAACCTTTCTCAATGTCCAGGCCCATCTCAAGATCTTGACGTTTGTAGCATGCGTTTGTCCAAATCCACCGGTAAATTTATCTGATGATGATACTCAATGTTTTGTTATGCCATTGTTTGGGGGCTATGTTATGTTTGTTTATTTTTAGGGATGCACCGATACCATTTTTCTAAAGGCCGAGTGCGAGTACCGATACTTTATTTCTAGTACTCGCCGATACCGATACTAATCCCTTTACCTGTAATTTTTCTTTATTTTTTGGTGAGGTGGCAATTTTCCAAGCACAACACAGTGATACTAATAAAAATAGAATAACCTTATAATTACAACTACACCTCAACATATTATGAAAAAGAAATGATTTTATGTGCTTGTCATAAACTTTAAAAGCGCAAATTTCAGTCAGTTATGTCACATGAGGTATCGGTTTTTGGTGTCGGTATACTTTTACGAGTACGAGTACATGAGCTTAGTATCGGCACCGTGCATCTCTATTTATTACACTACACAGCGCTTTTGATTCTGATTGATTCTGATCCAGTTGCAGCTCTGTGTCATGCAAAGATTTTACATCTCTAATCACATCAGTTATGCCTCTATGTGTAGCACATTTCAGTGAAGATTGTTTTATGAATCTGTCACAAATGCAGGCTTTTGCAGAGCTGTTATTGAATGAGGAGACGGTGCCTACAGTATACTGGATTCCTCATTTTCCATGTGGAAAGGAGGTTTACATAGATTTCTTGAGGGTACAGTAACAAAAAACGAATATGTCAATTATCTAAGGTTATGTTTTAAAAAGACCTACATTATAAGAAGACCATAAGATAAAAATACATTTATAAAATGTATATTATCTGACCCCTTTTAAATGGCATACCTTTTTCAGCTCATACTTAATTGTACATGTAACTCTTTTGGGCAGGTGGATGACATCCTTGGTGAAGAGAGCGAAAATGAAAGTGAGGGAAAAGGGAAAGACGAGAAGATGGAGGCAGAGGAGGAGGAGGAGGATGAAAAGCCCCAAACAAGCAGTCAGAAAAGCCTGTCAGATCACATGCAGACCCTGGGTGGTGTTGTAGAGGAAGCAGCTCAAACATCAACCAGTGCAGAAGTCTATGTGTCGGCGAGCGTGCCCAGGTATTACACGTCCATGGCTACTTTAAAAAAAAAAAAAGCAAGTCACCTGATGTTTTTATACTGGCATGCTATTTAATTCATAAAGCTGATGTTTGTACTTTGCAGACAAAACAAGGTTCATTGATTGTGCTTAAGCCTCTGTAGTAGCATAAGCAAGTATATGAGTGTTAATTGATAGCATTCTTTACTCCCTTGTACTCCCAAAACCACCACAGTTTTAGACTAGTAACTGCCAGTTGCCATGGTAATGTTTGGAACCAGAGATCTACTAGAAGGTGGGTTCCTCTCATGATGACTTTATGTCCAAGCACAAGTGTCCCACCCATGCTTCTCCCCGACATTGAAGAATGTTCTCAAATCAGCATGGCTTTCTGGGCTCGGCAATGGAAAAGAGAGCACTCTAGTTGTCTACCATATGGTTCGAACTTGGTGGGGGAAGTAGTACTTGCCCACTTTTCCCAAGAAAACCAGACAAACAAGTTTTAGTGTTTCTGCTTCCCAACAGTCATTAGCAGTGACTCAGAGCCCACAGTGCCGTAGCTGCCGCCCATGTCAGCTGAGAATGAATGCAGCAGTGGTGTAATTGTTAGCAGTTCAAGTCTGTTGGATGAGTGAAGAGGGAAAGAGAAGTAGAGGTGTAAGAAAAGATTCATGCGAGGTAGTGTCATATTGTCAATTTGGCTGAAGAAGGACTTGCATCCAGTGATTACAGCTGAACAAAGAAAACCTTGCTTTCTTACCTCACACTTTTTTTTACTATTTTATCAAACCTTTGCTGTTGAAAAAAGCGTTTGGTGTAAAATTAGAGATTGGTAAAGGCACGTGTTGTTTATGTCATTTTACGATGCTATGTTTAGATGAATATGGATTTCTTGAATCAAATTCATTTTCAATCATCCAAGTATCTTAGTAATAATAACAGTAAAATAATTGTCTGTAAATCGATTGTGAGTGATGAATTGATAACAGATACGTCAGATTAAAACCATTTATGGGTATCATATTAATTCTGACTTGCCTGAACCTGAATTTACAATAAAACCATAAATGTACTTTAGCATTACTAACTAAAAAAAATCTAAGGCTGTGTAAATTTATTTTTAAAAGTGACAAGTCAGAGGTCTCCTAGTGAGCACACCAAATGCAACAGTGGCAAACAAATAAAACTCCAATGGTGCATAAAGTGAAGAAAAGTAACCTTGGGAGAAACCCAAGTTAGTTTTCCTCTGGCACGTTAACATAAAACAGCTGCAGCTAGAGAGAAGATGAATACTGTTTGTACAAGCTAACTGAGCTGTGAGATTATTTAGAAGTCAGGCGATCTGGCAGTTGCCAGTTGAAAGAGAAACATTTTTAAAGGATATTAAATAACTCATTATTATTCCTAATGCTTTTGGTTGACCCAGGTAGTCATTTAGATGTTATGTTGGCCACAAAACTTACTGTACTTACTGTAGGGGTTTCACGTGAAAGACAAAACAGATGAAACCTTCCTGAAGCCAGAAAGCCAAAGATGCACTTTTTTCAAGGGGACCAGGATGTCACTATTTTTTGTCACTAAGTTTTGTGTACTCTCCATTTTAGATGTTTATTTATTATGTATAATGCTCAAGCTCAAGCATAAGTGTTAGGGCGTGTGCAGATAAATTACTTGTTTGTTGACTGTATGTAGATAATTTATTCAGTAGCAACTAAACATAACGTATAAAATATTTTTATAAGTGATTTAAAGATACACAGTATTTCTTATTGTTTCTCATTACTCCATATCCATCTCCTTTTGTTTCCTTAAGTTTCTTTCTCCTTCAAGATCTTGATTTGCCTTATTGGCCAATAGTTGCATTTTAGAGCATTTGAACTTTAATGGTTCATAATGTTCTGAGTTAATATTTTCTTATGTTCTCTGGTGCTATTTTCATTTAATAAGTGTACTTTAGATAGCTCCACCCTTCCATTCAGTTTAAAATTGACAGGAAGCGGTTGCTATGGCCACATTTGATGGCATGGAAACGCTCTTTATCTAAACACTGTGCCTTCATTTCGTCCTTTTGCCTAATGATGGAGAAATGGCATTTTCATGAAAGATTTTTTTTATTTCTCTTTGAGGCCAGACATTCAGCAAATGGCATGAATAGCACATTTTCTCTGTGAAAGTACTCCAGGGTCAGGAATTCAAAGTGTCAAGGACTGAACAATTATTTGAATCGTGATAACGATTTCTGCGTCTTATGATTCAGCATAATTGTCACAATAATAACGTTAAATAGCAAGCACACAACATCATGATAAGGTTAATTTTTGGAGACGTGATGTGCGGTTGAGGCACTTCACAGAATACAGCGTCACAGAAGTTTAACAGAAGCAGATTATAACATATATTTATTTTCTGTGAAGTGCAATAAATTACACAAGTGAACAAATGTATTTACACACAAATGTACACACTAATGTATTCAAGGTCAGTTAGGGATCTTTTTCTTCGCACTAACTAAGTTAGTGCGAAAAGCTGAATCACAATCTTGGCTCCTGTTGTCTCTCTGAATGGCCCTTTAGTCTTGGACTGTTATGACTGTTTCTCTGGCAGAAAAAATTCTCTTTGATTATGGTAGAAGAGCCACTGGCAGCAACAGACCTTGAATAATAGAGATGATCAAAACATCTTATCTGACAAACAGAGGTCACCTAAGACAGATTCCTCTGTCCCATGGCCAAAGTTTAGATTCCATTTATAATATTTGCATAACAATATGAGAGGTGCTTTCTAAGGTAATCATACCCCATTTCTAAATCAATTATTTATTTTCAGAAAATGTACATTATTTATGTTTCACAAATGTGAAATGATTGATTTTTCATTTCTTTTGAGATCTCCTCATGTAACTATTCAAGTACCTCATAGGAGAACATCTAGAAACTAGATTTTTTTTATTTTTAATTAAGTGGTGCTGGTGCTTGCAGAGCTAGTTGCTGTGATTTTAGATTTATTTTGGCTTATTGTAAGGTTATTGCTGTGGGGTTACTTTAAGTGCTTTTTCCTTTTTTGTTTTATGCACATTGCTATGCAGTTTCTCAGGTGTTGCTAGTGTTTATTACTGGCTCAAGTAAAAGGGCCCATCTTTGAAGGCATAATATTAGAGAGGATTTATTGAGAGACATGCAATATAATATTAAATATAATATATAATAATTAAAAAAATAATAATTAAAAAATATATATATATACATAACTGTCTTCAGAGGTGTATAAAGACCTTACATAATGAAAGTGGTGTAGTGAGCCGTTATATACCGCTATATGTTGCTAAGACCATGTTTACACAATGAAAAACTAAAAAGTTTTTCTTATGCATTTTTGAAAAGTTTAACACACGTTATCAAAACGATCTGCATTTACACGGTTCCAGGAAAATAGAAAAATGCTGTAGTATGCATGCCAGGCCAGTGAATGGCTATGTTGCTGTGTAAAGAATAGGGTTGGGTATCGTTTGTTTTTTTTCGATACCGGTGCCAAATCGATACTTTTAAAACGGTATGGTTTCGGTACCCAACCCTAGTAAAGAAACAGGATGTACGCTTGGACGTATATGTGTGTTTAAAGTCTGGCGAATGTAAATAATGTGTCTCCACAGGGCTCTACAGTGCTGATGGTAAAAACTATGATGAAATCATGCTGTCTTCGTTAACAAGATGGGACTAGAATGTTATTTGAGAACTATCGGACATTTAAAAACATATGTCTTGTGATCCAACTTGCGTGTCCCTGTCAATGGATTGCGATCAGGGTGTACTTTGCATATCTAGTCTCAGTATGGCAGCCGCACTGGACGGGTAGGCTGCCAAAACGTGAATTAGCAGCTACAATAATGGCCTCAGCACCTGAAGTTTTAGAGATAGTGTGACCAGATGTCCCGTTTTCCCGGGATTTACAATTCGTTGTGGATTAATTTAAAGTTAATGAAGGCAGGACAGCCGGAATCGCGCTGAGTGACGCACACCAGAAGCTCTCTCACGCGATCGAGTTCAAAGACAGTTGTCAGTGGTCAAATACACACACACAGATGTCAAAATGTGCAATGTAATGTGTAATGGCTTAAGTAAGGGTAGACAGGTGTGTGAAAACTGGATATGTGTCAGTATATTGCATGCATGCCTTCGGTCTTAAAGAGGCTGCAGCCTGATTAAATACTTATCTTTGGCACTATTGTTAAAACAACAAAAGATGTTAAATAAATGTATACATGTTAAGTAAACATACTGTATCTAAAAAACGAGTCTATTGAATTTGTATTTAATTTAATTAATTTAATAAAATAAAATAACTATAAAATAAATAAATCTCCCGGTGAGCAAGCCGACACAGCCCTGTGGCGAGGAACCCAAACTCCAAATGATAAATATATGGAGAAAAAAACCTCGGGAGAAACCAGTCTCAGTCGGGAGGGTCAGTTCTCCTATGACGTGTCACAGCTGTACTCAGTGACTTTGATTAACATTATAGAGAAAATGATTATCAAAGAGAGCCTATTAAATGTAATAAGGAAATAGATTTTGTTAAATTTGGAATGTTATACGTAGGAAACGGAACTGTGATGGCATAATGTAACAGCATAATGAGTGCAGCTGTAACTTCAAACTGCTGTCATGTGATGTAAGTTTAGCATTTAATACTAAGTATTGTAATACTGTTAGCATTAATATGACAACAATTAGTCCATCTTTGATTTTGGTTTGTGATCGGGTTGCATGAGCTGGAGCTGGGATGGTCAGTCAGACAGAAGGTTGTCGCAGGAGAGTGGTATCGGATGTTTGACTGGAGCTGCTGTAGCCTCTAGTTAGGGATGACATAAGGCTTTGGTCCAGAGTCTCTCCTCACCTCGGGATGACATCCGTCTGAACCTGGTGTAATCTCTCCCGACAGGGGGAGAGAAGAGACTCAATTAGCGTAGCTGCTGTTCTTAATATTTTATTTGTTTTACAATTCATGCATTATGTGAAAGCTTGGCTGAAAAAATATGTTTTTAATCTTGATTTAAATTGGTAGACTGTGTCGGACCCCCGAACAGTAACAGTAAGGCTATTCCAGAGTTTAGGCGCAACGTATTAAAAGGCTCTACCCCCTTTGATAGATTTATTTATCCTAGTTGTTATTAAAAGTCCGCAGTTTTGAGATCTTAGAGAGCGAGCTGAGTTGTAGCGTGATAAAAGTTCTGTTATGTAGGTATTAGCTAAACCGTTTAAGGCTTTATAAGTAATTAAAATAACTTTAAAGTCAATACGATACTTAATGGGTAGCCAGTATAAAGATGATAAGATTGGGGTTATGTGATCATATTTTCTAGATCTTGTAAGAACTCTGGCAGCTGCATTTTGAACTAACTGTAATTTGTTTATTGACGATGCAGGACAACCACTTAGTAGTGCATTACAATAGTCAAGTCTTGAGGTCATAAATGCATGAATTAGCCTTTCAGCGTCAGCAGCAACACAAAATATTTCGTAGTTTGGCAATATTTCTAAGATGGAAGAAAGCTGTTTTTGTGACGTTTGAGATGTGTTTTTACAAATGATAGGTTGCTATCTAATATAACGCCTTATATTGAACGCAATGTCAATGCAAACTACTACCTTGATTCAAATTTCCCACAAGCTTAACTGATTTGGTCTAAAGAGAGAAGAATAGACTATTTTTGTTTAAAGACTACATATAAAATGAAAACCAACATTAATGTTGGTAACTGCAGGTTGACTAAAAGTAATGACTAAAACTTAACAAAAATGCAATAACTTTTCGTCGACTAAAACTATAAAAGACAAAATGACTAAAATGTGACTAAGACTATTAAGTATTTTTGTCTCAAGATGAAGACTAAGACTAAATCAAAAATGGTTGTCAAAATAAATTAACACTGATGAGAAGGTAAACTATTGTACTGTCATGTCTCATACTGTGTTCCTGAATTTCCTAATAATTAACAAGCTCAGTTTTTATGCCTTTTCATATTTGTGCGCCTTTTTGCATATTTATAGCACATTAACATTGCTGGCTCTAAATAAAACTTAAAATGTCTGTGCTACTAAATTTTGGACTGTGCTCCCAAATTATTTTAATTAGGAGCACAAGCGCTCCCAAAACAATAAAGTTAGTGTAGAGCCCTGCTCCACTGGTCTTATTGGTGCAGTAAATCCACATTTTGCTAGGGAATCGTTAATACATCTTGAGCAGCGAGAGCTCACAGTACTAGAGGCCGTTTTCAAAAAATTCCGTCTTGCAGTTTACCCAGAGATAAAAACGGCAGTGTTTTTAAAAACTTGCATTTTGAGACTCATTTTCAAAAGTTTGCATTTTTCCCCCAAAATGCTGTTTCCATGTAAACGAACGGCCAAAACGCATAAAATGTTTTTTGATGCAGAAAAAAGGCAGTTTTTTAAAAACGGCATTGTATAAACGACCTCTTAGTTTTACAAACTGGACCTTTAAGACCTCAAGTTGTAGTTCATAGATGCCGTGTAGCTAAGCGAATTTTTTTAAGCAGCTATATTTGTTTTCAATGTTGATTTTAAGTTTCTTTTGCAACAAGTTTAAGTGTGAGCATAAGTGCAAGTGAAGACACCAACAAACTGATTTGCTTCCGATTGGTCAGTCTCCTCCTCATCCTCTTCTGGCCTCCGTCTTCAAAACTCTTGTGATTGCAATCAGTCTCCACTCAATGCCCTGTGCTGCCGAAATTATTTGTTTTACGTCAGTGACGGCTAAAGAAAGTCAATAACATCTGACCGTTGATTTGGAGGACACTCTGCTTATCACTGTGTGGGCGCATTGGCCATTGCTTATATGATAGTCATTATAATATCACCAAATGAGGAGAAGAACGCCATAATTGACCATTACATAATATGTGCCTATTGTTTCTTAGGCTGGCCGTTTACCCATGTTGAGTACATTCAAATTTTTTCATTTAGCAGGCGCTTTTATACACAGTGGCTTAAAATGCTATAATGGTGATAATAATAATAATAATAATAATAATAATAATAATGCATTTATTTTATATAGTGCCATTAAAAGTTGCTTTCTCAAAGCGCTTAACAACAAAACATCACATCAGGTAAAACAACACAATAACAACACTTATTACAACAATACAATACAAGAGAATAAAATAAAAGTCAAATCAAGTATAAGCGATCCTAAAATAAAATGTTTTAAGAAGAGATTTAAAAGTCGCAAGTGAGTTTGCCTCCCTGATGTCTGCTGGTAGAGAGTTCCAGACCTTAGGAGCATAAGAAGAGAATGCCCTGTCACCCATAAAGCAAAGCCGTGTCTTGGGAACCACTAAAAGACCACTCTGAGAAGAACACAGATTTCAACATGGTGTGTATGGCAGTAACAGATCAGACAGGTACTGGAAAGGAGTTTATCAACCTCTCAGCAACTGGAAAGGACAACATAGGACGCAAGCGAGCTATATTTCACAGATAGTGAAAGATCATCACCTACAACTCAACCTGGCCAAGACTGAGCTTCTCGTCCTTCCTGCCACCCCGTCAGAACAGCCCCAGCTTACCATCCAACTTGGTCCATCAAAGATAACCCCATCGACTTCAGTAAGGAATCTTGGGGTAATCATGGATGATCAGCTGACTTTTAAGGATCACGTTACTAAAACAACTCGGTCATGCAGGTTTGCATTGTACAACATTAGAAAGATCAGACCGTTCTTAACAGAACATGCAACACAGCTTCTCGTCCAGGCACTTGTCATTTCTAGACTGGATTATTGTAATGCTCTTCTGGCCGGTCTCCCAGCCTGTGCCTTCAAACCTCTGCAAATGATCCAGAATGCTGCTGCACGCCTGGTCTTCAATGAGCCCAAGAGAGCACGTCACACCTCTGCTCATCTCTCTGCACTGGCTCCCAGTAGCGGCACGCATTAAGTTCAAGGCACTGGTGCTTGCTTACAGAACAGCCACTAACACAGCACCCATCTACCTCAACTCTCTCTTACAGACCTACATCCCCTCCAGAAGTCTGCGGTCTGAAAACGAGCGGCGCCTCATTGTTCCTTCACAGAGAGGCATGAGATCCATCTCAAGGACATTTTCTTTCACCGTTCCCGGCTGGTGGAACGATCTTCCTGTTTCCATCAGGACGGTTGGATCAATTTCACAATTCAAAAAACAGCTGAAGACCCACCTCTTCCATGAGCACTTAACTGTCTCATAATTCTCTATTTTTCCTTTCCTAATGTTCTCTATATACTTGCTTATACTATCTTGACGTTGTATTTGAAACTTTGTATTACTAGCACTTCTCGTGAATATTGCTTGCTTAGACGAATCGCTTGCTGTCTTCCTCAATTGTAAGTCGCTTTGGATAAAATCGTCTGCCAAATGAATAAATGTAAATGTAAATGTAGATGGAAAAATGATATCTTAACAGTATTCTGAATGAAAGGCTCAAATGACAACGAAGCATCAAAAATTACTCCAAGATTTTTTAGTTTGCTCTGAAACTCCAACGTAATGGTAAGAGTGCAATGTAATGTAATGTTGCTAAGTTTTAGTACGAGCTGGATGAATTCATAAACTCCTCTGAAAGCACAGTGCAATGGAGAAATGACATGCTTTGTACTGTCTGCATATTAACTGCTCATAATGGGGCGGTTTCCCGGACAGGGATTAGACTAGTCCTAGACTAAAAGAAATGTAAGAGCTGTCCAAACTGAAAACACCTTGCACTGACATATTTCAAAATACATCAGTGCCTTTGTGTTGTCTCAAAATGCACACAAGTAATGTTTTTAGTAAAGTATGTTTGTTAAAACTACTTAAATTTCCCAATTAAACTAAGGCCTAGTCCAGGTTTAAGCTAATCCCTGTCTGGGAAACCACCCCAAAGTGTTTTACCATTGAAAACATTGCGCACATTACATTAAATGGATGAAAGAATGAACCGAATTTGCAGGAAAACGCTGCTTACTTCACTGCTGATATCATCTTAAGTGGTCAGAAGCGTCCGAATAAATTGGTAATTACGTGTGAGTGATTTAAGTAACAATGCATTGTAGCAATTTTCAGTAATGGTTTTTTGAAACATCTTCTGCCCAGAATCACTTTGCCAGTTACACACGTCCATCATGTGCTGATGCATGTAGTTACATATGAAATATGAAATATTGTTAAATGTGGTTGTGAGTGCCTACTGAAGGCCTGTAGATGTGCAAGGTCTTTGATGGATTGACTACAGTTTTTCCTCTAAAGGTCACATTATCCTTATTGTCCACACACATACTCACCAGGGCTGTACGTTAACATTATTGGCACGTAGCACTGGTGCTAAAAAGGTTTGTAGCACAGGCCAAACAGCATAAATATTAAATAGCTGTTATATTAGAAAAAAATAATAATGTGTAGTTTATCACATAAATAGGCAGGTAACTTATGAAGGACATTACTGTTACAGTTGGATAAATTAGGGCCATATATTTTTTCCCAAGTTCCTTTTTTCTGTTTACATTTTTCAGAGTTCTGTGTTTTCCATTCTTTTACTATACTATAATTATATGTTTGTCCACATACTGTAGAATACTACAGTTTAATGTAGTAAATATTATAATTCAATACAGTGTTTTTAATCTGGATTAACCAGACTTTTTTTGACAGGTCATCGTAAATAGTGTGGTGGTGGTGGTTGATAGCTTTTAGTGAAATGCACATTAAATAAACTCTCAGAGCAGTTCATGTCCTCATACAGCGAGACGCACACAAATGCACAGGCGTCACACGCGTGTTGTAATACGTTCACAGGGCTCTAAATATGCTCTAAATATGAACTTAGTGCAGCAGAAAAACTTTAGGTTTTAAAAGCGAAAAGAACTAAAATAGCGGAGCACAAACAAGCGACTCTGTCTATTGCATGTGCAAAATTTGTTCTTCGCACAGAGATTTTTTCGTAGCACGTCCGACATATATGTCCCACTGTACAGCCCTGCTCACAGATGCACAGTGTATGTGTAACCGCATTGTGTTTCCTCTTGACTAGTTTCTGTCTTCGTAATTGTCAGACTCATGTTGTTTGTGATATTTAAATGTTTGCTCTGTTCTTATTTTATCCTGTCTCCTGCTGTCTGCCTTCCCCTGTAATTTATTGCAGCTCATATCATTTTTATTCTCTCTCTCTGCAGCTGCATACAAATAGTGCAAGTGTATATATGCAAACAGAAATAAAAATAATAATAACAGTATTATAAAATAAAAAGTATGGTGTATGTATTTTATAGGAAAAAAATGTATGAAAACAGAAATAAAGTACAGTTTAAACAAAGATTTACAAAAGCAAAATAGACATTCAATTAGCAGAATAAAGTAATATCATTTTATGTACGTATGTTGGTAAAATCAGGTTAGGGCAGATTCTGTGTTTTCTCTTTTGTTATGACAATGTGTAATTGTAGTGTGATTTGTGCATAATGTTAATGTGCGTTGTGTTAGCACTGATCTGCATCTTTTCAGAAAGGTCATCATTTTACTGAGGTTAACTGTGCCATAAATGGCTTTAAGTGCTGATATAGCGTAAAAAATAAACAAACAAACAAACTGAAGTTAACTGTAGGGGCAAAGGTCTGACAGTATTGTTCTAGCAGGTCCAGGTTCTGTTGTAAACCATGTTCAGTGGGAGACACCAGAAGCAGATCATCTGCATAGAGTAGACCTTTAATTTGTGGATGGTGTAGAGCAGTGGTTCTCAACGTTGTTCCTGGGGACCCACAGCTCTGCACATTTCGCATGTTTCCCTTATCTAACTCACCTGATTCAAATTATCCACTCATTAAGGTAGAAATCTATGAACTGAAGAAAGCGTGCCAGTTAAGGAGACATACAAAATGTGTAGAGCAGTGGGTCCCCAGGAACAAGGTTGAGAACCACTGGTGTAGAGCTAGACAAGGTGCTTCAGATCACTCTAGAATGGTTGCCAGTTCATTGACGTAAATGTTAAACAATGTTGTTTTTTTCAAGGAACAATACTTGATTTTTTTGTATGATCTATTGACAGAAATGCAATATAACATACAAAACTGTTTCTTCAGAGGTGTATAAAGACTGTACGTAATGAACAGTTATGTTTTTATTACCTTAGAATAACCCATTTTTATCTACATATGTGCAGGCATATTTATGTGGAATTTTACATGTTGTGCGGCCATGTTTGATTACAGAAGCCCTAAACGGACAAACAGCTCACAGAGCGCATTTCATATATGTTGGTCTTCTTCGTATGGTTTTTTTAGAGGCAGCTTGCATCATCACTGAGTTGAAGACGCACGGAGAAGTAAGTTCGTAGTAAGTGAAGGAGGAGTAGTCATAATCTGGCTGAAGCATAGATCGTTTTGTTTTTAGAAGTGTTAATCAAATGGAGCACCATGCGTATTGTGCACAAGAGCTGACAGAGCGTGAATCTCCGTCGGCAAAGAAGCGCAAACGTGATGCTGCCAGATGAACTAGAGACAAACAACGGCAGAAATCCAGGATAAACATCGGTGTAGCCATTACCAGATGGAAGGCATTGTTGAAAGACAAATGTTTTCAACGCTACGCCGAAGTTGCCTGTTTTCAGACAACGACATCTTTTTTTCTTGTTGCGGCCACCGTCGTACTTTGAAAAGGAAGGGTGAGCAAATGACTGACAGATTTGTCGCAAATCTATACTGCAACGCTAGTGGCCGCTAAAAACCCGGGACTTCACCTTTAAGCATCAACCCTTTCTCACCCCACGCCCCTGGGAAAGATATCTAGTACGTTTTGTGCTGATGTTTTCTCCACATTTACTTTCAGTGTATGTTGATTTGCTAAGATAATAGGTTTTACCACCTATGCCACTTTCAGTAAGTTTGTAAAGCAGTCTTTGGTGCCAAATTGAGTCAAAAGCTCAATAAAGCATATTATGTTTTACCTTCATCTTGGTTAACATGGTTTTCAATTAAAGTATAGTATGAAGCTTAGGAGAAATATCTGCTAGTTGTGAGAATTATTTCGTTTTCTAATTATTTTCCTTATAATTCTATGCTGGTCTGGAGTGTTGTTTACTGCTAGTTGAATTTAGATTACAGAAAAGGTTTTAACCATTTGATAATTTAGCACTTAAGTCCAGAACAGGCCAGCATTAGTTTTGATTTAAGCCATTGCGTGCTTTAGGGCGGGTGTCTAGCAAGGCGTTTATGCCGGCGTTCTGCGTGTTTTTTCAATTGATTCCAATGGAAGCGCCACGTTTTAAAAAAACGCGAGCACCTGACGGTTATTTTCCGCGCTCAGCACCGGCGCTCTGGGTTTTTTCCGTGCTCAGTGCCAGCTATCGACCGTGCGCTCAGAGTTGAAAAATGTTCAACTTTATGAAGAACGCTGAGCTCGTCAATGTCACTTTAACTCAGCCATCCAATCACAGTGCAGGAGGGGCGGGACAAATACCATGGCAACCAACTGTCACAAACAAACTACTCTGTATCATAGCAACCACCGCGTCTCGACTGAAAAGCTACGCCTTCAAAACGCTGTCCAAGCGCCTGCAGTGGGTGTTTTCAGCCAAGCTTCTGCCGTTTTCAGCCGCATAAAAAGCCTTGGTGGACACGCGCTTTTAGGCTTTGCCTTGCTAATTTGAAACGCTCGGGCAGCGACTGTAAGAGTATTTAAACTGTTCTTAATCAGGAGAAGCGAGTAGTCTGTAGTCACGGCAAGAGCGCAAGCATAAGTGTTCAGTGTATATTATATGTTTCTGTTGTATGACGCTTAGGAGAAATATCTGCTAGTTGTGAGAATTATTTCGTTTTCTAATTATTTTTCTTATAATTCTATGCTGCTCTGGAGTGTTGTTTACTGCTAGTTGAATTTAGATTACAGAAAAGGTTTTAACCATTTGATGATTTAGCACTTAAGTCCGGAACAGTCCCGCATTAGTTTCGGTTTGAGCCACTGCATGCTTTAGGCTTTGTCTTGGTAATTTGAAATGCTCGGGCAGCTGTTTCTACTCATTACGTGATAAGCTACGTATTTGGTATCGAAAGTTGTGCTGGCGCGGAAGCGTTCAGCCCTCCTCACGTGAAGACCGACGATGTAAAGAACTGGGACTCTACCTGCGCGACTCCACTGAGCAACGACACCGGCAACGCTAGTAGTATGTTTACAAAAAATCTTTACTATTTTTCTCTCCATTCTTTTTGCCTTTTCTATCCTTACCAGGGGCGTCGCTAGTCCCTTTTTAGGTGGGCTTTAGCCCCCCTAAATGTCTAGCTTAGCCCCCCTAAAAAACGGATTAATTATGTAATTTGTACAGGAATTCGAGATCGCTTAGTCATCTTTAAAACTCTTATTATGAAAACGGCGGCAGGCTGCGTTATTAGCGCGTTCTTTATCTTCAGTACACAGCGGCACAGAGTGAAGTGAACATCATAAGCAGAGTACAAGGTGTGTACATTAACACAACTGCATCTTTGCCATTCTTTGTTATAAATTCAGTTTACGTAATGTGATGCAAGACACTTTCCCATCCACTGTAAAAGTTTTGTCTGCGTTCACCCCTCATGCGTTCACACCACACACTTATAATGTTACCTATAGTTTTTTACCTCCAGTAAAATGAAAGCACTTCACACCAATGATGGCATAATTTAGAGAACGATCATGATGATATTGTACTTTGTAGCACACAGAAAATTGTTAAATTAATGATGAAGTGCTGTTTTATTTTTCTGCACCGGTAGTTATAGAGAGCTGAAGCTAGTTTGAGAGCTCCTGAAAGACGACAGGTCAGGGAGAGATTTAGTTCAGACTGGTGCGGCTGTGTTATTCAGTTCAGAGTAAACAGAAGTGTACATAGAAGCTCTTTGTCTTTCTGTTCTTCAGACGCTGCAGTATTTTTATTATTAATTGAAAACATATTGTGGATGTGACAGATGAACTCGCAGTGATGCACAGGAGTGACAGCACTCCAGTTTATCATATTGATTAATATGGAAACATCATATCAAGTTATTCCTTCTACTAAATAATGACTGAGCAGTTTGTGACATTTATTATATGGATTTGTGGCTGTTGTTGTCACTTTGAATTATAAATGTTGCAAATTGATCGATTAATGTGATATTCATTTTATTAACAATAACTTGTTTTTATTCTGCATATTCTTACTTTATTTTAGTAATGTATGCAATATGTAGTGCTTAGAAAGTGGCTATCTTATACATATTTACTTCGAGGCTGAGCCCCCCTAATATTGAAATCTAGAAACGCCCCTGGTCCTTAATCACACAGCATGTGCTTCCAAACCATTCCTGTGGTCCCATGACATCCCTCTCGCCCATGACACCCCTCTCGCCCATGACACTCTTTCACGAGAAGGTGGCGGAGTAATCCTGCCAACCTTCGCACTATCTGTACTTCTTCAACTCCTCCCCTCTCTCTTTCCATTGGTTTCCATCATACATGCACATGGTTTCTCTTACCGTTGTTATGCTGATGACACTCAACTTCACTTCTCGTTTCATCCTGATGACTCCACGGTAGCCACACGAATCTCAGAGTGCCTGGCTGACATCTCTTCATGGATGAATGAACATCTACAACTCAACCTGGCCAAGACTGAGCTTTTAATCTTTCCTGCCACTCCATCAGAACAGCACCAGCTTACCATCCAGCTTGGTCCATCTAAGATAACCCCATTAACTTCAGTTAGGAATCTTGGGGTAATCATGGATGATCAGCTGACTTTTAAGGATCTCGTTGCTAAAACAACACGGTCATGCAGGTTTGCATTGTACAACATTAGGAAGATCAGACTGTTCTTGACAGAGCATGCAACACAGTTTCTTGTCCGGGCTCTTGTCACTTCTAGACTGGATTACTGTAATGCTCTTCTGGCCAGTCTCCCAGCCTGTGCCTTCAAACCTCTGCAATTGATCCAGAATGCAGCTGCATGCCTGGTCTTCAATGAGCCCAAGAGAGCCCATGTCACACCTCTGCTCATCTTTCTGCACTGGCTCCAAGTTGCGGCTCGCATTAAGTTCAAGGCACTGGTGCTTGCTTATAGAACAGCCACCAACACAGCAACCCCCTACCTTAACTCTCTCTTACAGACCTACATCCTTCAGAAGTCTTCGGTCTGTTAATGATCAGTGCCTCGTTGTACCTTCACAGAGAGGCATAAGATCTATTTGAAGGACATTTTCATTCACTGTTCCCTGCTGGTGGAATAATCTTCCTATTTTCATCAGGACAGCTGGATCAATGTCACTGTTCAAAAAACAGCTAAAGACCCACCGCTTCTGTGAGCACTTAACTGTCTAAAAAAAAAAAAACCTACTTTTCCTTTTCTAATTTTCTCAGTATACTCTGTATGTTTATACCATCTTAATGTTGTATCTGAAACTTTGTATTACTCGCATTTCTCGTTAATATTGCTTTACTTAGATGAATCGCTTGCTGTTTTCCTTAATTGTAAGTCGCTTTGGATAGAAGCCTCTGCCAAATGAATAAATGTAAATGTATATATATGATCAGACCTTCTGTAATTTGGTAAGAATCCTATTTGACTTTTGCTCAGGACGTTGTGTATCTCTCTCTCGCTGTCTTGCTCTTGCTTTTTCTCTTGCTCTTTCACCCCTCATATAAAGTTGATGTTATTACCTGTTTGTTTTTTACTATGAACATACCACAACTTTCCTTGTTTCTTCTTTTTGATTTTTTTTTTCTATTGATAATTTTTATGAACTCTTTACTAAATTATTTTCCCCCATTCCTGTCCTCTTTTCTTCCTTCATTTTATTATATTTCTATCTGCCATTTTTTATGTTTTCCATTACAGTTTTCTTGTCATTCTATATCTTCAATCTCAGTAAGGAGCATAAAGATTGTGTTCTTGGTGGAGCTATACAACATGGCTAATGTGAAGGTAGAGGAAAAATTTAGGATGTGTTATCAACCAGTATATGTGTACTCAGTCTTTATGACATTTTTACCTTTTTACGTTGTGAAAAACGAGTGAGTTTGTGTGAAACCGCAGATTCTATTTCTGTTACCAGCCTTCCAGCAGTTCGAATATCTGCTGGAGGGTTACAAATGTATCTGCCGCAGTTTCATCTCCTCAGCGAGATCACCTCACATCCTCTTTTCCAGTGGACTGCCTGCATTCAGAAGCCCAGAAGTGCAAAAAAGATCCTGTTAAATTCTCTCAATGAGCATTTATTAGACCCAATCTCCCCTGATTCTTTAATTACTTTTTCCTTGATGTTATGTGCTTCTGTTATCTAGTGCTATTCTCCAGGAGTAGAAAACCTCCAGTTTTTTTTTTTAGATTAAAGGCATCTTGCGTCGCCACGTGGAGTGAATATATTCTGTGCTTTACTGTGCACTGTATGTGTACTGGCCCGCAGGATGCTTTTAGTGATTTAGCTTTGATGGTGTTACATGAAGTCCTTACTCTTATGAAAGGCTTATTCTGGAGAAATATATAGCTGAGAGATGTCCAGATAAAATCTACAGTTAAAAGAAACCAGACATAAAAAACTAAAATTTGCTAGTTGGTTGCTTCGTCGTCTCAAGAAATTTCTGCGTACACACGAAACCGTTCAAAACTATGTAGTATACATGCCTGACCAGTATGTGGCGCTGTACGTCCGCCACAGAGATACACTAAAAACAGAGAAGGCGGCTCGGAGCATGCGCATAAATCTTGCGTGCTGTATACAAATGTGCGGTGATGACATCATCGTTTCAGAAAATATACGGATCGGCTGGTTCTTATTATTGTGTAGTGATATACTGTTGTATTGTGCCAGCTTTAGGCCCATTGTGGCACTTTCAAATGCCAGGTAAAACTTATTGCTAATTCAACAAGCTTCATGAATTGAGGAATGATTGATGTCTGTAACGCTGCTGGGTGGGGATGGGTTACACAGCGAAGTTGAAACTAGCATTACGTTACATTTATGCATTTGGCATAAAGTATGTGGCTCAATCTTGTGCAACTACAGGAACTTAATGTCAATGTGTTTTGAATAAACTTTAAAGGCTCAGCAAACACGTGCTGCATGAAGCTCTGTGCACTCTGGAAATGTTTTTTTGGAAATGGAAAGCTTATCAGCTTGAGTTCCATAATGGACAGAAGAACAAGAGCGTGACTTCCGCACCCCCCTGCTGAGGCAGAAGCATTGTGGTCCTTTACATCTAAAGAACTTCGTTCTACCTTGAAATTAAAAGAAAAGGCTACAACAGCCAATTTATGCAAGTGCCAAGAGCGCGTTCACTGAAGCTTGGGTTAATTAGGCCCGTGTTTCTGTCACTGTCGTGGAAAAACTGAATTTTCAGCTCCACGGCAGTTGACCTGTTTGGCATGTTGTGTAGATACAGAGAGGTAATTTAAATGTTGTCAGTTTAATAAAGGGCTTGTTTAATCAACTCCACTGTAATAATATGACTAGACAAGACCCCATTATTATAAAAGGAGTTGGAATATATGGCCAGAAAGGTATGGTTGTGCAGTATACTGGTCAAAAAAATTGGTGGTGGTACTGAAAATTGTCATTATCACTATTAATCGCTAATATTTAGGACAGTAATCATTTCAGACAGAGTGACATGTGAAGTGTATGGTATGAGTTAATGTGTAATAACTATTTAATATGTTAGTTTAACACCTTCGAAAATTGACATTTTCATTCTGTAAGTTGTATATGCATTATTTTCAGATTCACCCAAAAAGGAAAATTCTTTTTTTATTTACTCATCCTCATGTAATTTCAAACCTGTATGACTTTTTCTTCTGCTGAACACAATGATATTTCAAAGAAGGTAGGTACCCAAACAACATTTTTCACATTGACTTCAATTGTACGGACACAAAACCACTATGACATTTCTTTAAGCATCATCTTTTGTGTTCTACAGAAGATAGAGTCATATACATATATTGAATGACATGAGGGTGAATAAAAGGGGACATCATTTTTATTGTTTAGTGAACTATCCCTTAAACAAAACTCTTTTGCATACTTTGTAATGTAATGCCAGGGTTTCTCTTATTATATTTAATATATTTAATTGACAAATCTCTTTAGTCAAAGTCAGCTATTGTCAATTCTGCCACATGTACAGTACATACAAATGGAGGATTGAAATTGCGTTACTCTCAGACCCTAGGTGCATACAGATAACATAGAATAAACATATATCAAAAAAATATCAAATTACAGATAAATACAAAATCTATATATATACACAAAACAACTTTACAAGCAAGGGATATGTAATTGAAATATTTGTTCAAACCAAAGAAATAATCAACAGTGCAGATGAGATAAACAGCAGTGCAGATTAAATAAACAGCAGCGTAGATGAAATAAACAACAGTGCAGATGAAATAAACAGCAGTGCAGATGAAATAAACAGCAGTGCAGATGAAACAATCAAATCAAATGGTGCAGATGAAATAAACAACAGTGTAGATGAGAAACACAACAGTGCAGATGAAATAAACAGCAGTGCAAATGTAATGTAGTGCAAAGCGTATCGGTCTGTTTTAAAGTGTCAAGAGAGCAGGTTTGTTTAACTGACTTAGAGGTGGTTAGTTGAGAAGGCTCAGACCACTACTGAAAAGGGGTTGAGCAGTTCAATGTTCCGTAAAGTGACAAGTGCGGGACAGAGTATGATGTGGGAAGGGATGGATGGGTTCAGGGTTCAGAGGTGCGTGTGGCAATGGAGGGGAGGGAAGGCAGGGTCGGAAGGGAAATTAGCGTCCTGACTGCCTGGTGTATGAAGCACAGGGCAGCCTTTACCTGGGTGAAAGCCCGTTGGCACGGCTCCGTCCACTGGACGGTATCTGGCGCGTCCTTTTTAGTGAGGTCCGTTATCGGGCTGGTAAGCGCCAAATAATTGGAGACAAACCTCCGGTAGTAGCCAGCCAGCCCTAAGAACTGCCTCACCTCCTTTTTGGTCTTGGGTCTCGGAGAGGCTGCAATCGCTGGCGTCTTATCAATTTGGGGACGCACCTGTCCGTGACCCAAGTGGAAGCCCAGATACCTTACCTCCACTCGCCCAATCGCACACTTCTTCGGGTTAGCCGTGAGTCCCGCCGCTCTCAGCGAGTTCAGGACCGCTCTCAGATGTTGCATATGCCGCTGCCAGTCGTTACTATAGATGATGATGTCGTCTAAGTACGCAGCGGCATATGCTGTGTGGGGACGGAGGATGCGGTCCATCAATCGCTGAAACGTGGCCGGGGCTCCGAATAAGCCGAAGGGAAGGGTGACGAATTGGTGTAATCCAAACGGCGTGGTGAAGGCTGTTTTTTCTTTAGATAAAGGAGACAAGGGGATCTGCCAATACCCTTTTGTTAAATCCAGTGTCGAATAAAAGTGAGCCGAGCCTAATCGATCCAGTAACTCGTCAATACGCGGCATGGGATATGCATCGAATTTCGACACAGCGTTCACCTTGCGATAGTCCACACAGAAGCGCACCGAGCCGTCGGTTTTGGGAACTAAAACTATCGGGCTCGCCCAATCGCTGTGGGACTCCTCGATTACTCCCATATCGAGCATGGCGCCTAATTCTTCCTGAACCACCTTTTTTTTGTGTTCAGGTAAACGATACGGCCAGCTGCGAACTACCACGCCCGGCGTGGTCTCAATATGGTGTTCGATGAGTGTAGTTCGACCGGGTAGGGGCGAGAACACATCGGCGAATTGCGCCTGTAGTTGAGTTATGTCCGTGATCTGGGAGGGTGAGAGGTGATCTCTCCCAGAGCCAATGGCGACAGATCGGCCAGGTTTACGTACCTCCGGCCCGAGATCATCCTCTCTACTCACCACCGTCGCCAGCATCACGGCATCAGCCTCATTCCATTTTTTTAGGAGATTGAGGTGATATATCTGATGTGCCCCGCTCCTGTCTGGTCGAATTACCTCATAATCGAGCTCCCCTAATTGCCGTGTAACCACAAAGGGTCCTTGCCACTTTGCGAGCAATTTCAAGCTCGATGTAGGGAGTAAGACGAGCACTTTCTCTCCCGGTGCAAATTTACATAATCTAGCCCCTCTGTCGTATTGCTGTTTTTGTTTGTCCTGGGCCTGTAACAAATTCTCCATAGAGAGCCGCCCCAGAGTGTGGAGTTTTGCTCTCAGGTCGAGGACAAACTGAATTTCATTTTTACTAGCGGATGGTCCGTCCTCCCAAGTTTCTCTTAGAACGTCTAACACCCCGCGGGGCTGACGGCCGTAGAGCAACTCGAAGGGAGAAAATCCCGTGGAGGCTTGGGGGATTTCGCGAACAGCAAACAGCAGAGGCTCTAGCCATTTATCTCAATTTTTGGCGTCTTCGTGAACGAATTTCCGGATCATGGCTTTTAACGTACGGTTAAAACGCTCGACCAAGCCGTCCGTTTGTTGGTTATAGACGCTTGTTCGAACCGTCTTAATGCCTAATAATCCGTATAGTTCGCGCAGTGTGCGTGACATAAACGCCGTGCCTTAATCCGTGAGAACCTCTTTGGGGATTCCCTCATGGGAGATCAATGAGAAGAGGGCTTCCGCAACACTCTTTGCTGAAACTAGGCCTGAACTAGGGGAAGAGGGCACAATGGTGCTTTTGGGGTGGCCGGGGGATTAACCAACTGACATTCGCGACACGCGGCACACCATCTGCGCACGTTCTCGTGAATGCCCGGCCAAAAAAAAAACGGGCCGTTAGACGATTTAGTGTCGCTGTCTGTCTTAAATGCCCGGCCATTGGATTAGAATGGGCTGCCTGGAAAAGCATTTCCCGACGGCCTTTAGGTATGACCAACTGGGTTGTATCTGTCTTTGATTGAGCGTCCTGGGCCACTCGATACAACCGGTCTTTAATAATGGCGAAATACGGGTATGAGAGTGGCCGCGCGGGTTGGAGAGGCTGTCCGTCGATGGTGCGGACATGTTCAAACGCATTTTTGAGCGAGTCATCTCGTGACTGTTCCAGGGGAAAATCATTGCACGATGAGAGATCTCGTCTCAAAATCGCGCTCTGTTCCCCTGAAACAGTCCCCGATGGTCCCGGCTCAGCCTCGCCAAGTTGCGCAACCGCCCCCTCCCGATGCCTATGTTTCTCCCCGGAAGCATCCACGCATAAATAACCCAGTAATATATTAAAATTGGGCCAATCTGTTCCCAAAATCAGTGGATGCCGAAGGTGCTGGTTAACGGCCACCTTTACACTATGTTTTTTACCACGAAATTTGATATCCATAGACATCAGCGGGTAATTCACCACATCCCCGTGCACACACCTCACCTTAACCATGCGACTTTTATCCCATGCTGCGGACTGAATCAGGCCTGGGTGAATAGAGGTTTGGTTACAGCCCGAGTCCACCAAGGCCTGATATGTACCCCCCTTGTACTCACTGGTACTTGGTACTGGCCCGCGGCGTGTCGGGGACGCGGATCACCATCCCGACCTCCATTAATGGGCATTGGGCGATGAGGTGATCCGAGTCCCCGCAACGCCAACAGGCCGGCCCGGGCTTTCCCCCTACCCCAGCAGTGGGAAATGGGCCACGGGATTGGGGAGAGGAGGGTGGAGCTCTCGATGTTAGTTGGCTCCCGCCGCGAGGGGGCCCCCGCTCCCATCGCGGGATCGTGGTGGCAGGAGGGCCCGTGTTGCCTCTACCGCGGGTTGCCATCCGTGGTAGGGGGGGTTTCTCCAATCTGGGAGCGGGAGACGGGGAAGAGAGAGGGATGGGAAAAAATGTGGGGGGAAAAATTAGAAGGGGGTTCGCCGACCCCCGGGCATGCTGCCATGTGGTCCTCGGCCAGCTGGGTGGCCTGCGTCAGCGACGTCGGACGGTGGCACTGGACCCACTGGGCGGTTCTCGTGGGCAACCGCCCCACAAACTGCTCCAGGGCCACCGTCTCTATCACAGAATCCGGAGCTGCTGGGCCAAGACAAATGGCGGAGCGCCCTCCCCCAGCTCCAAAGAGCGGAACCGAAGCCGCTGCTGCTCCGGTGTTAGTCCGACCCGCTGTATGATGGCCTTCCTCAGGTCGTCGTAGATGCGGAGGTTCGGGACTGGCAGCTGTTGAGCCGCGAGCTGGGCCTCGCCGGTCAATAGCGGAATCAAATGGGCGGCCCAGTCTGCGCGGGGCCAGCCCGCCCCCTCCGCGGACCTCTTGAAGAGGTCAAGGAAGGCCTGCGGGTCGTCCAACGGACCCATCTTCTGGAGCAGCAGCGGTGGGGGTGCGTGAGATGATGACGCGGCGCCCGCCTGGCGATGTTCCATCATCAGCCAGCTCCGGAGAAGATCGCGGTCCTCGAGCGCCTGGATCACTTCCGCAAACGGCGAGGCTGGCGGGTTCTGCATGGTGGCAGCGGCGTTCCTCTTCGCTCCCGGGTTTCGGCACCAGTGTAATAAAGTTTGCGTTGGTGGAGGAAAGAGGCAGGGTTGGCAGGTATAAATCCAAAATAAACTTTATTTTAAACTCAAAGCAACAACGGTAACAAAACACCAAACCAAACAGAAATAAACAAAGGTTAGCCCACGAGGTAGCTAACGGCTCTCAGTCTCTCGTGCATGCTCCTGCATGCACGTCTGGTTTCGCCCATAAAAACTCTCTCCCTCCATCCCCTCCGGTGGCGCTTTTTATGTCTCCTCTCCCCAATCACTGGAATGAGAGACAGCAGGTTAGAAGCCACGCGTGACCCATTCACCGCCCTCCGTACTCCGGACCGTAGCTCCTCCCTCCCAGACGGAGCGTGGCCACGCCCCCCTTGCCACAGTGTAGTTCACACAAGAAATGCACTGCTTTCAAATGTCTCTTTTGATACTTTGATGTCATAAGGGTTAGTATATACTGTATATGAAATGGCTTTTTGTTCAAACATTAGTAGTTTATTCATTAAGGTTGAGCAAACTCATTTCTGTACTTATTACATTTTGTTCACAAATGCTGCAGGGTAAAACCTTACAGGCTCTGAACAGAAGAGCTCTCTTTCCTGGCTCTCTTTCCCTTGCTGTGTGTCTTTTGTCTTTCTCATATGTTCAAGCATCTGCTGGCAGGTTCAGTGGGAATTCATATACATTTGGGAATTCTGCCACAATGCTATCAGTATCTGGCAATGCTCCGGATGGGTATCCGAGGGTCTGCATAAATAATAAGGAATTAGCCTTGGTTTGAGGAGGGTCTGTGTTCCCTTCCAGATCTTTACACGCATGGTCCTGAGCTAAATGCTGAGAGACTGTGGTATTTGAAGGTTGCGTATAATTAAGGAACTGTGGGATCAGCTCTGCCATAGAATATTAATCTGAAACCATTTTTAAGGCATGATTCAGATTGTAGAAGAAATAGAGTTAGAGAGACTGTTATATTAAACTGTGCCATTGGGGCCTAGTCTCACAGCTCATTCTGGAAAAACACTCTGTTCACTCTCAGGTAGAGACCGTTCTACAGACAAAATAAGCTGTGACACTGTCATTTTATGTCAACTTTGTTGATTCACAATTTGATGGTACAGATAACAGTGGAAAACTTCCTGACTGTTAAAACGTTTTGATCTCTGAATAGGCCATCTGAGGCTCAGTCTGACCAGCCACAGCTCAAATATTCACAGATCTTATAGAAGCATTTATTTAATATACAAAATATGGTTTTGCAAACTGTTGAACATTATCGGTCGAGAGGCCTGTTGAGGCGGACCTCCTACCTGCTGTCTCGCTCTCAAACTATCATGTGTAATTTCACATCCAGAGCTCTGATTACTCTTTTACAGCAGGGGGTGTTAAACTGAACCTATAAACACGACAGCAGACACACACACAACTGCTAATGTTTCTCAGCGACAACAGTCACTGTTTTCATTCTCTTATGAATATTAACACTGATTTCATGTTTGTCTGTCTAAGAAGACTTCATAAGACTGACAATCTGCTGTTATTCATGTCTGATTCAGGTATCAAAGAATGTGATTGTGTTAAAATCTGTTAAACACAGTTTTGCTGTAAAATGTGTTTTAGGAAACCAGTGGCTTTCACACACACTTTACAGTTGTCGTGTAACCAAGACATTTTTTGGGAATACTCTATGTGTGGGGTTGTGTGTCCCATATCCAACAACGTGTGTGACATAAAAAATTGCAGAGAGCTCCGGGTCCTAGCACTTAACAGGGCAGTGTTGTTGCTACAGTAATGGTGGTGCTTGGTTCTGGCCACACATGTTAATACTAAAAGTGTTATTTTCCAACCCCTTTGGTATCTTCCTAGTGGTGTAGTCTAGTTTTTTTTTGTAGGGAGTATACTGTGTTATATAATTTTTCCTTCCCAGCCTCCTATTGTCCCAGATTGACACCCCATGAGCACCACCACACTCACTAATGCATACAGTATGCTTCTACATATAATTGAGAGTGTTTTTAAAGACTGCTGTTGTTTTATTAACATGTTAATTTATTATAAGTAATGCAAGACTTTAACACCCAATAACAGCTATGACTGGACTGGTTTTGTTGATCACTCAGCCATTTAAGAGCTACATTAGCCTTTGATGTTATATGTATACGGTCGAGCACAGGTTTTGTCAGCTGGCAATTTTTAATGCACATTTGTGACCCAGTCTGTGAAAACCCAGATAAAGTAATTTTTTATGATATACTGCAGTATTTTCTTTTACATAAACCCACCCTGCTAAACCATCACAGGAATTCTAGTGGTTTCTTTATAGTTCACCATTATGAACTATTCCCATTAAAACCATTAAAAGAATTTGCAGTGCGTTTTGGGCATTATTCCATTAGGATTTAATGGTGTTTTTTTGGTTCCCAGATCCCACCAATAGAATCACATACCTGTACACAACATTATAATTTCCATTAAAACCAATACAATTCCCATTATAAGAATTACATCCATTTAATTTTCTATTATGTTTTGGGCAGGGTTCTATAATAATTTAACAATAAATATTTGTGCGCCGTTCTATCAAGCTTCTATTGCACTTAGATTGCTATTATCCCTGCTGGAAAAAAAACAAAGAAGTTGTATTGGTTTGAATGGTTTTATAGGGAATTTTATTGGTTTTAATGGAAACTATAATGGTGTCTAGTGGTGTGTGATAGATTCTATTGGTCGGATGTTAAATCCTATTGGAATAATGCCCAAAACACACTACGAAATTGAATTTTGTAATGGTTTTAATGGAAAAATCTAATGGTTCATAATGGTATATTAATGGAAACCATTAGAATTTTTGTGATGGTTGGTTTTCATGGTTTTTTACAGTTGTTAATGGCAATGCCATTACATAATTTACAGGGTTTTTCCTGGCTTAAAATGAGGCTGAGGTGGTACCATCCTGATCATGTGCATGCACACTACGTTTTTCGTTGTTAAATGTGCGCTTCATGGTACCATCATTTTCACATGTTGTTGTAAGTGAACTTGATGTTGAACAGCACATAAAAAAAAACTTAATTGTAATTTGTCATCAAATTTTTTAAATCCCTAAAATGCTAATATAACATTTGGTAACACTTCAGTATAGGGGGCAATTCTCACTATTAACTAGTTGTTATTAGCATGCCTATTATTTGCATATTGGCTGTTTATTAGTACTTTTAAAGCACATATTCTGCATGATCATACTCTACATCCCTTATCCTCTCCAATACCTTAACCTAACAACTTAATAACTATAAATAAAACAAATTAAGAGTTTATTGGGGGAAAAGTCAAAGTTAATGGTTTGTTAATAGCGAGAATTGCACCCTATACTGAAGTGTAACCCTAACATTTTAATTTACAGTTATTTTAGTTTATTTATATTTTTACTTTTATATTATTTTAATTTAAGGCAATTTCTCATTTGCATAGTTTAAGTTTTATCAATTGTCTTAAGTTTTAGTTGATAATGACCCTTTCTTTTATAATGTAGTTGAACAGAAATATAAGTTTTTAGATTTAATAAGCAACAATATAACAGCACTTGGACGTCTCGCTCATTTTTGAAATATGATAGGCTATCTGAAATAAATGAGGATGAAACATCGGTCCATGTTTAATGCGCAAATTCATCACTGAAACGGCACACTACAACATATACAACGTTTCAATAAACATCAGTAAATAAAGAAAACTTAAATAACACCAGAAAATTAAATATAAAATAAAAAAGCATTTGTTGCACTGACAACTTCAGTCATTCGCGTTTTAATCGCTTAACAATTCGGTTTAAAACATCCATCCGTGTTTAATTCGCAAATTCATCAGTGAAACGTCACTACAGCATATAAAACATTTCAATAAACATCAGTAAATAATTAAAACTTAAATAACATCAGCAAGTTAAATATTAAATAAAAAAGCATTTGTTACAGTAGTTCTGTGTTTCACGTTAACCCGTAATATGCATCTCTTAACAATTCTATTTGAAACCGTTTAAACCTACCTCGACTTTCCTATTCAGATTGACATTCAAAAGTTAGTTTTTTAGATGAAAAACTAACATGTTGACATTGTCCAGATTAAGATGTGTACAGCTGCATTAAATGCGCGTTCAGACGATTAATGTTTCTCCGCAACCTGCACGCGCTTCGACACCAAGCAAGCGGGTGATAGCCGGATTTTATGTAGGCTTCTGTTAATTTCGCAACAAGATCCATTTCTTCTTGAAGCAGCGCATCACTGTACTGATTGCGGTACAGCGCCACTATAGTGTAAGACACAAATACAGTTACAAATGCTTATTGAGTGCAACGCTTGTCCATGACATGAAGACGGCGTTTTCTCCGACACAGTTTTTGTCGACAGGCGGCGGAGGCGGCGCAAAATTAGGCGGAGGCGGCCGCCTCCAAATTCTCTATGCAGGAAAAACCCTGCATTAACCCCGCGTTCCACGTAGGATAGAGCATCAGCATCATCAGGCTCATTTTCTGTAACGGTAATGTTTGTGTCATCTCCTGCAGTGTCACAGTAGTTTCAGAGTCACGTTTACGAAAACAGTGTGCGATTTGCTTTCGTTTCATATCTCCCGGTAGCAATAGCACTAATGGTCCAAGTCATAAAACGATGTTGTTACGTATTTTCATGCTTTTTTTTTTTAAGTGGGTTTGCGGAAATTCTTGACTTTTTCTAGTGAGTATATGGTGTATACTGTACCTGCGTATCATGTAGACTACAACACTGTCTCTTCCTAAAGTGCTTTTATATTTTTTATTCCTCTATTTGTACTTTATTAGTCATACTCCTAAAGCATCTTGGTGTTGCATCTTTTTGCCTTTATTTTATAATATACTCTTGCACTTTACGTACTATTACCAATATTAGCAATGCTATCATTTCCTGTTGTGTATTTGTACTGCAGTTTTTAGGTGACAAAAACTATTTATTCCTGGTTTTCATCTAGTTATTTATTCTTTAGCATTTTCTACACTTTGAAAAGGTTTTTAAAATGTTAGCAAGCAGGGACCTAGATTCACACGAAATGTTACATCCCCTGAGTCCATTCCCTTGTGCCCTTATATCCTGAATCAGTTCTGCACATTAGTAGCCTAAAATTATGCTAAACCAGGTTAATAAAGTTTTTGAAAAAAAATTAAGCGTAAATGGAGCAGAGCTGTGCAGATGGAGCCAGAATTGGGGGATTGTACCATTCTGTACCTGTAAAGTTGTTTGGCTCTGCGTTCATTGTCGGCAAATCCTTTCAGTGATAATAAGGCCCCGTTTGGTGATGTGTGTAGAGCTTGTTTGTATCTGCGTGGGTGACTAAAGGAATATTCGCTCAAGTTCGCATTTTTCCACTCAAATTGTTTCTTGTGCAGTACGTTTTAACAACAAAATTGCTAAATTGTGGGTGAACTGAAAGCAGTTTAAATATAAAATGATTGCATTGCAGGCAGGTTGTGATCATGGTAATGTTTGAGTGACTCTGCCAGGACCATATTTACAGCAGTGAAATGAGGACAGTGCATAAAATCGACACCCACCTCATGCATATTCCAATAGTAGCTTTGTAAAGAACAAACATTTTGAAGTGTGCAGAAAAAGATTATTCAAATGCAAATCTCGTTTTTGTGTCTTTGCTGTTCTTTTTCTTATGTGATTTTTTTTTTGTGAATTTGCAGTGTTCACTGTGTAATAATGGTTAACACTATTTCTCTCTCTCTCTCTCTCTCTCTCTCTCTCTCTCTCTCTCTCTCTCACTCTCACTCTCTCTCTCTCTCTCTCACTCTCACTCTCTCTCTCTCAAGATTCAAAGAAGCTTTATTGGCATGATAAAATAAATCTTACATTGCCAAAGCACAGGAAAATTATATATATATATATATATATATATATCACTCTCTCACTCTCTCTCATTTACTTACTCTCTGTCCCTCAGACTGTAGCTATTCACATCGCCTGGCACAGAAGCACTATCACATAGGATTACTGTTAGTATTGCTAAATGGGTCCATATGAATGCAACTCTTAAGAGAGCTTTAGAGTCCCTCTGGGGTTCTGTTTACATTATGTAATTTTATGTGTCCATTAAATTCAAATTTCTGTGTCCTATATAAAACAATATTAAAGTGAATGCCATCATTACATCACCAGTAAGCCATTATCTCTTACAAGTTTATTTTAACTCATTCATATGCTGTAGTTTTGTAAGTGTTCATACTTTGAACAAACCCCCTATACTTTGAACAAACCCCAAATTCGTATAGGGGTGTAACGATACTTAAACCGAATCGAACGATCTGCGATACATCTCTCTCGATATGAACCGCGAAACTCTCATGGCATACCCCGAACCCTCACATCCTCGGTGCAGTCCCGGCCCCCACACGCGTCAGCTTTTCCTGGCGCTGGTTAGAGCATTCTCTTCGCAAATTGACGAAGCTGATGTGATGACAGTGCATTGTTGGCCAAGATGCGCATGGATTGACACGAAAAAGAAACAATTCGCATTTAAATGATGTCTAATGTGTTTAAAGGATTTATAAGACGAGTCTATCTTAAATTGAAGAATCGCAGTTAATCCTTATCTTGACTCTTATCATACCATTCAAAGAAACAAATAAAATACATTTAGACATCATGTTATATGCTTATATTGCATATGTACGAAGGGAAACAATAGCATCATGTTGTCAATCTCCTACACTAAGTAAGTGAACCCTTGATCGTTTTTCATCAAATCCTTCAAAGCGCAAAGGGTCTTTTTCTATAACTCGCACTATGCACACTAGAAAGAGTGCAACACTAGAAAACAAATGCAAGTTATACAATCTACATTGTCAGTATAATTAACTTCTTGATGAGGTTCTCAAAGAGGTTTTTCTCATTTATGTATTTAAATAACGAAAAGCTAATTTTTATTGTTGTACAGTGGCACTTCCACAGATGCTCTCCCTACTGTATGCGCTGCTCACCTCACGTGACTCGCCATTTTGCCTCACATCCAAAAAAAAATTCTTCCTTTACATTTGATTAAATGCTAATTAGAACACCTTAACCAACTAATGACAATTAAACAACTATTAGCTGTATTTTTCTAAATATTAAACACTTAAATTACTGTCTTCCAAAGAGGAATGTGAAGCAAGTTAAGAAGTTAAATTGTTGTTGTTATTATGAAGTTAAAAGTAAATCTAGTGGGGGTTAGCATTGCTCGTGCCATGCCATTAACCCTGCACACCCACATCGAACCGAAACGTGGAATTGGTGTATCGTTACTCCCCTAGAAAGTAAGTTATACAAGTTTATTTCAGAATTTTTATCTTTGTCTAAAATATCCCTTTGAGTTAGCTTTTGTGAGCTACCTATGAGTTAGCTTGCCTTTTCAGCCGGTGTGCGACTGTCTTCCTCCCATAGAACATGTGCAATTTTACAGTTTATCATTGAAATGAAGCTAGCTTTTAATTAAAATGAAAATAAACATATTTTAACTGGTGTTTCTAGGACAACAGAACCTTTAAAATAGAGTGATATGGTTTACAAAGCTTTCAATCGTTCCAAACAGATCTTGGCTGTCAGCCTGTTTCAATAGGTTTAAACAGGAAAGACAAGCACCAGCATATTATTTTGATTTTGATTATTTAAGCTGTTCGAATATAGCTGATGCTGACATCTTACATGAGGCTTTGAGTTGCCTCAAAATTTGAGTAGTCAATATTACTTTTAGATTTTTACCTAAAGGAAAATACTTGATGTCTTTTATCTGCTAACCCATGTACCTTTATTTGCCAAACTTAAGAGATTCCTCCAGTGATCATTGGATGTTAAAATACCATCTCAGGCATTTTGCATCTCTGTCAGTGTTTCATGATTGAAAATAATAGGGTTTTTACAACAACTCTTTCACTGGTAAGATCAGATTTTCATTAATAAAACAAGTATCTCTGTGGTTTGTTCCACTAGGAGATTGAAAGGATGTACTCATATCTTTACAGTGCTATGAGGGATCATCTCTTCACCACATTAAATGAGTCCAGTCCTCTGTTGCCGAGCATATCACTGATGTGACTGCTGTTTCAACACCGAGCTGGGGAATTGGGAACAGATTGAATTATGTGTGTTTTAGCGGGATGCAGCGGTGCAAGAGTGCACATGTGGGATGGAGATTAATTAAATCAAGCAGCTTGTTTTTGTTGATCCTGTGAAAGAATGAAATGAATTTTAGTAGCTGCTGCTGTTGTGATCCTGTCAGTGTGTGCTCAGCTAACTGCAAGGGCTCAGTGTTCTTCAGTGTGATACAGTGTGCGTGCCCGCGTGCGCGTGTGTGTGTCAGCTAAGACATTTACTAATAGCATTTTAATAATTTTGTCATTAAGTCTAAAACATGTTCTTTAAAAGTCTGTCTTACTATTTAAGCTAGATAATTAATCATGCAATACAAGTAAGATCTTTGAATTCTTTTTCACAGTTATTACTGTCGGCATTATTCCTTTAAAGAATGAAATAAATAACTGATACAGTATGTAGGGGACTAACGATACATCGATATGGATCGATGCATCGATTCAATTTCTAATGATACGATGCATCAAAGCCACACGTAAAATATCGATATGAGGTACCTTTATTTTGACACTCTCCACTACTCATTCCTCATGTAACGTCCGTCTAAGTTAGTCCAGTGTTTCTGCTATATTCATTTTGCCATTGCATGCCCTCACTGTGCCCACCACAGCTGCAGCTCCTCGGTGACGCACTGTTTCCCATTCATTCATTCCTAATTTGTTCACGGACAAAACGGTGTTTCCAAAAACGTGACACTGTTACTATATATATTGATATATTTACATTTATTCATTTGGCAGACGCTTTTATCCAAAGCGACTTACAATTGAGGAAAACAGCAAGCGATTCGTCTAAGTAAGCAATATTCACGAGAAGTGCTAGTAATACAAATATATATATAAATATGAAACGAAAAAAATATTTCCACGAGAACAGCTTTATTGGGCAATATGCTTTATTAAAATACAAAATGTTAGAAGCAAAACGGGTCTGAAGTTGCAACACAAAAAACGTGATGCAAAGACGTCACAAATATGTTAATTAGCCTATGACTTTGTCCACAAAATCCCATTTGGGACAGAGAGTGTACAATTTTCAAAGAGTTTAATTAAATGTTTATTTGAAATATTTTGGTTGCATTTGTGAGTTATCAAAAATGTAACCGCATTTGTAAACTTGGCAAGTAATATAATAAAATATCGATAAATTAATTCAATCGAATAGTAATTGCAGACATTTCCAAAGTATCGATATTGCATCGTATCGCGATATGTTAAATAATAACGTGGCTCTTCGTAACTTTGTAATGCCATTTAATGTGGCCAATAAATGTTAAGCTTATTTAGCATTGTTTGGTTGTGTGTAAATGTCAAGATTAGATTAGATTAGATTAGATTAGATTAGATTAGATTAGATTAGATTAGATTAGATTAGATTAGATTAGATTAGATTAGATTCAACTTTATTGTCATTACACATGTACAAGTACAAGGCAACGAAATGCAGTTTAGGTCTAACCAGAAGTGCAATAGCAGCAAGTGCAGGATATACAGCGGTTGCATTACTGCTGGCAGACATGGTGCCACGCCGGTAAATAAAGTTTGTTTCTGTGTTAAAGATTCACAATACTCTCAGAACTCTTTCCCTCAGTAAAGTCTTTAGCTATTGATAATTTGCTGTTTTTACTGGAACCAGGGACCATAGCAACACTAATAGGCCCTTTTCACAATGACGTCATTTAACTTCCGCCTTTTTGCAAAGCAGTGTATCGTAACTTCCACTAACGCGAAAAGAAAACAAAACACACTGTAAACCCGAATGTTCAAAGTAATGAAATAGATTAAGTAGTGCTAACTTCTTACTTTTGAGTTCATTTAACTTAATTAAAACAAGTTAATACAACACGACTTTTTAAACATGATTTTCAGTTCCCAGCATGCTTTGCGTGCGACTGCATTAGGAGAGTAAAATTTGAAATTAAGTGTTATTTAATGCGTTTTTAGAAAGGATAAACTCAAGTTAACGATTGAATGTTCATTTATCTTGGATATTTAGAAAAGTTTGTTGTATTATTGAGTTTTGGTGTAACCATCGTTCAGAAGATTGGTGCTTATGCTTATGTTGTGGGAGGTGCCTTAGTCGTGTTTGATGCATCACTCTCTGTGAACAAGACTGTTTGTTCATTGTTGATGTAACTGAAATGTTTAAGTTCTCTTAATGAGATCTTTTATCTAACTGTAAATAATAAAGTAGTTACCAAACTAAATATTCAAAATTGAGAGGAATTAACATGCATGAGTACAACTAACTCAAAACTTGATAGTTCTGCTTACTTAAAATTTGGAACATCATAATTCAAACCATTTGATGTAACTGATTATTTCAAATTTTTTGAGTTTTCCCAACTTATTCGGGTTTACAGTGCACTTACCTTCATAATTGAACAGGTACTGTTCAACAAAGAATTTGTATCCTTTATCTGGCTTTGATCTTGTTGCAAGCGAAAATTTGACATTGTACATAATCTAGCCGTATTTGTGGCAGCTGTGTAAAGGACTTTGTAAACTCCATTCTGAGGTGCTAGAGGAAATAATTATCTGCAACTAGTCGACATCAAGCTATAAATGTCACGTCAGAGCATTAATGTCGACTAGTCAATTAGTTTGTGCAACCCCTAGTGTGTAAGTGGCCAATACATAGTTTTGACTTCATATTAATAAAACAAATATGTTGTGTATTGGTACTTTTTAATTTGCCACACCATATTAGCTGTCTTCAAAATTGTTATTAAAATATTGGGAAACTTCATAAATTTAACATGCAGTCTTGATGGAAAGACAATGCAGGTCCGATTTGTAAGATACAGTCACAGGGCAATCGTGAGTTAGACCTGTGTCGTCATCTTTATAACGGGCCATGTTAAACCCGTGGAGATCCCCCAGAACCTGCTGCTGGCAGATGCCTGAGGCCATAAAGAACCGCTCAACGATCAAAGGTGTCTTTTCCCTCTAGAGCCGGAAACACTGCCACTTCCATTTTTGTCCTATCAGGAATATCCCTGTCCTGGCTACAGGAGTTTCCTAATTCCACCTCTCAATGCCCGGAGAAAGTTCAAAGTGCAACTCTAGAACTCAGCACCTTCAGTAAGGGATTCAGAGAACAAATCTCATTACTCAGAGCTACAGTGAGGCAGACTGGTTAAGAATTTAATGATCTGGGATCTAGTTTTTCACAGTGCTTTTCTGTGAACAGCAGCAGGCAAGACCTTGGGTTTCTTTACTGTTCTCTATATTATAACTGTCTTGCTGGATATTAGTGTTTCTCACCAGGTTGAGACCTGAGGGAGGGCATCTCAGGTCTGGTTTTGAGTTTGCTGCTCTTAATGAAACAGGGTTGATGTGTCTCGAGTAAGTGTTTGGACCCTTTTTCCTGCTGAATTTTCAGGAAATTCATTGATTGATTCCAGGAAAACGTATCGGTCATGGTTTATACTGTTCTGTATTTTCTGTACTGCTCTGCCCTAAGGCCTGTTTACACCAAGAATTATAACAGTAATGATTACTAAATATATCAATTACTATAATAGTGTCAACACCATCACACAATAATTTTATGTTTCCTCTAAGATTATTCATCAGCAACAACCTGCCATTCTAGACTATTATTGATATTTGACCTTGAATCTTTGAAGAGCATCTTTCTACTTATTTCTGCATGTTGACAAGTATGGCAAAATATTAATTTGGATGGCGACTCTGGATTGGTGCATTATATTAGCGGTTTAAAGACCTTGCCTCATTTACATAACTCCAAGTAACCATAATAATCACCATGCCAACAAATGATGAACATTATTATACAGATTTTTTCCACTTACATTATGGCAAGCAATACTTAAATAAATTTTTTTTTTGCTTAACGTTAAAATATTTAACGCAATAAATGCTGCATCCGTTTATTCTGTCATTCTTTGTCTAGCGTTACATTATATAATCATGCTCTTATTCATGTAAAGGCCTTTAAACCATTTAAGCGCAATTTGAAACAGTTGCTTTGATGCGTTTTCAGTATAGATAGACAGCTTCTAGCTGTGGGACGCGGCCAGTATACAGTCACGGGCTAAAGGCTGCATCAGTGAATCTCTGTCAGAATCTGTCTCTTTCTTGCTTAAATGAATCAGTTGCAGTACTAATATCTAGTAGTACTAATATCAGAATGTTGGTTTTCATTCATAAAATGAGGCTGTTAAAGAAATGTGTTGTTTATACATTAATTTTGTGATTAAATGTAAAATTATTAGAATGTAGAAGTATATTTAAAAACATTCATGTTATGTGTGATTAATCGCGATTAATGACAGAAAAAAATTGTGATTAGATAAATTTGTACGAACATTTTTTAAAAGGGCACTTTGGGCAAAAAGGGCACTTCGGTAAGAAAGGGGCAGTGGCTCCAGCCACCGGGCCACCCCCCTGTGCACGGCTCTGAGTATTCTGATGCTTGCTTTAGCAAACCTCACTAAAGATCATTCATCAGATTATCAACATCAGCAACTCAAACTGATATTTTTACATGCTGTGCTGTGTTGCTACAGTCCATACATGCAGACCACAGATACCTCACTTTACGTTGCATATGGATTCAAAGACGTGTTTCCTGCAACATAAATGTGTTGTATCGTAGAGAAGACATGAAACGTTGGGGTCCCAGAGGGCCAATTAGAGCATACCGTGGGAGGAAAGATGAAAAGCTGTTGTCTCTCTGCTCGTGTATGTTTTCTGTGTGTTTGTGTACACAAATTATAGGCATTCATTTTGGCTGCGTATCTGTGAAAAGCCCCCGGTCACCGTATTATCTTAATTATGACTGAAAGTGTACACATTCCTCCCCAGCCTCTGTTCAGAGACGGGACAGCATCAAGAATTCACAAGTGCTCAGACACATCATCACATTTTATTAATTCATTAGTAGAGCTCTGAAAAGAGCTCTGTTCTGAAAGCGTGCTAAAGCATGTGATACGCAGCACGTTGTTGCATTGTATAAGGTTATTGTCAGCTGTTTTAACATGAGATATCTTGCACTGAGGTGGAATGGAGCTCCTTTCAAGAATCTAAGCAACTTCTATAAATGTATTATTTCAAGTTGTTTGCACTTTAACTTAGTGTGAAAGTGTCTGTCAATGTGACGTTCTGTGATGTTAAAAGGCTTTTAATAACACGTTTTGCATAACACAAATATGTTTTGCCTATTCTTGTGGCATCTGCCCTATAAAGATATTTAAGGAAAAGGTAATGTCTGCATAAATTTGCTGTATTTTGAGTTTGCGTGTATGAGTAAAACACTTTTGTACACTCTTGTTGGTTAATCCACTTCAAAAAAGTAAAATTTTGTATAAACTTTGTTTATTAATAACTTAATTACCCCCCAAAATTGTTTTTAATGAACTTAGAATCAGTATTAACCTTTGCCCACAAGTAAACTAGAAAAATACAATCGAACTTTACTTCAAAATTACTTGTAATAAACTGTAAACATTAGACTTTTCAATACATATATTTTCATATACATTTCAACAAAATGATTTCAAAATTATTTTAACACAGACTCACCTAAATTTAGACTATAAATTCAATATTGTTAAATTTATATTCAGTATGCAATGCAAGAACATTATTACTAATTGTAATTAAATTATGTACGTTATTAGTTACTTAGTAATCTCTTACATTCAACCCTGCTGTTTGGGGTTAATCACTGCATGTTACACCATACATTTGCAGTTCTCAAATTTTTCTCTATTCTAATGTTTGGTTAAAGAAAAGGCTTTGAGTTTTGCTATAAATGGATTTCCTGGAACTTGTGAAGCTTTCTCAAGTACTGCACACTGTACCTTTCCTCTGCTGGCCTTCAGAGAAATTTCAGCGACAAGGCCGCCACTTAACACCATAGCAACAGACCTGTAGGTGCTGTTTTACATCCAGTCTCTTCAGCTGGTGAATATTATGGGATATGGAATAACACACAGAAGGCCCCTTATTGCACTTCTAATGGATCCATCAGAACTCTCTGAACAGCTTGGTGTGATTTAAAAGCTTACATAAAGAGAAAGAGAATGTTATACACCCAGCATGATTTAATTACAGAGAGTGTTCTCCATGGAAACAAACAGCCAATGACAAGAACGTAGATTAAAAGGATTTGCGATATCCCAATGGGATCCCTTTTAAAGAACGTTCCACTTGACTCTTTCACTAATGATCATTTCACCGCTACAATGTATGAACGTCACATTTATGAAGTTAATGAGACAGAAATCATTTACCTGTTGACTACTTAATGAAGGTGTCAGCACAGTCTGGCAAAGCTTTCTGAATCGAGACAAACATTTCAACAGCACCTCGTGGATATATGTGTTCATGTTTATTCCTGTAGCTAAACTGAAGATAAATGTGAACATTTTGTATAATCACTTTTTTGTTACTTTGTAATTGTTGTAAAATGTGACTTCCCTTACTGTGTAGATGAACGCAACTGAATTTCTCATGCTTTAATTGATGTATTGCTGGCGCTGTGTCCGGGAGCTTCTGAGTAAATTGATGATCTTTGAATAGGTCCGGCTTCTTTTTATGTCCTCCTAGAACAGATCTGTGATAGATTAAACACAGTGAACGACTGTTGAGGTGATGGATGATCAGGTGCATGTACTTCCTCTCTCTCTGGCTCACACTCTTTTTTTTATCTCACTCAAACTCAAAATATTCTCTTGTTTCTCTATCTCTTTCTAAAATAAATGTGATATGGGGCATGCCCTTTCAAAACTCACCAGTTGATTCTAGGGTGTTGTCTAGGCTTAGATATTTGTGTGGTCATCACATTGTTCTGAGGTGTCTGGTTGCTTACTGGCCCAAGTGAAGAGAGCCCACAGTTTCTATCATTTTTCTTTAAAGAACTTCTTACATTTTTGCTCTTGTTATTCCAAGGCTAGAGATTAGGGATTATAAATTGTTTATAAGATAATTAAGAAATGCTGGAGTATCATGCTCTAATGCGACTTTTGCCTGAGTTTTATAATGCTGTGATGTTCTTGTGTGACATTTTAAACAATTAATACTTTAAATAACTGTTATTTATATAGGAAATCTATATTTATTTAATACTATAGGATAGACGGGGATGGTGCAATTGTTTTTGTTTGTGACATGAAGTGAACTAAAGTACACAAAACCCATGATAGCCGAAAGTGTGTTTTGATAAACAGCGTTTTTTTGCTCATCTTGACCTCAGCATTGTGTCGATTGGTGAGGAGCAACGTGCAGCTGTGTTCATCAAGACTAAATGTGACACTTATTGACCAGAGCGCTCCACTACACGCACACTCCACCATTAATTACCCCCTCAGCATCTTGAATCAATATTGCTTAACACACGACCACATGAGAGTGAAGCAATGTCGGATTACTCCACACATCATTAAGCCCTTCACAGTTTAAATAGGCAAAAGGATTTTTTTTACCCATATTAGCATCTGTCCCACAGATTTTAGGAAATATCTGCACAGCAGATAGTAAGCAATTTGGAATGACATGAGTAAAGCAAATGGTTACTAGATTTTCAGTTTTGTGAAACTATACCTTTAATTGGGATTTGTGTTTTGTTGTTGAAGGAAGAGCTTATCCAAAATAAAAAATTCTTATAATTTCATATAATTTATCAACCTGTTGAAGTTATTTGGATTACTTCAAACACTGATGGAAGTGCTATTTGGATCTTTAACATTTTGAGTCTCATATAAGTAGGGCTAGTGTTATAGTACTCGAGTCCTGTCTATATTTGCATTCTTTTAAATGCAGAATGAAATTTGTGAAATTCTTGTTTGTAGTTCACACTCTCAATGAATTTTAAGAGAAGCATTTTCCTATACAATATAATTATTATTACTTTTAATGTCCTAATATTGTTTCATTGAAAACATTTAAATGTTGAATTTCTGGCATTTTTATTTACAAAAATTGTAGTGTGTTAGGTGGGTAATAACAAAATAGAAAATAAGTGTTGAATATGATGTTAACTTCATCTCCTTTCTATTTTCTATTTATTTACTCAAAGAAACCAGTGGAAAGTTTCAACACATACAGTTATGCCCAATGAATCGCCACAATGACTTATTTTATTTGGACTTTTTAGGGTATCAGATTTCCACAACACAATTTTTGGCCAAAACAATTCAGCCTAATAATATTAAGTTTTGTTTGGTTTTATTTCCTCTTTTTGGCCAATTAATCACACTCAAAATATGAGTTTAAGGAGAGATTCTTAAGATAAAATATAATGTGGGTGCAAACCCAGCATCTACTTTATTGGTGTGTCAACCAGATACCAAATTAGGGGTGTCCCCGACTAAAGATTTGCATAGTCAAATCAGAATTGTCACGTCTTGCCTTTAGTTGATTGATAGTCGAATCGCACGCAGGCGTGTGAGGACAACAGGTAGTTAACAAGGTACAGCGCAACATTGATGCACCGAAAAACAATCGTGCGCAAAATAAATGTTTAGGCAAAATGTCGGAAATGCAGGGGAACATATAGCCTATTCAAAACAAACCACAAATAGTAAAATTAATGGACTTACACATTACGTAACAATGCCACTTATTACACAATATCTCGCCTCAAAACTAATTTTAAAACTAGGCTGCTAGATAATAATGAATTATTTTTTACAAACGGGAATACAGCACAACCATTACCAATGACCAATAAAGTTTGCTTTATTTATGGCATGTAAAGAAGGAACGCAATAAGCATCTTAATATTGAACCAGTAAAAAGTCCCTTGCACCTTTTTTTATTTTTTTTATTATTGTTTTATATCATGCAGCGCAAAGTTTAGTCTAAGTAGCGAACTATGTGCATTTACAGACAAAGTGTTAATTCATTTCTTTTTTTGCTTTGATGTTGATGCTTATTTGACTTTGTTCCCTAAACCTGACTTTGTAAAGCGACCATTCATTTGCAAGTCATCTGCGGGTGCGTGCGGATCTTGCTGCTTCTCTTTACCGGGCTCTCAACACAGAATACGCGGAGACGCGATCCTGCGCCGGGTCATAGCCAGACCTTGCGCTCATATGCACCGGGTGTTTAGGTACCCAACCCTAAAAATGTCACATTTCTTTACATCATAAATAATATTTTTGCCAGCGCAGTGCGTGCCCGTCTGCTACGGCACTGCCCATATAACCAAAATGGCATGATCCCCATTGCATAACACCTCCGCGAAGATTTGACTGTGAGATTGGTAGTCGAATCTGGCTCCTGCTATCGAAGCATAGAATCTTGGACTATTCGAACCCCTATAACGAAATAATTACTATGTCATGATATGTCATATGTGTAGTATTAACATAATATCATTAATCACAATGATTCATTTCTTGTTTATTATCAATATTTGAATATTGTGACTAATTATGACTTAGACTTTTTCCTATATTTTGTGTCACTTCTTTATTGCTCTCTTTCCTCTTCACTGTGCCCAGTCTCTCTTCAGTTCTCTCTCTGGTGTCTCCGGGCTCTGCCCTGTTTCATTTTTAGGTATGGATACAGGGAACAAACTCTGTGCTGCCCAAGTTTCAGCATTTCCTCAGTCTCATCCTCCTCCCACCTGGCTTTTCTCTCGCTCGCACTTCTCACAGCTTCGGTGCTTATGCAACCTTTTCTTGTCGACAGTGAGATGGAGGAATAGAATGAGACAGCTTGTAAGAAATAGCGAAATTCCTTCTTTTGTTCTGTTATTCTGCTGTGCCATTAGCATTCTGTCTGTTTGTGGTAAAAACGCTGCTTCGTGTTCTCCCGCAGGAGTTCCTGCCTGACGATAATATTCCCAGCGGAGAACTTTCACTTAGTTTGCAGAGGCATATAAACACGCATATTATTTCCAGGCAAGTTGTTTGTGGGGTGTTGTTGAGTCAGCAGGGTCACAGACAGCTGTCAGTGGGTGAGTGTTGGATGTTGTCAAAAAACCCTCAGGATAGATCCCCAATGCAGTTTTGTATTAATATCACTCTTATTTATTCCTCACTTTTTATTACATTTTCTGACTCAGACCACTGAAGTATTAAGATTCAATTAAATGTTTTGTACATGAATGTTTGTAATGCAAAGTCTAACTGACAGAAATCAACTTAACCTAATCCGTGAATGCTGTTTTTTATGGTGCCTTGTGAACACTGGTATATCCCATAGTTTTTTTAACCCTATCCATTGCATACTGTGTAACCAAAAAACAGTATTTTAATAATGGCGCTGTAGGTCTCTGGTTTGATTGAAGATGCAGGACTTATCTTTCCATGCCCTGGGATAAATCAGTGTTGAACTAAATTTCCATTATCTGTCTACTTACATAATGTACTTGAATATGAATGCAAAGATCAGAGTGTTTCAAAAACTCTTGAGTACACAGTTTTGTAGCCTTTGTAGTTATATTTTCCTTTGTTTAGTATTTTTTAATTCTGCTAGGTTCATGAGCAGACAGGGATGACTCAATCCCAAGCCACATTTTCACCACATACTGTACAGTATACTATCTGCATACCTCAACTGCACCAACTGTTCTGTCGTCAGGTTGACTTTCTTTCCTAATGTTTTCCATATTCTGTCATTTGCTTTTATCTGTTCTTCATGCTGCCAGGCTGCTGCTCTGTCAGCAGGTGGTTGTGGGTTCATCATTACACTAAATGTGAAACGTATATTGTCCACTGATCAAAGCAGGTGTCTACTGTCAGGAGATATAATGACAGAATGCTCTCATTTAGCACTGCTGGCACATTATTATATATCCGACTTTTAAAACTTACTTGCAGACTTGCGTGTGGGTGTGCACATGGGTTTTATGTACGTTAAGTTCTGGTTTTTTTTTTTTTGCTTGTTATGGGTGGATACATAAAAGGAATTTCTTTCATCATTTACTTACCTTCATGTACCAAACCTGCATAATTTTCATTTTTTTTGTGGAAGAAACACAAAAGACGATGATGGGCAATTGAATGTCCTGGGTGTTCTTTTCTACAGTATACTGTGAAGTTAATGGGGTTCCTGTAGTTAAATTGATAGAGCATAGAGTTAGCATCGCAAATGTCATGGATCTGTCATGGATTTCCAGGGAACACACATACAGTTCTGGTCACCTTTGAAGGCTTTGGATAAATGAATCTGCCAGATACATAAATGTAAAGAATGAATGGCTCATTTGTGACAGGTAGCATTCGTACTCACCAGAGCACAATTGAATTGAGTTAAAATATGACTGATCTCTGGCCCAGTTTATTAGAAATATTTATTTGAAATTAATGATTTGTCTTTTACTTCTGTTGTTTATTTCCTTTTCATGAGAGCAATGCACGTGCTGCATTTGGTGGAGAGCAGAACATACATTTGCATCATTTTAGGATTGCTACAGAGAGAATACAAATTCATAAGATTTGTTCTCTGAATGTCATTTTACTGCCTGTCCAAATTTTCAGTCGTAGGATGCATGTTTGTGCACGAGACGGGGATATAAAAAAAAAAGCAAGTTTCACAACTGAAACATTGCAAGTATTGCTAAGCGCTGTTGAAAAGTCTGACATTTACTTTTCTGATTCAAGCACTTTGGTTATTGTTACATCATGGGACATTTTTTATAAAATATTTTGATGAACAGTGAATGCAGGCATTTCCGAAAACATTTTGTACACCTCAGGAGGTCATGCAAAATATTGTTTTAGCAGTTTCATTTTTTATGAAGTTTCCCATTGAATGTCTGAATTAGCGTTGGATCGATGTCATCGTCCAGACGTCACAATGTTGAGCCGGCATCAAGATTCCAACACCAATCCCCGCAACTGTTTCACTGTCATCACGTAAATCACATTGTAAACAAATACAAACAATGCTAAGGAGCCTATAAGCTTGTGCTGTAGAGAGCAGACACGCCTGACTTTATAACAGCTTGTGCTGTATAGGATGCGTCTGATTTTATAGACCACTTAGGAAAACATAAGCAACGCTGATACAATGCCAGCGGTCCAGAAGAACTTTCTGTTTCAGTTTTTTTAACACTACACAAATGTTTGAACCAAATACAACCAACAGAACATTTAACAGAATCAAATCATTGAATGAATATCTTCAAGATTTAATTATGTATGTACGCTTAAAAAATAAAATAAATACAAATGAAACTGAAAGTGCTTCTGGACCAGTGTTTTATGTCTTGTGAAGTGGTTTATAACTGTTCACACAGGGTGTCGACATTAACAAGTTTCATATGCTTTGAATCTGTCATGCGTTGCTGAATCATATGTGCATAATTTAAAACAGATTAACCTTTGAACTGCCCAGCGCTACCCTGATGTCATCGTCCATTGGGATGTTTCACTGTAAACTTTTCAGGGAAGCCTCGTATGCTTAAAATATGGTGTTGCTTTTTATTTTTAAGGGACTCTAGGACACAATATTTAATTCCCCAGACTTTCTTTTGGCACCGGCTCTCTCCATGTCTGTCAGATCCAGGCGGATATTGTGAGACAGACCGCAGGGCCTGCAAACTATGACAGAGTGCTGTAACCAATCACTGTCAGAAACACAATACGTAACCCTGACAACCACACTCTAAAGCCAATGAGCATTCCTCTTCAAACTCCTTTGACTACCAAGCATCACTGACCATCACCTCTGTGTTTTCTATTTTTAGGGGCCACAAAAGAAAGCTAGAGGAGGCCAGAGATGATGAAGATGGTGGATCTAGTAAAGACTCCAATGAGGATGAAGATGAGGAGGGCAGCAGCTCAGAGGCAGATGAGATGGCTGCTGCATTGGAGGCGGAGCTTAATGACTTCATGTAACCCAATTGGATGCATAAATGAACTGTGTTCCAAGAGGAGTTCTCCTTCATTCTTATATGGTACCTGGTAAATGTGTGTTTGTGTCGCTGTTATACAGCGCCAGGTAATCAAAACAAATAGGGGAGGGTTTACAAAGTAGATAGATGTGTACAGCTAGTTTTAGTAAGAAAAGTTCAACACAAAGTTTTATTGTGAATTTATATACTGTAGAAGTGTGGGAATTATTTTTTGTGTCTGATGTTTTACTTATTTTGTTCAATTTCCAAAACAAACTTTTATAAATGTAAATGAAATTAATATTGAAATACTTGGTCTTGAATGCCAAAGAGTCTGAACCGGGCCTGTGTGGGCCAGCAGCTAATAAACTCTGCTAGTCTTACCCCTCAGAAGATGTTAAGAGGGGTCTGTGGTCCTCACCAGCAGTCAATCTTAGACACCTGAATGTGTCCTGTGTTGTCTCTTTTCTTTCGTTTTTGCTGAGTGTGACTGACACTGTGCTGCACTAAACTAGAATACTTTTAGACACACTCAGCCAATATTTAATTGCATTAAACTTGATTTCTGCAAGAGGAATAGCTGGTCTGAAATGTGAATGGTATTTTTGTTGCAGTTCTTGGCTGATTGTTACCTCTGATCCTGGTGGTTGTAGGATTCGATATTTAAAAGAAATTTGCTTTTCAACAGTTTAACACACTTACTCCGTAATGTCACAGTATACAGAGAATATCATTGTTTGGCTTCTGGGAGGTCGCTGGAGTCCGAGGTCAGGACAGGTGGTAAACACTGGCACAGTAAACCTGGGTGCTCGGTTGGCTTTTGTCACCCTAAACCATCACTGTAGAGACTAATCAGATCTAAATCATTAGGCGTCTTGTGCGTTAAGCCAGAGTGCTGATATGAGATCAGTTGTAGAACTGATTTTAAACTGATATGCATGTGCTAAGCTTATGGGAAAATGAAATGTGCAGATTCAGCCTCTCCTTTTCCATTTAGTTTGTGACTTTAGGAGTTCCTTCATGTTGTTGTTTTCAATAATGTAAAGTATTTGTATATTCTATTTCATACCTGACCAGAAAGATGCTTTTCATTTAATAAAGATTTGTTTTATAATTTGGTTTTGTTGAATATTTTAACAGACTTTGTACTGTTTAAGGGAGAAAATTATTTTGACATCTACCTATTAAAAACAAATAAAAAATATGTGTACACCAATGTCTATGCTGCAAATACACAGTTTCAATACTACAGACAAAAGATTTAAACAATATGAGAAAGGGAATATTTACATAAACTCACCCAGGAATTCCAATGATTTGATAATCATAATTATAACCAGAGGTTAATCGTCCTGGAACAGTAATTTTGACAACTTTATTTTGTTTAGATAATATTTTATATATATAATTATTTTAAATAAGGCGTGCGCTCCATAAACAATCACACAATTCTTTGTAGTAAAAAAATGTTGAACAAAATAAAAAGAGTTAAGCAAATGTTGGCAAAACCTTGGACTGAAAGATTTTTTTGTGGAGGAACCCATATATGGCTCTTCTCTATTATAGCAAAGAACCTACAGTATTAGGTTCACCTTATTAAGAGTGTTATCTTCTATTTAATTTTTATGAAATGAAATTTTTCTCAGATCGACTCCTGTTGTGAGTATACTTCAAGTGTATTTTTTGTATTGACGAACAATACAAGCAGTACCTTGGAGAGTAAAACAATAAGAAACCATGACCAAAAAATAATGTTTTTTTCAACTTTTTAAATTAGTTTATGTTGTACTTCAAAACCAGGGAGACAATAATGATAATTGGAAAGCAGGAAAAATGGTCCCTGCTAGCCTTTCATAAAGTAGAAAAAGCTCATTTACACAGTACCCCCAGTTGGCCCGTAGACTTTTCCTCACCTAAAGTAATGCTTCTCTGTGTTGACATGGGAAACTCAGAAGTTTCTCCATTCTGACCACAGTCTGTCCCGGTGCTGACACTTTATGATCTCATTTTATCCTCCCGCTTGAAGGCATCCAATAAAGCTCAATAGTATTTTTTCACAAACACATGTTCCTGCTTTGCTGTGAATCAACCATGTTTGGAATACCGATGACATCCAATTACAGTGCCGTGGATTGGGAGGAATATCTCAAATGCTCCCATATAGAGTCAAATCTCTGATAACACCTTGGCTTTGAGGATTGCACTTCAATTGCAGTGATCCATCTTCATGAGTAGAGAAGATTGCACCTATAACTCCTTTGTGTGCAGGATTATCATAAAACGCTCAAAATTAATCTGGAGATTAAGGATTAGATATTTTAGTGCTTTTGCTTGTGTGCACTGTTTTTAAGTAATTATGATCCTGCTAATCTTTTAATTGAGTCTTTAAACACATTAATGGTTTTCAGATGTATTTTGTGCCAATTTGAATAGGAATTCCAATCATTCTCAATCACTTATGTTTCTCAGAGGTAGGAAAAGGTCTTTTCTGCATTACTGTATGTTTAGGTTTTGTCTGAGGGAATTTACTTCCTTGTGTTGTGCACAAAGTATTTGTTAATTCCATTTCACTTGTTTTTATAATTCTGTGTTTTAATAGTTTTTATTTTGTCAAATGCATTGCAATGTTTTGGAATATTTATGTGCAAAATGTTATCATTAAAAAACTTTGCCATCCATCATATTAAAACAAATAAAATAAAGGTTTAAATCTTGAGTCTAAACCATGTTTTACAGTTTAAATGTTAAACTAACAAATAAGGACTATGTGTGGTAGCTAATGTTAAGTGGCACAAGAAAGCATTTAGAGACTAATAAATGTACAAAAGTTACTGCTGCAGACTGCAAAATATTAAAGCATGTGAAATGTATCTTAAAGAAAAAAAATCACAGTTACGACAAATACTATTGCTACTCTCTTGATGTCCAGTGTTAATGGAACATGTCCACCACAGAAAATTTGATCTACAATTGTGGTTACCAATGGAACAAAAGGAACACCAGGAATATTTAATACTTTTATTTTATTTTCAGGTTAGATTGTAAGCTTGTAAGTATGCTTTTTGCAGCCTTCATCAATTTCACATTATTTATAAAGATAAAATTGTGGATGCCACAGTCTGCTGTTGGAAATGTTAGCACAGAAATGGCTGCTTCATATGCTGATTGACAGCTGTATAGTTCAGTCCCACAGACTTTTTTGTCATGTAAGTTTACTGGTTTCAACAAGGGACATATTATGAATGGTCTCCAAAGTTATTAAAGTGTTTTTTGTGTTGTTGATTGGCAGATAAAGGGCAGCTCATGTACACTGGCAATGCTGCAGTTCCTTGAGTTTAACAGGATATGATCAGGATCAGAAAGATGTCTTGCTCCCTGCACACAGATTCTACAGGATTCTGAATATTAGGTATAGACTCCTTACATGGACTAAACCACATATAGATCTAAAGCACCACTAAATGTACAGTATAATAATCGATTCTTCACAATAGACCTTAAAATAAAGACCTCATAAAAGGGTTTAGCAAGAACAAGTTATTGCAAATTTAAAAACATATGTATTGAATCAAACGATAAATGTAATGTAAGGTTTTTACTTATTAAAGGGATAGTTCACCCAAAAATGAAATATGAAAAATTTGCCCCCATTGACTTCCATTGTATGAACACAGAACCTGTGTAACCACTAAGATAATACAAAAAAAATCGTCTTTGTCTTCCACAGTAAAAAAAAGGCATATACTGTCCAGGCTTTGTACAACATGATGGTGAATAAATAATGTCAGGATTTTGTTGGGGGAGTGATCTTTATGCTCATTTTCCTGCAGGACATTGATGATAAAATGAAATCTATATTGCATTCACAAAAGAATAAGAGAGCAATTTCAGACACAGCAGTATACTGAGAGCCACAAAACTCTAATTGTGATCGTATGGTTTTTAAAAAAAAATAGCATTCATTACTTTTCAGAAGTAAAACTAAAGTGTTTTGCAATGTGATTGACTGTAGCAATCGAGTCACCAATACAAGGTGACTTCTGGGGTCATCAAAGGTTAAATAGGGAAATGTATAATGTAGAGAACTACTAATTCAGATTGCCTCTTTCTTTGTTTCTGTGTATCAAATGTAATTTCTGTATGCATTTATCACAAAGTGACTAAGCCAATATCTCTATAGAAAGATCCCTATAGAGAAAGGGATGTCACAGTATTTTCTCCCTCAGCAGTATTTCTAGATTCTGTGTGTGATTATTTATAAATAAAAGATGGAAATGTTTGCTCATGTTATTTAACGCTGCTGATGCAGGAGGTTTTTGTAAGAAATCCTTTTAGATATGCTATGGGAGGTCATAAAGTGGTTGTAACATTGAATAGGTTTTGCAGTCTCACTGCTAAGAGTGGAAATAATGGTGAAACTCAATTACCTCCACCATCACTCACCAAGATACTTCCAAATGGCCCAGGGCTGTAATTTCCTGAAAAAAGGCAATGAGCTAATGAATTCAAAAGCACTGTTCTGAACCCAGAGCTTAAAATTACTTATTTTAGGGTTTTCCTCCGTTATGAAGATCATATTTTACTTTTATGCAATAATAGAGATTCATTTTATAACACAGGGTTTAACGTAGATTATAAACATAGACTGCTGCCTCCAGGGCTAGTGTTCATTGTACTTCTGAAATCTTATGTGTGTGTCTAGTTATAGCCTAGTTATACTTAGAAAATACTGCTTACTGTTTCCACCTTTTTTTTAGTTGTTTTGTATAAAAGTGTTTACCAAAGTGTTTGCCAAGTGTTTGAAGTGCAGATCCATCTGGCTTACAGTATATTGCCCATACAGTAACTCATTGCATCATGCTAAACTGAATTAATAAATGAAATCATAGTTTAAGTTGGTCACTGGACATATAAGGTAGGCTTCTGTGTAATATTCAAGTGGGCTGTGGCATTTAAATAATGCTCAATTGGTGTCTAATGTGTGCCATGAAAATTTGCTTAGCTGACAGTTGTGGTACAGAGGGGTCTTCTGATGCCCATCCATCTTAATGTTTGAAGTGCTGGATGCTTTTTTGATGTTGACACCATTGGCAGGGGTAGGCAACGTCGGTCCTGGAGTGCCGCTGTCCTGCAGATTTTAGCTCCAACTTTGAAAAAACTCACCTGTCTGTAGTTTTGGTAATCCTGAAGATACTGATAAGCTTGTTCAGGTGTGTTTGATTAAGGTTGGAGCTAAAATCTGCAGAACAGCGGCACTCCAGGACCGACGTTGCCCACCCTTGCTCTAGAGAGTGTTATATGTGATAATCCCAGAAGATCAGCAGTTTCTGAGCAACTCCACCAAACAAAGATGTTCAAAAGTCAGATTTCAACCCAATGTGATGTTTAGTCCATACAGCAACTGGACCTTTTCACTATGTCTTCATGATTTTGTGCATCGAACTGCCAAATGATAACCTGTTTCAACCAACAAGTGTTCAACTTCATGTTTAGTTTAAAATGTTTAGTTGTGTTGATTTTCTTAGCATTTTCAATACTGCTAAGATCTAGTCTAAAACTGGAAGTAGTTTTGTGTGCAGAAGCCCAATTACTGTTTTTGGTCCCTAAACATATGTTCAGTGTTGAGCGACTCATGTCTCCCAAGGAGGAGAGAATCTTGTTAAATAAATAAACACTGAATAAAGACTCTTTTCATTCATTATGATGGGATGTCACAGTGGATGGAGACAACAGTCGCTCTGCCCACCCGCATGACAAATGTCTCTGATTTTGCTCTGGCAGATGGCAGTGTTTATCTCTCATCTTTCCATCATGATCCATGCCAAACCAAATTATACACAAACCACCTCTGTCTGAATGGCTGAGCTTCTCAGCAACTTTATTGCAGGGCAGTTTATATCGTTGCAATATCCGTCCGGAGGAGAAGGATCACACCAGGTACGTGTTGACAGACGATCGGCCTCCATCTCATGCACTGTTGAGGAAATTACCTTTTAAAATGCAACAATATAACACAATGAATACAGTGGCTATACAGTACATGAGATACACTGTATAAATAAACCACCTGCTGTAACAGCTGCAATTAAATCTTTGTAATCATACAAATTTGTTCTATGTGCAGATGCCAACTATGTCCTTGGAGACAGATATGTTAGCCCTTGGCGTTCACTCACTGTAGCGCAGAGACTAGTGCCCAAGGTTTCTATAAAGATGCATCATTAAATTACATTTAAATGCTGGTTAATATTAATACGCAGTAGGTTATAGAGTTAGGAAGGAGTATGTTCGTACTGTTGTATTTTAATATATAGTGTACACAAAAATAAAAATAAAGGTCTTCATTTACACTCTCACATGTCATTAAATAATTTCACTGAAACTGAAGGTCTCCATTCTTAGATTTTGCCAACATAAAGATAAACACTTTGAAATTTAGTCAGTTTAACTTTTAAATAATAATTGCAAAATATTATTACATTAACATAAGAGTGCAAAATGTGATCATTCATTGTCAATTATATTTAAATACCAAAGCAGGGTGTTGTCATGGTGAACCCACCAAACATTTGGTATCTCTAAAAAAAGCCATAAATGTGCACTTTATAAGACACCCAGATTTAAAACTGATACATATACGTGTCAGAGAAATTCACTAAAACAATTTCTACTACAGTGGATAAAATGCTATTATTGGGTTTTAGGTCCAAACCTTATAGATATGCCACGCTTAAAATGAAAATTGTCATTTAGAACAGAGTTTCATTTTACCAAAAACTGGTAATTTACTTCTAGTTGATTCTTTGCTTGATGTTTTAAATTCATTTGTCAAAGTTGTCAATTTGTACAGTTGTAACTGTAGACCTCTTGGTCACATCTCTGGCAACTGATCTTTGTGTCTGGTTGCTCAGACAGTGAGATCCTTATAGCATCAAGATTATGCCATGTTTAGCCTTACGTTCTAAAGGACGTCACAATGCTTCTAGGATAGTTCAAACCTTTGCCAAAGTGTACAATACCTTCTTCAACTTTATAGTCACCAGCAACTTCATCTTAAGGTTCCTACAGGGCTTCATGAGAGAATGGCAGATTTGATCTGCTGTGTGTGCAAAAAAGTGTTGTAGAATTTAACCTTAACATACACTCTTAAAAATAAAGGTGCTTTAAAGGTTCTTCACGGTGATGCCATAGAAGAACCTTTTTTGGTTCCACAAAGAACCATTCAGCCAAAGGTTCTTTAAAGAACCATCTCTTTCTTACTTTTTTATCATCTGAAGAACCTTTTTTCATCACAAAGAACCTTTTGTGAAACAGAAAGGTTCTTCAGATGTTAAAGGTTCTTTATAGAAGCACCTTTATTTTTAAGAGTGTAAGTAGATTTATCAAGTAATTGTTTACATATATGAATAAATGGCTGCAAAAACACTATTTATGGAATCACCCTGTTACAAAACCATGTTAGCCATAAAGACTTTTAAAGTACTGTGTGGCTGTTTTGTTTAACCTACAGAGTGACATGCTTAAACTGTCTAGACCAAGCCTGAGCATGTGTGTTAGTCACGGTTACACTTGAGGGACTTTCTATGTTTTTCAATATCACTATCATGCAGATCTGTTATTTCGTACTAGCTAAAAGAACAGAGATCTCTTGGCTCTCACACACTCTTGACCTGCTGTCAGGCACTCAGAACTGGGCTGTTTGTTGCTCATAACAGCCTCCTGATTCACTGATGTAATCAACTCTTAAATCTCTGAAAAGGTTTAATGACACCGTATACACTTACAATGTAGAAATAAAGCAATGAGGATTACTGTGGACTGACATGGCACAAGAGTCCTATTTTAACCTGCATTAATTCATGTACTCAATAAACTTGTGGAATAAAACTAAAAGTTATTTTTTGCTGGTTGCATGCAACTGTAAAAGAAAATAATTCAATAATTGGTAACAACACTGGTGCACAACAACAGTGATAACACACTACTGTATGATAAACAGTAACTTCCACAGCAGACTGTATTCTGTTCATTGTCTGCACATTCAAAAATCTACATTGATCCACAAATAAAATCCACCATTTTCTGTGAAAAATATGCTTGACTTTTCAAAAGGTTTGGAACGGAAACAGAACACAGAATCACTTCTAACTGAATAAACAAAAAACCCCAATCAGTTTCTATATATTTCCTCATTGTTTTTCATTTTTATATAATAACAGTCTGCAGTGAATCAATAAGGTATATTGACATTTATAGTTCTCTGACTCCTGACATCTTTAGGTATGGCCAGTTTGAATGTGGCTATATATTATAGAACAAATAGACTTGCAGACTGTTTGCAGTCCTTTAAACAATAATTTTTTATGATTTTTTTAACGCTAATGGCATGTTCCAAGTTTTCCTGTTTACCTACAGAAGTGAGTATACACTGTGACTGTGTTTATAAAAACATTCAGGGTGGGATTACTGCACATGTTTGTCTTATGGGTTCTCAGACATCTTCAGTGAGGCAAATATAAAGAGAGCTAGGAAACTAGGAAGCTAGGAGTTAATTCATGCTTTAAAAATGAGCACATTTGCTGTGCTTAATGTGATGGAATAATAGTTTTGCGCACCCAATCAAGACAAATGTTACAAGAACAAATCTTCTTGGGCTTTAAACTCCATGTATTATTAGTTTTGTAAACCAGTGTGTTAGAATTACACAAAAAAGTAAAACAATATTAAATTATAGCATGAGAATTATCTGCATTATTACAATGTAATAAGAACATAATAACAATGTAATATATTTCTCAACTATACAGAAGCATTTCTTTACTTTTTATTTAAGCAAACTGTCTTCTTTCTTTGCTCAGGCATGTAAGTGAACAGTTAAGTGACTCATCTGCTGCATGATTAATACAATGTCAGTCACTTTACCTTTCCATCCACCACCCTCTCAATTTAGCTCCATCAAGACATCTGATAAAGAGCGGAAATAAGTCCTAAGCTCACCATCAAGACCTCAGACAAAGACAAAGAAATAGCCTCATAAAAGCACTCAAGCATCAAGCTATTACGAATATGACATTTCCAAAGAGCCAAAATGAAAAGGAGAGAAGCAATATCACGTGGCAATACCTAAATGGCCAATGCATTGCATTATGATGACAAAGAGCAAATGTTAAAACAATTTTATCTAATAGTTTTACAAATCATGCTGTACAACTTAACATGAAAATGAGTTTTTTATTCATTAAATGTGACCCATACTGGACCACAAACCAGTCATCAGTAGCACAGGTAGGTTTGTAGCAATAGCCAACAATACATGGTATGGATCAAAATGATAGATTTTTCTTTTATGCCAAAAATCATTAGGATATTAAGTAAAGATTGTGTTCAATGAAGATATTTTGTAAATTTTCTACCATAAATATATACAAAGTTACAACATTTTTGTGAGTGCATGCAGCAAAATCACAAAAAAACACAAACTTTGCTTGCTGCTGCCCGATCTTTAGGAATTATCCACTCAAGTTTGGTATGTAAAGCTTAGAATTTCAGCTTTCGGGTTCATCTACTCTCCACAATGTCATTACACGTGCTAAGCCAATAGAAAGCGTTAAAACAAACCTGTTTCTTTTTAGCAATGGCCTGCTACAACGCTTCTGATGGACAACTTTAAAGGCGATTTTCTAATTATTTTTTTATCTGGATGCCTAGTCCAAAAAGACATACAACCAGTGTGATAAAGTTAAAGTTGCATAAGTTAGAGCTGATTAATTTGTGCTCATTTAGGTTAAGTGCACTTATAGGGCTAATTTTATCATTTGCAGAGTACACAATCTATTGAAGATGTTGAGGCTGGAAACATAGTATAGCTAGGTATTAAAAGTACATTGTGTACTATACACGCTTAAAAATAAAGGTGCTTCAAAAGGTTCTTTGATGCCATAGAAGAACCTTTTGGTTCTATAAAGAACCTTTAACATCTGAAGAACCTTTCTGTTTCACAAAAGGTTCTTTGTGATGATAAAAGGTTCTTCAGATTATAAAAAAGTAAGAAAGAGATGGTTCTTTGTGGAACCAAAAAAGGTTCTTCTATGGCATCGCTGTGAAGAATCTTTTAAGCACCTTTATTTTTAAGAGTGTAGCTCAGTGGGTACAATTGCAGTCATTGGATAATTTCATCTATTTAGTTAAATAAAATCAGCATAATTTTGTTTGACTAGACATTCTGACTCCACAATGCCGTGTGCAGCAACCCAAATCAGATTTGGTTAGAGATTTAAACAAACCCCTAACATAAATATTATTATGTAACTTGTATCTCCCTATTTGTGACACAAACATGAATAAGATGAGTGTTTAAGAGAAACATATTGAGAAGAAATGTGCTTTTATTCATCTCATAGACTGATATATTTAAAGATCAGAGAGAGTCAGATATCGGCTCTTTTGACATGGACCAGTAAGCAATCACCTACAGTAACAACTAGAGCAACCCCATAGCATCCTCTTATATTGTGACAGTCACTTTGCTCAGGCAAGCACCACTTACTTTCTCCAGATAGTGTCATTTGCCCATCAAAAGCTTGCTGTGTGTGGTGCATGTGTTTATTAATGAGGAAGTCTTTTATCAGTGGAGCATGTACAGAATCTCCCACTAATGGAGTACTTTGAATGAAAGGAAAATGACCCCAGAATGAAGTCAAAGGAGATGGATAGGAAGATCCCATTTTCTAGAAACAGCATACAGATGTATTACACACATCTGAAACTGTAAGTTATGCTTATTTAAAAATGCAAAGGTGTGTGTGTGCGTTTTGATGCTAGCCATTGACATTAATTACAGTATACAAGTCATGCATGCTACTCATTAAAGGCTGTCACAATGTTTATACCCAAATAAATCTCTGGTTATTTGCCTTGCTAATTTGAAGGGACTTTTACTGCTGAAGGAAACACTTGATCAAATACACGAATGCTAATGGAATGCTATTATCTATCAAATCTTCTACAGTCTCACCACACTCCGTCCTTCTACATTTGTAGGTCAGTTTTCTCTGTGAGACTGTCAGACTGTATCCTGAGGCATAACTGCTCAATCCCTCACACACCAACTTTTGATTGTTATAACACACAATTTCTGCAGCTCCTAACTGCAGCGGTTAGCAGTAAATCAGTTTATAGGCATATTGTTCTGTAGTTGATTTTTTTTCTTTGTCACTGGACCTTACTTTCTTTGACAGAAAGACAGATACACAGAGTAGTTTAAGTCATGTATGGTTTTTTGGTTTTTTTCTGTGCCAAAAATCATTATAATAAGTAAAGATCATGTTCCATTAAGATATTTTGTAAATTTCCTACCATGAGTGGATGGCCAGCTATACACTCTTAAAAAATAAAGGTGCTTAAAAGGTTCTTCACAGCAATGCCATAGAAGAACCTATTTTGGTTCCACAAATAACCATTCAGCCTATGGTTCTTTAAAGAACCATCTCTTTCTTACTTTTTTCTTCTGAAGAACCTTTTTGCATCACAAAGAACCTTTTGTGAAACAGAAAGGTTCTTCAGATGTTAAAGGTTCTTTATAGAACCAAAAGGTTCTTCTATGGCATCAAAGAACCTTTTGAAGCACTTTTATTTTTAAGAGTGTACAGCAACTCTGATTATGAAATTCAAAGGCAATTTTCTCAATATTTAGATTTTTTTGAACCCTCAGATTCCAGAGTTTTAAATGGTTGTATCTTGGCCAAATATTGTCATAGCCTAACAACCCATACATCAATAGAAAGCTTATTATACAGCTTTAGATGATGTAAAAATCTCAATTTTAAAAAATGGACCCTTAAGACTGGTTTTGTTGTCCAGGGTCACTAGTTAATAATAAACACAACACAAAAATCTGTCATCTGTGTACAAACAAGTCTGTTTTGTATTTATATTGTTTTCATTTCAGTTATCATTTTATCATTTTCATGATTGTTGTCATTTCTGTCCAGTCAAGGATAAAATGGACCTCTTTGCACAGTGGGGGTCCAGAAGATACTCTTATGAAATCTACCAGCAGTGAGAAAACATTTGATAATCCAAGAAAGAGCTTCGTTGGATAAACAACTGAACAATGGTCTATAGATGATGGATACATTCAACACATTCAGTCAACACAATACCACACTGCTATCAATATCACTTTGTTCAGACCATAAAATCAGCTCTGCAAGCATTACAAGGACACAGCATAATACATCAGCTTGCCCACTTATAAATTATAATACATAATGTTAAGAGAACCACAAACCAACTTTGGTCTACTCATGCCATCAGATGTAAAAAAAAAAACATGCAGGACTTAATAGAAGAAAGCATTGCAAGCCAGTTTGGCAGGAACAGTGATAGAATTTCATTAAACATATTTGAAAATAGAAAAAAACATTTGGCCAACATGTAATTAATTAAATATGGAATGTCAGCCAGAATGCTAGAGCTCCCTGTGAGTTGTTAACTGTAGTGAGCAACCTTCTATAAAAGTTATACAGTGGCAAGAAAAAGTAAGTGAACCATTGTCATTTTCCTGGTTTTCTGCTTGAATTGGTCATGAAATGTGATGTGATCTTCACCAAAGACACAAATATCAATGAACACAATATTTCTAAGCTGATAAAGCACAAACAGTCCTGATCTTTTATGTCTTTATTGAACACACCCATTAAACATACAAAGTGTTGGTGGAAAAAGTAAGTGAACCATTGTTTTAATCACTGGTTGAACCACCTTTGGCAGCAATAACCTAAAGCAAGCACTTCCTATAGACCTGCAGAAAGGACCTGGAGTAATTTTGGACCATTCATCTTTACAGAACTGCTTCAGCTCATCCATATTCTTAGGATGTCTGGTATGAATTGCTTTCTTGAGGTTATTCCACAGCATTTCTTTTGGATTGAGGTCTGGGCCCTTCAAAAAGTAGATTTTTATGTATCTGAAACCATTCTGTAGTAGATTTTGCTTCAATATTTAGGGTCATTATCCTGCTGCATTACCCATCTTCTTTTGAGCTTCAGCTTGTGGACAGACACTTTGAGATTATCCTGTAGAATATTCTTATTAACATGGAAATTAATTTTATTCTCTACAATAGCAAGTGGTCCAGGTCCAGAGGCAGTAATGCAGCCCCAAATCATGATGTTCCCTCCTCCATACTTTATTGTTGGGTTGATGTTTTCAAGTTGGTACGCTGTATTCTTTTAACACCATACTTAGCGCTGCTGGTATTCTATTTTTGTTTCAGCTGTCCACAAGACATTTTCCCAGTAGTGTTTTGGAGTGTCAATGTGGTCTCCATGGATACCATGCCTGTTCAATATTTGACATATGGTTAACTCATGAACAGAGATGAAAACCTGCCTTAATTAAGTCTTTAGCCGTTACTCTAGGTTCTTTTTCACCTCATTGGTCATTGTCACCTGTAGGTCAATTGAACTATAAACAACATCTTTATTATCCTTTCATTGATTGGACTCATGGTTTGCTAACACCTGACTCCAACTGGCATTTAGTGACACCAGAAGCCTTGTGGTTCACTTACTTTTTCCACCATCACTATGTATGTTTAATGGGTGTGTTCAATAAAGACATAAAAGATCAGGACTGTTTTATCAGCTTAGAAATATTGTGTTCATTGATAATTGTGACTTTGGTGAAGATCACATCACATTTTATGACCAATTCAAGCAGAAAACCAGGAAAATGGCAATGGTTCACTTACTTTTTCATGCCACTGTATAAAGACAAAGATTAAATATTTAAATTTCCCAAACTTCATAATAGTCAATGTCAACCAAACCCTGGGTTTCTTTCAATAGCATTTTGATTTACTTTAATAAAATAAGATTACAGCCCTTAAAAGTGTCAGCCAATCAATTTTAACTGTATAGACTTTTGAATAGAGTTATTTTGATATTGACCTCAAGAGGAGTCCATCCTTATGATTTAGTCTCAGGCTAGAGATAAGGGCTATGGCACGATGTCAAAGGTGGAAGATACGTTGACCATTTATTTTTCTTCGGATTCGGCATCATCCTTAAATTTCCTGACGTTTTCCACCAAGCCGTGTCGAGTCAGGTCTAATTTGGTGGGCAAGACGTATATGGCTTCAGGTCTACCAGGTCGACTTGCTGGAGGACATTAGAGAGGATGGGGTTTAAGATCTGGGTCTTTTCAATGTGTTAAAGACAGCAGTGGATCTTACTCTCCGGGCTACCAAGGAGACAGCCTAAGCTGTTGGGCGCTCCATGTAGCGCTCCATAGCCACGGAGGGACATTTGTGGCAAAATTTATCTGGCATCAAGGACAAAGACAAGACTGTGCTGCTTGATGCACCTCTGTCGTCTGAAGGCCTCTTCTGTGGTGCAGGGTATCGGGCTTTACACACCCAAAGTCAACGTTGAGAGGTAGACTCCCTTAGTGAACTCCCTCCATGAGTGGAGAAAGCTTCCAAATCTCACACAATGGCTTCTCTCCACTGTTTAAAGGGGTTATAGGATTTAGTGCGCTATCATTCACTATCATTCGGCAGTCGTGGCCTAGTGATTAGAGAGTTGGACTCGTGACCAGAAGGTTGCTGGTTCGATTCCCAGGGCTGGCGGGTAACGGCTGAGATGCCCTTGAGCAAGGCACCTAACCCCCACTTGCTTACTATACAAAAAAAATGTACAAATGTATAGTGCAATACAATGTAAGTCACTCTGGATAAAAGCGTCTGCCAAATGCATTAAAAAAAATCTGTCCTCCAAAATTCAGAGGGGTGTTTTCCACTAAGGTGGACCCCGAACAAACTCGGGTGCTGGAGAAGGAAGTGTTGTCTCTCTTGGTGAAAGAGGCCATAGAGCATGTTCCCCCCACAAGAGTCAGACAGGTTTTTACAGCCGGTACTTTGTAGTTCCAAAGAAGGATGGAGGGCTGAGGCCCATTTTAGATCTGAGACAGCTCAACAAATTTCTAAGGAGATACAAATTCAAGATGCTCTCTGCTCCTATTACTGTGGCCGGAACCAGATCAGAGGACTGGTTCACCACGATAGATTTGAAAGATGCATACTTCCATATATCCATCCTTTCTCAACATCAGGTTCACTTTCGGGGGCAAAGCTTACCAATATAGAGTTCTTACATTCGGCCTAGCTCTCTCCCCACACACCTTCACGAAATGCATGGATTCAGCCCTTGCTCCATTGAGCATTCAGGGGATTCAATATAATCATATGAGACCCTTACAGTGGTGGCTAAAAAGCAAATGGTTTTCCCCGAGAGGCAACCCATTTTGTATGATCAGGGTTATGCGCAGATGCCTTCGTTCCCTGATTATATGGAAGAAACCTTGGTTTCTGAATCAGGGTCTGAAATTGGGGGCACAATGTCACAGTGGAAGTGGAGATTGCCTTGAAGTGGAGATTGTTCACCTTATGGTGTAACGAAAGGGATTAAGACCCAGTTTACTGTCCATTGGCATCAGTACTAGAATTTTTTCAAGTTTTTCTTCAACTATCAAGGTTTATGTGGCAGCTATCTCTGCTTTTCACTCCCCTCTGCCCCAGGGGTCAGTGGGAGACCCCCATTGGTCATTCGATTACTGCGTGGCACCTTAAGAATGAGACCTCCCTCTCAGGCTAGAGTTCCGATGTAGGATCTAGCTATAGTTTTAGAAGGGGTTTCCCAGGCACCCTTCGGGCCTATTGAGGCCAGCTCGGACAAACATTTGTCTCTCAAGCTTGCCTTCTTACTTGCCATTACATCTCTGAGGAGGGTTGGTCATCTTCAAGCTTTTTCATACTCTCCTTCATGTTTGGAGTTCTCCCCAGGGAAAATCAAGGCTAGTCTACACCCTAGACCAGGATATATTCCCAAGGTACCTACTACTGTTGTCAGGACCCTAGTTCTCCAGGCCTTTTATCCTCTGCCTCACAAGTTTGTGGATCACAAAAAGGTTACATTCATTATGCCCTGTCAGGGCATTGCAGGACTAGTTAAAAGGTCTTTTCTGTGGAAGTCTGACCAATTGTTGGTCTGTTGTGGACCTCGAGGTAGAGGTCAGCCGGCCTCTAAGCAGACCATCAGTAGATGGATTGTAGAGGCAACTTCTTTAGCTTACGAGGTGCGGCGAATGCCTTCACCTCTACAAGTCAGGCCTCATTCTACTAGGAGTATGGCTTCTTTGCTGGCCCTTCTGTTGGGGGCATCTCATTCCCTATCTCAGGAAACCATGGTTACAATCGTAACCTTAGATGTTTTTGAACATGTACCATTTTTTGTAGACATGTGATATGATGGGACAGGCATATTTTTTTTACATGTACTACCACTATACATGTGTACTATACACTACATTAGTGTACTATATTCTTAAAAAGGATGTGTTAATTTTAACACACTTTTTGTGTTATGCAATTTAACACATTATGTGTTATGTGTAACACATTGTGTGTTGATTTTGTGTGAAATTAATGAAAGGGACAACACTAGTTGTGTTAAAGATAATACAAAATATGTTGTCCCAGAAATAACACAGAGACATGTTCAGTTAAGGACAATACATTTGTGTGTCCTTAACTGAACACAAAATGTGTTGTTTTAACACAACATACATATACACATACCGTAGTATTCTACATTATACTACACTACATTGTCATGAGCTTTCAATTCCAATATCAGAGCCTATGGAATTACACAGCCGAAACTTTAAAGTTTTCAACACAGTATGTATGGGAGTTCTCAGAAATATTACGGCACTGTATTATTGGCACCCTTGGTAAATACAGTAAGAGCAAAAAAAATCTGCATTGTTTCTTGTTTTGATCTTTTATTAAAAAAATCTACAAAATTCCAACATTTCAAGTAGTTTTTTTTGTCTAATACACCCTGGCCACAATTATTGGCACCCCTAGAAATTCTTATGAGTAAAATATCTCCCAAGAATATTTCCATTGATATTACAATTTTCTGAGCATACCAATGTGACTAGAAATTTATGTTGTCCAGTCATGACTTCTTGTGTAACAACGCCCGCCTCTATGCCGGCCACACTCTTTACGCCGACATCCACACCCCGTTTCACGCGGTCACTGTCTCCCGAATATTAAGGACTACACCTCCCATCATGCACTGCTCCTTCACCCGGCCATCTTGGATTGGACTCTCACCTGTGTTTAATTTGTGTGCGCACCTGTTCTGTGTTTGCTGAGTGTATTTAAGTTCCCATTTGAGTTCTGTTCTTTGTCCGGTCTAGTTGTTTTTGGTGATGTGTTAGGTGTTACCTGGGGTTCCCATTTTGGATTACCTGTTTGTGTGGATTATTTACCTGGAAACCTGAGTTTGGAATATGTACCTGTTTACCTGAGTTGGGAACACCTACCTGTTTTGTGTGGCTGAATAAACTCACATTCACTTCATCCCCTTGTGACGTGCTCACTTGTTTGTACACCTGCACCATGACATCTTGTTTCACAGGAGAATAATACTGTATTAAGTAACACAAAGCCCAAACCCCTTTAATCATTCATCACAATGAGTAAAACTGAAGAATATAGTTCTGATGTGCAGAAAAAGATTGCTAAGCTACACAAAAGGGAAAGTGGATTTAAAAGGAAATGTTTGAAACAATAACAATTCCTATTCCCAACATCAGGGCAATAACTAGTTTTAATGGACTGGAGATGTTGCAAATCTGCCTGAAATCTGTCTCTATATAGTTTTAAAGTGCCCGTATTTTACTGATAATAATGTTCATAATTCTATTATTTGGGTCTCCAACTATACATAAATGCTATTAAAACTTCAAATAATGTATTATTTGTCTTTTTATTTCCCTTCTTGCTTCGACTCTTTACTCCTGTCTGTGAAACACTCGGTTTTAGCTCCGGTCTCGTTAATGCCGCCTCATCATACGTCAGTGTACTCTGATTGGTCATATGGCCAAATCTACTGTTATTGGTCAACTGTGTTCAGCGTGTAAAGTAAAAGAGATGTAGTGCATACAGATAAATCATATTTTGCTTTTATTAATGATACTGACCTTTAATCATGGGATTGTGAAACAATGCGGCTGATATTATAGAGTTAGTGATCGAATTAGCTCGTAGTAACGCTATAGTTTGTCAACATACCCAAATCCACACTGAAAGACGTTCTTATGATGATTTTATTGTGTTTTAAGGACACTTTTCCTCATGTTCACGACACATATATAATGTCAAATAAAACTTAACAGGAGCATTTGCCTGTCGCTGCTGTGAATGGATTTGAAAAGTCAGCACTGTCTTAAATAATCAACAGATAAATTACGTTTCTTGAACTCCTCCGATGTTAGTTTTGTTTACCCGGCTGATCCACAGCTGCAATCATCGCGGCATCTACCGTATCAGCTTAAGCTAACGTTATCCCATAAGTAGCCTAAGTCAGCGATCTTACCTGCGTTATCTCTACAGTTTACAGCATCTCTCCACCACCCCGGCTCCTCTCCTCGAACCCGCTTTAAATTTGCAGGTCCTGTAAAAAAAATGCTCGCGCAGTCTCGAGAACTGGCTCACTCTGGAGCCCTTACCGGTTTGACTTTCGCCACGGATGCTACCGTTTCCTTTAGACCCCAGTGAAACGTCATATCTTTGAAGGTGTATCAAAGCATCAAGGGATCGGACATTACGCAAATGTATAACATGTCGACGTCGAATCATTACGGAAGTAACTGGATGATAACAATCCTGGCGTTCCGTGTAGTCCAAGAAAGGTGATTTCTGTTAGAGACGCTAACTTACTTTATCGTTGACTAAGTGATCTGTAACTTTTCAGATTGTTTACATGTAGGCCTACTAACACACACTTACACACCAAAGGAAAGGTAAAATTAGGGAAAGGAAAATAGGGGCTCTTTAATGCACAGCAAAGAGAATATTTTGAGTGGCATAGACTTTTTAAAGATCACAGATGGAGAATTGCAGAAATTATATTTAATTTATTTTTTCTGAAACTAAAATTCAACTAAAGGAAAACTGCACATCCATTACCACAAGTTGTTTGGGACACTGTTCAAGAAACAAATCTTCTGCTCTCATGCAAAAACAAACTCCGCCATATTAATCTGCCATATTGGAACTTCAAAAAGGACTGAGGTCTATTGCCATATGAAATGAAAAATATTTTTTTTGTTAGCAATAACACAAGATAGGTTTGGTGCACATAGGGATTAAAAGGTGCCCCATGACATGTCCACAGTTAAATATATTGCCAGATCTTCATTGTTGTGGACCTACATTTATACCAGAGGTTCTTGACATCAAGTACCAACAGATAAAAAAATCAAAACCTGACTTGCTCTGCTAAAAATATTATAATGGGTCATGATTAGATCTTCCATCAGCACATTGGTTCAAAACAAACGTCCAAATCAACAAAAAATGGTTTTCTGATTTGAACACTAGAAAATGAGTGATATGAACTGAAGAAGAGGGAGCATCAACATTTGAAGGATCTGGAGAAATTATTTATGGAGGAATGGACTCGGATGACTCTTAATGTATTCTTAAACCTCATCAGACTGAAAAGAAAAGACTCTTTTTTCTTACAGATTGAGGTTGCAGAATATATTAAATACAAGGGTGCCAATAATTGCAAATAAAAGAGCCTTTTTTATAATTCCCCTACTTCAAATAATTTTACTTTAATGAAATGTTGGAATTTTGTAGATTTTTTAAATAAAAGATCAATCCAAAAACAATGCAGATTTATTTTTACAGCCTTCTTTGCTCATATTTACCAAGGGTGCCAATAATTGTGGAGGGCGCTGTGTTTCCACAAAAAACTGCCATTCATCAGCAGGAGGATATATCTGAAGAGGCGGTTTATCTCTCTGCACAACTGTTGCTGTGCATAATCATATTTACTTAATTGCATGCATGATGTTTTATGTTTACATCATATGTTGGGCTGGTGATCACCTACACAGTCCAAACAAACCTACACACATGCACACACAGACATGACGCACATGTCTCGAATGCACACATATACACCATTATCTTCAATCTGTCATACACACGGAAGAAATGCCTGCACAGATCATAAGGCTACACCATGCACAGAACGGTTTGGCAGCACTGCTTTATTGATTGAAGATGTAAGCTGTGACATAACACTTGCTTTCTCCATGTGTCATTAGCTTGACATGAGTGAAGCCCTCCTACCCACAGCACTGCGCCTCATTATGGCATCTTTAAGCTGGAACTATTGCTGTCTGAACCTCTGGAGAAAATACTGGATTTGAGCCCTCTGTGTTTGTGTGGGCTAGTGCCATACATCTTTCAGAACAACACTTTTGCTGAGCCTGAAATTTACAGGACAGCTTCTACTCAATCCATCTAAAAACATCGTAAACACTGTTTATTTTAATTTAAAGTCCACAAACACAAACACACAGAATGCACATTACAGGACACTTCTCAAAATAGAATTTGAAATTCCAGCAATTCAGAAATTAATGCAAAATTATTCTGAGGTTCAGAGGAATTTAAAGAAGCAGATTACAAATGGAACAGAGTTACCATTACATAAATGTACATGATATATCCAAACAAGACACACAGACTGAAAACGAGAATGAAAAGCATAAATAAGGGCAACAGAAATACCAACCATTTGTTTCATTAAACTCTGGCATACAATTAATTAGCCTACAGAATGTGTCATAAGAAAAGCCTAAAAAGCCTTTTAATGGATTACAGAGACCAAAATTAATAACCTGTGTCTTTGTGTTTGCCAAGTAATTTACCATTATCAGATACCATACCCAGGACAATGTTCCCAGATCCCCTATGACTAAATATTATGAAGTGTCATAATGTCATCATTTTTCTCAGGGGAACTTGATTCGACACAAAACGAGGGACAAATGGACATAAAGACCACTGACTGTTAGAAGAATAGACTTCACTGTCTCCCCACTGTGGCCAAATTGAGTGTACTTCAGATCTACGAAACAGAAAATGTGAGAGATTATGAGATAAAGATTACAGATTCTTATTATGTAAATTTAATAGTCATATGCTTTGCCAGTGTACGAACTATTTCTTACCATGCCAAATTGCCAATAAAACTATTAGAATCTGAATGTAGGTATTCAATACACACGATGTTGTTTTATCGATTAAAAACTCATTTTACTTAATTCTTTTCATTTATATGAGGCTTGTCTATTAGACATTTTACAGTTTTATATATAGGATATATAAATTAAGTTATAAATAATTGCAATAGGGTGAAATAACTTTATGTAAACAGCTTCATATACAGTAGAAACTAGAAAAAGAGAATGTCTTTGAATTACAGAATTAAATGCGGTGACTGTAATTTTATTAACCCGCGAGATCAGAGAGTGAAGTGTTCTTCAATTTGTATGATCAGTCACAGTTAATAGGCTACTGATCAAACAGGCTCAGGGTAAGACTTGAGTGCGCGCGTTTGGAGAGCAACAGTAACACCCATCACAGATCCAGCAGACGCCCGTTGACAGAGGAACTTCAGTAGTTGTGGATGAGCTCTGAGCTGGAGTCAGTGTGTGATGCTGAAGGGATGCGCTGGAATAAAACCAGAAAGCGGATAGAGGAATAAAAGTAACTGTCTGACTAATGCACAGCAGGACTTACATCTCCAAAAGCAAAATGTAAAAATACCGATGGCTTTATCAGGTAAGTCGACTGCCTTTTTACTTAGCTTGTTTATTAGTCTGTTCGTATCTTGAAGGTTTGCGTGTGATCATGTGAGCGATGGTAGCCAAAACAACGGAGAACAGATACTGTATTTCAAAGCCCATTGAGTTGCATGCATTTACAGCATTAAAACACGTGCACCAGACGCTACATTATTTATTTTCTATTTTGTTTTTAAGGTTTCTGCGGAGTTCAGATTTCTTAGTATGGAGCTCAAATACATTTATATTATTAGTATACATTCATCCATAACACTATTGCTGAATTTGTCAAATGTATAGGTGGACACGTTGCAAAATAGGTTTTTGAATTGCATGATGCATGATCTCGAAGATAGCAAATTATAAAGTTGCACAATTGAAAAAAGCCCATCTCAATGCAAACCTTATATTTTATTTAAATATATATTTAAATATAGTTCAAAGTATATATTTGATATCCATATCATTTTAGTTGTATGACTGCTGCATTAGATCATTTAAGTTAATTAGTTTTATTAATTATTATTGCATAATTATAAGGTTAAAGGATCATTATTTTTGTGAGAAGTTAGAATTGTCATGAAACTCCATTTCATATTGTACAGTACATGATTATGATGCATAATGCACATTTTAAATGTACATGAAATATTGGTTTAAAGCATCATATAATGTTAGTTAATAATATGGAAATAAAAGTTATAAGTATGTTTAAAGTGTACTGTAGTTAAGCGGAAAAGATGGACCACAGCAACATAAATACTTTGTTGTTGTCTGTTTGCTGTTTGCTTGTATGACTTTATTCAAATATGCAGTCCAAGAGCACTGAACTCTGTATTTATGTTGCATTTTAGTCATTTAACCAATTAACAAATACATTCTAATTTTGGATAGACTGAATAGGAAAAGTCTAACACTCTCAGGTCAATGTCAAAAGCATGCTTGTCCTCTGAGCAAGTGATATAACACTATCCTGACACTTCACAGTGGGAATCATGTTTAGCTAGTCAAGCTTCCCTCCTTAACACTCGACTTAAATTACATTTGATTCAAGAACATCACAACAGTCTCTGAAAGATCTACTTCCTAAAACACTTTGCTATATAAATGCATTGCTGTGTGTGAAAATTTAGACAGGTGAAATAAACTTAGGTGATATGTTTAACTTAATACATTAACCCAGCTGTGTATTAAAACAAACCAACAGCAATGGTATAAGACCACTTACCTGTTGCGGTCATTTTTATCATTAAACCTTTCTAACTGATCCATAAATTTGCCTAAAAAAATTATGGTTGTTGCTTATGTTCAAATATAAAACTAAGTAGTGTTAACAGAAAATTTGGAACTAAACCAGACTTGGTTAGACAGGCAAGTTCTCTTCGGTTTATGCAGCATGAATATAGGCCTACAGTCAACGCTACTTCAAAAAGTCATGTTAAACTGGTTAGATGCATATCATGCATAACATACATTTTCATTACAAACTTTAAAAAAAGAATTAATTAGCATTTCAATTCTGATTTATTTCTATATATACTGCTTTTTACAATTTTGCATTGTTGCAAAGCAGCTTTACAGTAAATAGAAATGAGCACAAGTAGAAACATAAGAATTAAAGTGCAGAATTAAAGGAATAGTTCACCTAAAAATTCTGTCATAATTAACTCACCCTCTTGTCATTTTAAACCGGTGTTACTTTCTGTCTTCTGCAAAACACTAAATACGATATTTTGAAGAATGTTGGTAAACAAGAACTGTTGGTTCCCGTTGACTTCTATTGTATGAACACAAAACAGTGGAAGTCAATGGGGACCACCCTGTTACAAACATTTTTCAAAATATCTTTTTTTGTGTTCTGCAGAAGAAAGAAAGTTATACAAGTTTCATATTAGAGGTTGTGTAAATAATGACAAGTCCCTTTTAAAGAGGAAAAGAAATCATAATTATTAAACAAAATGATGATATATATATATATATATATATAGAATACATGGTGTAAAATACTTTAATAAGGATTTTTGTACAAAAGATAAAAAATGATATCTTACTTGTAAATATGAAAATTACTTAAAGCCTCTATGTGACAAAAATTTTTTTTATTGGTTATAAAGCATATATTATTTTAAAGTTATGTTTAACCATTTTCTGTTAAATCATTGCACATCCCAAATTTTCAGGGTTGCCTGGGAGCATAAACCACAACTACATACTGTTTATAAAACTAAGTGACACAAAAACAATGCAAGTATTATCTCCCTATTCTTTTAGGACACAGTAGCATGAATAATGTCAACATTTATTAAGAACAAGCACAAATGTCTCATATTGATTTATGAGTGCCTGTATAAGACTCTAACTCAAAGTGGCAGAGCAGAAATCTCCTCATCAGCACTATTGAGTTTCATCTTTCCCAAGAGACATACAGCACCACAGCTCATAAGCAGCTCCATCAGTCATACAGGCTCCTTAAACATGTTCCTTTTCATCTGTCACCACTGGTCACAGATCTGTAGTTAACATGAAACTGTCATCTGTCTTTGCTGAAGAGTTTGTGTGGCCATGGCTAAATCAAAGACATGTGTGTTGTTATGATGTTCAGAAAAAAGGAAATCAATGATATAGGAATCTTGGTAAAGATCTGTGCTGATCTCTGGAGGCAGCCTTCAGGGACTTTAACCATCGTTTTCTTAGATCTCAATACTGATGCACAGAACTGAATGAGCAGAGTTAATTTTCTGCAAATGAGCTTTATGTTAATAGAATAAGCAGGGAAAGAAGGAAAGAAAGAAAGAAAGAAAGAAAGAAAGAAAGAAAGAAAGAAAGAAAGAAAGAGAAAAAGATTCAGAGAGCTGCAGTAGCAGACACGGCTCTGCCCACACTGTCTCATTCCAAATACACTCTTACACTCTTCGCCTTCAGGGAGCTTCATCTGAATATTTTTGCTCCTTGTGTGCATGTATATGTTTGTCTGCATATTATACATTAGAATAAATCTAATCTGTTCTGTTTGGCACTTCTAAGCCGTCACAGATTTATAGTGCAGCTCTTATTTTATCAAGACTGTTGCAGTTTGCACATTTTCCTTTGAGCTCTACAGCTGGGATAAAGAAATTGGATATTAGTTCATACATTGTATTTATATGACCCATTATAGAAAAGCATTTTCTCTGTAATTTCATCAGGATAACTAGGATCACTGTTTATGATCTCACTGAATGTGTTTGCGGTCCAAATGTCACAATGACAATTATTCTATTTTGCGAATTTATACAGTATAATTGTATAATATATAATGTATTATTTGTTACAATCTTTTATTACAAATAATATTATTATCATATAACTGGTTAAATTGGTTGGTTTTAAATTACCTAAAATCACATAAAAGACAAAAAACGTCTCGGCATCTGCTTTAACTTACATATTATGTGCAAGTTTGAGCTTCACTGGGTCATTTATTGGATTCATTTGGAATCCAATGTAGACTGAAGTTGCATCATCTTTAACATTTAAACGATATTCAGTGTTACATAGAAACTTCAGAAGCAATTTAATTTCTAATATAAATTAGTTAGAGGGGGATTTAGGGACAAAATGGCATTTTTTTATGCACCATCTTTAGTTTTGGATCTTTAATAAGACAGAAGGACTGGGGCTAGTTTTCACATGTTTTATTCCAATGAACATTTCTCACAAACTCAGTAAGTCAGTTTCTTTATAGGTATTGTGCATGTTATACCCTTCTATACAGATATGCTGTTTAAATACATTTTGCTTTACTTTGTTTACACAAAAGGCTGAACGCTCTTTAAAGACAGATGCTAATTTCTTTCAACTCTGCTGTCGAAACACTCTAGGAAGTCTGTTTCATAAATCTGCAATCACAGTAATTATACCCTTATGTATTTCAGAGCACTGGACCTTACTCTGCCATTGTGTTGAGAACATGGCTCATTTAGGAACTTACTCATGAAAAGAAAACATCATAATTAATTCCTCTACTTTGTGATTCAACTTATGTTTTGACATGGATTTACTGCATCCCTCAAGACTCGTGAGCAATTAGGATTTCCATAGCTATGGGACAATCTATTTTCACTGCGGTTTCAAAAAATATGCAAATACAGTGTCAGGAGAATGTGATGTAGAATTAGGAGTTTGAGATGACGAATATATTAATATAAATTTAGCAGCAGTAGTGTTCATGTTTGACAGTTATTATACATTCATTACTTATTTTACGACAAGTATTATTTGCCTAAAGATAAGATAATGTGTGTGAAAGTTAATCATCATTATGAAACCCAATCTCATTGAATGATGGAATGGAAAGGCAAAATTTTGCATCCATAAAAAATGTGTAATCATTTTCACTCAAAACCTTCAGCCAAGCAGAGACAATTCAGTCTCTCGGATGATTTCTCGAAAGGTTGTGCTTGAGAGCTGGAATTAAATTGTGCCTGGCTATGGTGGCCCAGAGAGGCAAAATGATCAAAAAAGCAAACAGCAGATGAAAATACAGCATCACCAGCAGATATTTTGTTTAAATTAATTAGGCCATAACTTCATTACACATATATGACACATCGGAATTGTTACAAATAACTGATATGAAAACACAACAAATACATTTATATTTTACAGTTACATTTAACATATTTTCATTTTGATTAATTAAGTTTATTAATTTGTTCATTTATTTTGTGTCTTAATTCTGCAGCGTTGTTGTTTATTTTGGTTGTGTCGTGGCTTAAATTGTTCAATGTGTACAAAGGAAATTGTATTCTGTGTAATTCTGTTGTGATTTCTTTTCTTTTCTTGCGGTGCTAATGGTGTGGATCTCAATTATTTCTGCCATCAATGAGATTAATTGAAGCTGTTGGAGACTTTTATCTCAGGCTTTTAAGTCTCCTGTGTCTCGTATATGTTTCTTGAGAAAATATCCAGAAATCTCACAAATGTATCCATTGCAGTTTTAGAAGAGATCTCAACAGTGTTACAAACTGAACTCAGCTTTGCAAAGTCTGCAATCAAAAGTAAATATTTTTGAAGATCTCAGTATGCACTCAAACATTTAAATTTACACAATCATTAAATTTACCCACATCCTGATTATTTTACCTATACAATCTACATTAATTTTACAGCTTCATTGTCTTAATGTGCACCTTAGATTAAGTTGATACTTAATTAAACACAACAACTCTATCAAATCTCCTGAGCTATGAAAGTGCAACCTCTGAGCAATAAAAATGTCCTCTGTTACAACAATTTTTAACTAAAAACTTTCTCTCTTGTTTCTCAGAGCTCAACCCCATGTGTACTGGGGTGAATACTGTGGCCTGGTAAACTCTGAATCTGTGGAGTGTCCACCCTGTACAGCCACTTGGCAGAGATGTACCAGGAAGTGGCTTTCCTAGCTGGCAGCACCGATCATCAGTTTACCTCCTTCCACTTTAACCCTTTGGAGAACCCTCATGAGATCAGCAGCAAGAAGGGAGTGTTCTACAAACGTGCCCAACTGCATCAAAAGCCTGGCAGACAGGAGGATGATGTCTGCCACCATCGAGCGGTTGGGGTGGAGGAGGGTACCACAGCCGCCATCATCAATGTTGGCGGCATCCGTTATCACATACCATGGTCCACTCTTGAGGAGTTTCCCTTGACTCGCCTGGGGAAGTTACGCAGCTGCAGCAATGCAGAAGAGATCCTTGATCTGTGTGATGACTATGATGTGCGTTGCAACGAGTTCTTCTTCGACCGAAGCCCCAGCGCCTTCCGCTCTATCGTCACTTTCTTGGCAGCCGGGAAGCTTCGTCTCTTGCGGGAGATGTGCGCGCTCTCCTTTCAGGAAGAGCTGCTGTACTGGGGTGTGGAAGAAGCCAGCTTGGAATGGTGTTGCCTAAGAAAGCTTCGCCTTCGGCAGGAAGAACAGCGGGAGAGATTTAGGCAGGAGGAGGAGGATGCTGAGCTGGCCTCCCCCCAGTCGTGTGAGGAGGTGTTGGGGACTGGGAACCAAGAGGAGGGTCGCCTGGCCGAGTGCATGCACAGTCTTAGAGATATGGTGGAGAATCCCCACTCGGGAATCCCAGGGAAGATCTTCGCCTGCCTCTCTGTGGTGTTTGTAGCCATCACAGCAGTTACACTGTGTGTCAGCACCATGCCTGACCTGAGGGAGGAAGAGGAGAGGGTAAGTGTACACTAAACTCGCCAGAGCATGATTTTTTTACTAGGAAATTAATCATCCAGAAAGATAGATGACTAGTCAGTAATTATCTAATGTTACACTATGGTAGATTTAGCCTGTCTGCCTTCAAAAAAAGACTTGTTCTTTGGGAACAAACCTATTATTCTTGCGCTGCTAACATTATGCTCTCTAATTAGCAATGGAAACTTCAGAAAGCAGGCAGATTAAATTCTACAAAACATTAAAACAAAAAGTTTCTGTGGCATTGCCTGTTGCCGGTAGACGTGCCGGCAGTTTATTAAAAGCTACTTTGGGTCACATTTTAGGGATAAATGACTTATAAAGTCATGGGTTGGAGAATAGGTTGGCAGGATCACATGAGTAAAGAATGAAGGCTTGCATACAGTATCTGCATTGATTCAGTCAGTTGCACAGAGTACAGAGTTTTTGTAAAACTCCAAACAACACCTGGGACCTCATTTGTAAAATGTTGCATAGAAACTATCCAAAATTGTATTTTACAATCATTTCTCAAAGTGTGCACAAAAAAAGTGTGTACGCCTCTCTTTCAGATGTGAAATCTATAAATCGCAAATGATCTTGACATTGCGCGCAGCTGAACAGATGTCTAATTAATGTCATTGATATATGAAAGAGAACCTGTCAACGTCAAAATCCTGTATGAGCGGAAAGAATGGCTTATATTTCCAAAAATATGCAGCAGTTGGACAATCAAAAGTGCGTACGTCTGCTCAGACCCTGACGTGGCGCTAAGCAATTTTCTTTGTCAAAGACCACTTTTATAAATATTAACGTTCCCGTGGATTTTTGCGTCTGCCCACTCCAATCTTTGTGAAATCAAATCTGTGCGTACAAACGTTTTATAAATGAGGCCCCTAGTTTCAGAGCTCTACAAAATAGTTTGCAAAAATTTGGGGTTAAGTGGTCAACTGCAAGCTTTCTGCAGGAATACTAGCCCCATGTTTACACAAATAGCCTCCAGTTAATAAACAATGAAAACTTTCATAAGGCTACTTTTATCAAATTTGATGAAAGGGTGTCGTAAACTTCAATGTTTACTGAAACTGCTTTAAAAGTTTGTACTTTGCAAAGATATGCAGAGATAACCAACTTTGGAGTGTTTAGAATGAGCCACAGAGCTTATAGGTTCAAAAGCACTTCTGGACCATAATACTGGCCTTCAGGTTGGCATTTAACACAAGATCAGTAGTCCTATCAATCATCCCTGCATCTGTTATGCTGTGAATAATTTCTGTGTAAACAATTGTGATAGTTGACTCGTTTGTGCAAGATGTGTGTTTGTGCACAGTTTGCATGTGTTTGTGTGTAGACTGTGTACTGTTGGTGGGGTATTTTTCAGACAGAAACAGGCATGACAGCCTGGGGTGCGACATCTCAAGTTTGGGCACAAACTCATGAATACCAAATTAGTTACATTCCACAGAACCATTGTAAAATTCTGACAGCTTGTTCCTCTATCACACACACTAACACATGCACGCACACACAAACGTTAACTTTATTTATTCATTAATCCAAATGTACCATAAGGGTAGTTTTCTATCACTGCAGACAAATATGCAGCAAAATTATAGATATGTAGATAGATAGAAACACTTACGCACACGCATACAGTAAGCCAGATGTTCTCAACTCTGGCTCTCGAGTTGTACTTTATTGCAGAGTTTAGCACTAACCCTAATCAAACTCACCTGAACCAGCAGAACAAGGTCATCAGGATTGTTTTCAAAAACAATCTATAATTTTTTAGTAAATCTAAAACATGCAATACTGTACTTTAGAAGCTAATTACTACAGTTCATATTGATACTACACAACAATAGCAATAACACAAGTACCCAGAGCCATTTTAGAGTTGATGGGGGAGTGTTTGTGTACGAAAGCACAGCTCTCTGCATGACATCAGTAAAGTTGGTAGAGATTAAAGCAAAATGAGAGAGCAAGGTGTCTTCTACAATCAAAGGAGCACAGTGGAGAACTGTAGGAGGAAAACACAGGGAGCTCTTTATCTTCTAAGAGATAATGCCAGCAATGAATTCTGCTCCTGAAGTCCATTTTCAATCTTTCTCTCTCTCTCTCTCTCTCTCTCTCTCTCTCTCTCTCTCTCTCTCTCCCCTCCTCACCCTATAACACACACACACATAAGATTATCCATGTGCATGAATGCATTTATAGCCACAATCACTAAGCACTTGAGTGTGGACACATTGTAATAACACACACGTTTGTTTCTTTATATCATTGAGGTCATTGATTTATTAGAGGTCAGATGATACAAGGCCTTTTTATCTTCTTACACTGTATCTGGTTTTTTTTTTGAAAAGCTGAGAGACAATTAGGATGTTCTTAAAAAAGCACAGAATCCTTGTGTTTGCAGACTGCAGGTTTGTGTCTTTTGTTAAATCTAATAATATATAACCACTTCAGCACAACTGTTCCCATGGCGCTGCCAGAAGAAGACCATTAATCATGTACTGAGCACTAAAGTCAGTTTTAAAAGCATCTGTGGGAAAATAACAATCCCTGATGGTCTACAATCTACTATAAAACTCCGTACTGTATATGTTGACTAGAGTCTGCATAAAATCTGGCACATGTATAACCAATTGTTTAAGTGTACTAAACCTAATTTGTAATACCCTTTAAAGATTTAATGCAATGTACTTTTACAGAACACACTTTCCAAGTGCTCCGTAATTCTAAACTTGGCCAAACCTACTTCCAGAACTTATGTAAGGCTAACCAATCAGGGATGCGTTTCTTGAACAACAACCTAACTCGCTGCATAACCACCGTAGCATCGTTGAGGAAATTAGCAATGTAGTTACGACTCTTTCCCAAAACCGTAGTAACTCTGTCGGAGATCAATCGTTTGAACCAAATTGGTTCAGCAATCTAGCTGATGACGTCACTCAGGTGGTTGAGTAATAACGTCTACTAATGAATACATTCACATCAAATTAATGTCACATTTTTGATGTAAATAACGTACAGACTGCTTTTGTTATCCTGTCTTTGTTTTATTTTAAAATGTTTCATTCATTCAAAAGTTTCCTCCTTTGTCATTCTGCCTAGGGATTCCCCAGGGTCCTATTGCCTTGGGCTGCGCACTTTTCAAAAACAGCACTTTAATTCTTTTGACAAACTAAAAGACAACAAATGGAATTTGTTTTAAATGATTGCTAAAGAGTGCACTGCATATCGCTTGCTTATTTTTCTCAAAAGCATGATGTACAAACCAGTTTACAAACAAATTCAAGTGTGGCCAGAAGGCTCATCAGTGAAACTTCAAGACTGCTTCTACACCACTGACGGGAATATGTTCAAGCAGGCTGCCACTTACAACAACACCACAGACCTCCAGGAGTACACAGAGACTGTCACTGCCTACATCAACAAGTGCATTGATAATGTAACAACAACTAAGACCATCACTGTGCGGGCCAACCAGAAACCGTGGATGACAGGGGAGGTCTACTGTCTCCATAAGGCTCGAAACGCTGCCTTCAGAACAGGAGAGGAGGTGAGCCTGAAGACAGCTAGGGCCAATCTATCCTGCGGCATCAGAGAGGCCAAGAGACAGTACTCCAGGAGGATATCCCATCGTTTCAACGACAGCAGAGACACTTGGAACCTGTGGCAGGGGATTCAGACCATCACGGACTACAAGCCCCCACCGCAGACCTGTGACAACAACATCTCCCTGCTAAATGCACTGCACAGAAGACTCCAACACCTCCTGGTGACCAGGTGATGACTGTCCCCAGACAGCGTGAGGAGATCTTTCAGCAGGAATTTTCAACATCTCGCTGAGTCAGGCTGTTGTTCCCACATGCTTCAAAGCCACCACCATCATCCCAGTCCCAAAGAAGTCATCTCCATCCTGCTTCAATAACTACCGTCCAGTTGCACTCACTCCTATTCTCATGAAGTGCTTTAAACGGCTGGTCATGCACAACATCAAGTCTGTCCTTCCCCCCCTCTCTGGACCCCTTCCAGTTTGCATATCGGTCCAAGCGCTCGACTGATGATGCCATCGCCACTACTCTTCATGCTGCACTAACTCATCTGGACATAAAAGACTCTTATGTCAGAATGCTGTTCATAGACTTCAGTTCAGCATTCAACACAATCATCCCTCAACAGCTCACTCACAAACTGTTCCAGCTGGGTTTAAACACTTCGCTGTGCAACTGGCTGTTGGACTTTCTGACTGGGAGACCTCAGGCAGTACGGGTCGGCAGTAACACATCCAGCACTATCACACTGAACACGGGGGCCCCCCAAGGATATTATACTTATCCCCCTCCTCTACACCCTACTGACCCACGACTGCACATCATCACACAACTCCAACCTCTTCATCAAGTTTGCGGATGACACAACTGTGGTGGGTCTCATTAGCAACAGAGATGAGACAAACTACAGGAGTGAGGTGAGCCACTTGGCCAGGTGGTGCAGTGACAACAATCTCTCTCTGAACATGGAGAAGACGAAGGAGATTGTTGTCGACTTCAGGAGAGCGTACACTCAGCATGCTCCTCTGACTGTCAACGGTGCGACCGTAGAGAGAGTGTGCAGCACCAAGTTCCTGGGTGTACACATCACTGAGGACCTCTCCTGGACTAACAACACTGCAGCACTGAAAGCACAACAGTGTCTCTACTTTCTCCACAAACTGAGAAGAGCCAGAGCCCCAACCCCATCATGTGCACCTTCTACAGAGGCACCATCGAGAGCATCCTAACCAGCTGCATCACTGTGTGGTATGGCGCCTGCAACGCGTACTGCCACAAGAGTGAGAGCAGCTGAGAAGATTGTTTGTGTCTCTCTCCCCTCCCTCCAGGACATTTTTGGTACCCGTCTCACCCGCAAAGCCCTCTGCATTGCAGGTGATCCCACCCACCCATCACACAGCTTCTTCAGTCTGTTGCCATCAGAGTCTCTAGGCCAGGACCAGCAGACTAAAGGAGAGCTTCATACACCAGGCAGTCAGGAAGCTAAACTCCCTTCCGACCATGCCTTCCCTCCCGTCCCTTGCCACACGCACCTCTGAACTCTGAACTCATCCATCCCTTCCCACATCATACTCTGTCCCGCACTTGTCACTTTACGGAACATTGGACTGCTCAACCCCATTTCAGTAGTGGTCTGAGCCACCTCAACTACTGTAACTACCTCTAAGTCAGTTAAACAAGCCTGCTCTCTTGACACTTTAAAACAGACTGATAAGCTTTGCACTACATTACATTTGCACTGTTGTTATTTCATCTGCACTGTTGTGTATTTCATCTGCACTGTTGTGTATTTCATTTACACTGTTGTTTATTTCATCTGCACCATTTGATTTGATTATTTCATCTGCACTGCTGTTTATTTCATCTGCACTGTTGTTTATTTCATCTACACTGCTGTTTATTTCATCTGCACTGCTGTTTATTTCATCTGCACTGCTGTTTATTTCATCTGCACTGTTGATTATTTCATTGGTTTGCAAATGTATCTCGGTTACATATCCCTTGCTTGTAAAGTTGTTTTGTGTATATATAGAGATTTTGTATTTATCTGTAATTTGATATCTTTTTTGATATATGTTTATTCTATGTTATCTGTATGCACCTAGGGTCTGAGAGTAACGCAATTTCAATTCTCCATTTGTATGTACTGTACATGTGGCAGAATTGACAATAAAGCTGACTTTGACTTGACTTTGATGTATGTAAGTCTACATGTCATAATAATAAGGAATGGTGCCTCTAACTACAGCTATGACTCTCTAGTTCCAACCACACAACTTTGCGAAGCTGTTGTAACGATTCAAGTGTTTTGTAAATGGAAAACACTTGAATTGTTAAACTATACAGGTACGACGGAACTTGCGACCATAGTTGGCTAACGATGCTTTTGGGAAACGCACCCCTGATTGGATCTTAAATATTTGAAAGGTTTATTTTTTATCATGTCAGATGGTATTTGAAATGTATATGTCTCATATGGCAGTGGGTCTCAGCTGGGGTGGGGCCTCAAGCTAACTTTGAAAGGGGCCTCAAGATGATTTATAATGACTAAAATTAGACAAAATTAGCAATGAAATACATTTTTTTAAAACTAAAAACCTATATATGTCTTATTATTTGGCCATTTTTATAATGAATAAACATTTTTCTAATTAATAACAAGCTCTAAAATATTTAGTTTTTAGAGAGTTTTTGGGAGGGGGGCCTTTTAATATTGTTGAATACAGTGGGGTTCAA